>WOVY01011698.1:0-85000 GCA_013436015.1 Rhipicephalus annulatus | reverse complement strand
AAAGAACCCCAGGTGGTCTAAATTTCCGGAGCCCACCCCTACGGTGTCTCTTATAATCATATGGTGGTTTTGGGACGTTAAACCCCACATACCAATCAATTTTTTTACGCGCAAAACGCTTTTTCCGCACAATACCCTGCACACATGCTGCAAGCAAAGGTCCCCAGCTGGTCTGTTACAACAATGCGATCATTTTTCTTCTTCCGAACAATCGAACAGCACGTGGTCTGAGAAAGATGGTGCAAAGCTGCGAAAACGGTGTTTATCGTTACCGAAGTTCACACATGTCACGCCCCGCCCATGAAGAGCAGATAGTACTGCTGTTCGATGCGGTTGCCTTCGTTATATTTGAAACGACGTCCGCATGGCGTAAGTAGCCCACTTAGTTCAGATACTTACTTAACAGGGCAAGAAGAGCGTGTTTAAAGACGGGTTCACAGTTAAAGGGAACACTTTCGTGCGTAGAATGTCTGGATTTCACTCTGTGGCAAAAAGACGGGGGCTTAGATTTGCATGAGACTACTGCTGGCTGACTGTTGTAAACTGGTGTCGAGCGTGAAAGATTTTCATACGTTTACTCGCAGTCATGAGACCCACAATATGATAGGTTCTCTTCCGAATGTTCCCTTTAAGATGGGTGGTACTGTACATTGCTTGAACAACCATTTCGGTATTGCCAACATAAATCATGTAATGAAAATTTCAATTCAATAACCAGTGCGCATCTCTCATATTCATGTGGTTTTGGGACGTAAAACAACATATAGTATTAATATTATCAATTACGGACGTCTTCAAGAAACCACCATATCAAGGGTTTTGGGACGTAAAACAACGAATAATGTTACTATCATCAATTACGGACGTCTTCATGAGGCCACCATATCGGGGGTTTGGACGTAAAACAACAGATAGTGTTACCATCTTCAAAACGGACGTCTTCAAGAGACCACCATATCGGGGGTTTTGGGACGGGAAACGACAGATAGTGTTACCATCATCAATTACCAACATCTTCAAGACACCACCATATCATGGTTTTTTCGGGACGTAAAACAACAGATGGTAAACAACAGAAAGAAGTATTTGGTCCGTACCGTGGGTCGTTCCCACCTCTGTTGTTGTTGTTGTTGTTGTATGTCACCACCTCTACTTTATTATGATTTGGTCAATAGATGAAGTTGTTTGTACACGTACTTGGGAATAATGTAACTAGGTGACGTTAGTGGTTTTCGAAGCATATCCATAGAGAGGATGATGATAAGTGGGTGAAGCGTCCATACATCCGTCCGTGCATCTGTCCGATCGCCCGTCCGTCACTGCGTTCATCCGTCTGTTAGTGCTTCCGTGAGTCCGTCCATGCGTCTGTCCACCGTCCTTGCTTCCGTTCATTCTTCCGTGCTTATGTTGGTCCATCCGTCCATGTCTGCGTCCGTCCGTCCACCTGTATGTCCGTCCGCGCTTCCTGTCCATCTGTCCATCCGTCCGTCAGTCTGTTAATGCTTTCTTCCACCCGTCCGTGTGCTCGTCCATTCATGCTTCCATACATTCAATCGTACGTCCATGCATCCGTTCACCTATCCATGCTTTCATCAGACCGATTCGCCACGAGTACGTCCGTCTGTATATCCGTCTACGACGCATGGACGGGCGGATGGACGGATGCGGACAGACAGACGGACGCGTCACCCCAATCCTCATCATTCACTTCATAGATATGCTGTGACTTTCTTGTCTTCCTCATATTATTAGGTTGTTATCGACATCATCTGCGTCTCAATTGTCCTGATTCTAATAACTTGCTCGTTGTATAAATGTTACGTCCGTACAATACGTCCGTACAATACGTCCGTACAGTTGTTGCGAATTAAGGACGTTAATTAGTTCATCTTGTCTCTATTGGGATGATTATATATCACGTGTGAACCCTCTTTCAACTAGACGTTATCCCAACCTTTCTATTCACACCCATGTTCTTGACTGGAGGTATTTCCCCCAAAGGTTGTTGAAAGCGAGAACAATTTACGCGGTTCTGTTCATAGATTGGCTCAGTCAAATTTCATATAAGCACTGCTGTGAAAATACTAACGTTATGGTTGTGGTCTTTTACGTTATCGTTGGGAACTATTTGTTTTTTTATAACAAGAAATATTCTGCATTTCTGCAAACAAGCTGCAAAGGGCTGCAGTGTTTGAAAGATATTGATTAGTCCAGGGGTCAGAGCAGGTTATTGTGGTTCTTTGTGGGGCGTCTTGCGCGTTTGTGTTACCTTTAGTTCAGAAATATGTACCAATCGACTTCGCCCAAATGCCCAAATGATCGTCTTGTGATCTGCACCCCTCGGCAGGAGAACGACACTGAGCAGGGGAGGCACGTGCTCCAAGTGCCACTTTTGGCTACACCTCTGCCCCACAATAAATAGCTAGATTTAAATACAGTGACACATACATACATATACTAAAATAAGTTTCCACCAGTAATCACGACTATCATCCTCTCTTCAATTTTGCCTCCCGAATTCTTTCGCTCGCGGCCGCATAGCTCCGACTTTCTTACAGCACGTTATCACCGCTCGAGGACGTGGCGACGCTGATGGTGACGTCCATGATGAGGTCGGCGCCATTGCAGAGGCGCTCGGCCGTGCTCATGTCCAACACCAGGCCGTCTCCACTCCGGTCGATGTCGGCCTGCGAGTCCTGGCTGACCACGAGAGCCGGTGTTCGGCTCCGCACAGTTCGAACCGGTACAGGAAGCGTCGCGCCTCCTCGCTCAACCCGACGAGCAGTACGGCGCCAAAGAAGCGGTTCCTCGAGGCCCTGTTGTTCCTCTTCCTGAGCATCACGACAAAGTCGTGGCCCAGGCACGTCTGCAGCGCCACCCAGCAGAAGGGCTCGACGCGCCGGAAGTTCGTTGCCGTCATCACCACGTTGTCGCCTGTACGTTAATTTGCGCGGAAAACGAGCACTTCATTAAAGGGCGTGTGTACACGGACTACATGTGTCCTGGTTTACCTGCTTGTATAGTTACGAAGTCATCATGTAAATAGCAACCTAATCTGGAAGCCTGGCCATTTGGCAGATCTTATATTGATTAGATCGACTTCAACTAGGACTCGGTTTGGGTTTAGGCTTGATTTGCTTGGCTTCAAGTGTGGCCTGGTTGCTTTTATTAGCTGGTAGATTGCTGAATACACTGGTTAATCAGTTGAGTTATTGTCGGTTGGTTAGTCAATTGTCACAACTAAGCCCGCCACCTTTCCGAGAAAACGCTGACGTACTGATGTCCCTTAAACAAGTCGTTTGCCCATTGAATGGTCTGTCTGGCAGTTTAACCAGCCGCAGACAAATGGTCAGTCGGCCAACCATTGAGTCGTTTGTTCGTTAGTCCGTCTATCGGTTCGATTGACATTGCGTCCATCCGAAATTGTGTCTGTTGGTTCTCAGCGACTTGGTTCGTCTGTTCGTTGGTCTGACGGACATCACCAACCCAACACACTGCCCAGTCACTGAGTTGGCCGTGACCAGCTTCTCCACTATGTGCGCATGAACGGTCTATACACTAGTCGTTTGTTAGTTGGGCGGTCCTCGCCGCTCTCCTAGCTCAAATCGTCGCTGGTCACATGACGCTCCTGGCTGACCAATTGATCATTAGTCCACGGTCGGTTGGTCATCGTACTACGGGCACGTCTTTCCACCTATCAGATAGATTCACGGATCGCCTAATCCTCCGTTGATTAGTTGGTCAGATCGTGTGCAGTTTACTTTCGGTTGGGTTAAGTGAGATTGGGTAGGATAGTTCGTAGGTTTTGTCCGACAACACTGGCCATACACTCAGTTCATCAAGAAACGTTAGATAAAACGCATGGTGCCCATTGTTAGTTAATGCTATCAAGCCAACGGCTATGCGTATTGAAGTACGGTACTGTACCATGCAATTTCTTTACCGGGTAGGGAAGAATGAATTATGCAAGGACATCGAATCGCCTAATCTTCGCCATCTTCAGCGAGGCTCACTGCATACCTTCCAGACGTATAGTCGTATAAAAAAGTGAAGCGTGCATGCATTGACACGAGAGAGTATCCCAAAAAAAAGCGCCAGCGTCTGTTTCTCTTCCCATGTTTTCCTGTGCTCATCGCCTGGTGCTCCTGCCAAATTCAATCAAATACCTCGGATTCCTGCCGTCGTTTCTACTCGTTTACATCATCAAGAAGGTATATACTGTAAAGATATCCATGCCCATGTTAACAGATGACAGACACGCTAATTTTCCAATAACTCTACCGATGTAAAAGAAAGTCGTCTCCGAGAACGTCTTGTGAAGTAAATTTTGCACGTGTCTGTAAATTCTGAAGTATATCATTCACGCCACCCAGAATATATAAGAAACAGACCGAATAGTGGCCAAATTTGCAAAATAAATGTTATCCTACTCCTACTCAGCTACATACGAGGTTTTCGTAACACTACCCAGAATAATTCGTACAGCGTGGCCCATGCTCTATAGATGGCTTTTCTTGGAGCCAATGAAACAGCGCTATTGTGAAACCGGCATGGGAGACGCAACGTTTGCAAAAACATAATTATCTTATGAAAACGTCACGTGCCAGGTTTTTTGTTATTTAGGCAAATGGGCAACCCTTTCACGTCATCATCACATTCAAGCCGAATAAGCGCAACTTGTTTGTAGCGAAAGGCGCCGTGGTGGAGTACGAGTACTTTTAGCAGCTGCATCCATGGCGTCACATACAAGATACTTAAACGTAAAGTATGCTTTGCAAACCGAAGAGGACTCCTTAAGTCGTATACTAAGAGGGTGCCCCAAACAGCTGACCTCACAGAATTTATGCGAGAGTGATGGCGGAAAACTCTGCTGAGCTACGATGTACAGGACCAATCCTGCCCTATCCAGAATGTCTGGGAAGCTACTGATTACAAGGTCTTCCGTCCTCCATCTAAGTGGTCCTAGACTAACTAGCCAGATCTCTAAATAAAGTTGTTTCACTCACTCACTTGCTCGTACTACCTGTGCGCATCACTCTGCGTCGTCCTTGTTTTTTTATGCCAATGCATTCCTTAGTCAGACCATGTCCCACATCCGACGTTGTCCGCGGCAGGGTCCGCGCGCCAGCACGTGTGGTTTCTCCACTCTCACTCCATCTGCCATAGCAACAGCTGCGGGCGCGCGTGCTTATCATCGACCCTAGCAACCAGAGCATGTGGTGGGAGAGAGTGTAGGAGAAGGTACGTGCAGTGCTTCTCTCGCTAATCACTTTTTCTCCTCCCTGCGCCCCACTCTTCCATCCGCTTGAGCCTCACTCTAGACCATTCGCTCGCTGGGTGCCTCTCAAGACGATGGCAGAAGTCGGTGAGGGCGAATGTCTATCGGCAACGGTACAATCTCTCGGCGCAAGAAATGCATTCGCATTTGCTCATCATTCCCTTCGGAGAGGTGAGGGTGTTTTTCCTTACCCTGCAGCGTTTCGCAAGCATAGAGACCTGTAAAGCTCGCAAAAGCTGTCCGTCTAGTAAATGCGGCGCGGTTGGTTTTCATAAATGAATATGAGCCAGGTTGTCTGTTTGGCGCTGTAATTGTGCGTACAGTCTATGCGATACTCCACCTTGTAATTTCGGAACAAAGTCGTGCGAGCCGAGAATGTGTCCCACGGGCCTCTGCAGCGGTCCTCGCCACTTGCATGACTTCCTGCCGAGTACGCAGCAACAGGGCCTGGATTCAAGCATGTGAAAAGCAGTCACGTAGAGAGCACGTTACCGTGAGCACAGGCATTTCAAGGCTCTGCTGCCAGTCATATACTAAACGCTTACGCGGAAACGCAAACAAGCGGTTTCAGCGGCACAATACGTGGTACAGCAGTGCGCAAGCGCTATACGAGACTTATGCATTTGCGTAGCTTCACATGTGACTCGCAGCGATGGCGTTGTGGTTAGAGCATCCGCCTCGCATGCAAAAGGTCCGTGGCTCAAATACTGGTGCCGAGCAGTTACCAACCGGATAAAAAAATCCGCGTGGTGATGAAACTGCCTCACTGCATTTTTTTCTTTTTTTCTGTCTTTCTCCTCTTTCCTTTCCTTCTGATTTGAGACTGTATAAAGCTGAGCACCAATAAACTGTACCTTTAATCCTGATGAAGGGCAGACTCTAGGCCGAAACGGGCAAATAAACCACGTTGTGACCACACACGGAGGATCTACTGTACTGTATGCAATGCTAGGGCCACTCAACCACCATGCCTGCCTACAGAAGACCGGCCAGAGGCGCACCTCCAGTCGAGCAGCTCTCACGGAAGTTCCCTAAACATGCACCAACATCAGCTATCATCGGAAACTCGCAAACAAATTATTTACATCGGCATTTCAACCGGCATGAGAAGACGACACCTGCGATCATTTCCATTCGCGGAGCCTCCATATTCGACATCGAGAAAGAGCTTGCCGGCATACCACCACGATCTGTGACCACGCTCGTTTTTCACGTCGGTACGAGCGAGCTGGCGTCGTACGGAACTAGAGGAATCGCTACGCCGCCTTCGCCGCCTAGTGAACAACATGCTTCGGACACGCCAGGAACTCGAAAGGCTCGTTGTTTTATGTGTGCTGCCCCGTTGCCTCAACCTACACCTGGAACGATCAAACGAACAGTTTGTACACCGCTTCAACCGGGACGCTTGTCAATTCAACGAGACAGTCAAGGCCTACTGCCGAAGACCTAGCGAGGTGTCATACATCGACTACCAATTCGAGCAGTTGCCACCAACACGCTTTCTTGCTGGGAATGGGCTTCATCCGAGATTTATGGGTGTCGCGTTGATTGCCGAAACCCTCAAGAATGCACTCGGTCGCGGAGACTTCGAAGCTACCACGGGGTGGTTGACTCAACCAGCAGCTCCCATCAATATCCGTTCAACACAACAAGACACCCACGACAAGAACTGTGCATATCAACATATTCCAGAAGCCCCGCACCCACCCAACATCACAGACGAGTTCCCGACGATCGGCGAAACTGTGACTCCCGCGAGCCAAAAACACCCCCTCACTATCATCAACAGCGCACCACTACTAGGGGGGAAGTCTGCTGAACAGCCAACACGCGTCCTTACATTGCGGATGTCGAGATCAAAAGCACTACACGACAGCACCAATACACCACTCCTCAAAGGCAAGCCTGCCGAACTACGGAACCGCGTCCCTCTATTGCGGACCCCGGAACTGCCTACGAACACGTTCGCCGGGAGCGCAACGCCGATTTCCTCCCTACAACGACGAAGGCCTGCCGGACATAACTACAACCTGTGCACCTCATCAGTGCCATCCCCGCACCCAAAAGAAGATTGACTTCTGAAATGTAAGTCCAGCTCATCGCTTCCCAGTTGCAGTGCCACTTTTTTTAAAGTACGAAAACTTTCTGACAAACGAATTAGACATGGAATGCATAAATCAACATTGCGAAAGTACCTTCGTGCTAGAATAGCCCCCAAGGGTATGACACTCTTCCTCACACCAGCCGCTACAAATCTAGATGAACACGACCAAATAACATGGAAAAATGTCCTCCTTGAGGCATCTCTTAAATTAACAGAAATCGCTCTTAATCACAGTGATAAGCAGGTAAAGAAACTGGTCGCTATGACCAACACCATTCTCCGCCACAACACTTTATCGAACGAAGAAATCACCCGATTAACAGAATTAGAACAGAATAAATACAAGGCCATCATGACCACAAAAATTCATAAACTCAAAAGAGACCATGTGCCCGAACCCGCGTTCCCTGACATGGTTCCTTACCACTACAACACCACCACCCAGAAAACCACTAACGGTCCAAACGAGCACCCATCTAGGAACACACCCTGTGACACTGTGGTTGTAAACCTATCGGACACGAGTTTGTCACCTGACGAAGAAAAACTGCTATCTAAAGAACTAAGCTTCTGCCCGTCGACAAAATTTTTCGATGAATTCCACTTGCTCCGAGACCTCGACAACATCGCTCGAAGCTTAAGGTTGCGCGAATATTTCTTGGACAGGCCTTCTAACCACGAAACAATTCACCGTCGTAAATCAAATGATTGGACACCAAACAGTAATCGAGACAAGTGCTTGAACCTTTATATCACCGCAGTACAGAAAGATATAGTACACGAATATCACAGACAGAAAGGAAACCGAGAAAACTTGACAAAATCTGAAAAAATAAGTATGAGAAATTTCGCATCTAGGACAGACATAACAATAAAACCCGCTGGCAAAGAAGGAGCAATTGTAGTCCTTAATAAAACCAACTACTTACAAGAAGCATACCGCCAACTAGATGACTCGAGATTTTACGAACGCCTCCCACGTGATCCGACAGACGAATACAAACGTATCGTATCAACAGAACTAAAGAAACTGTTGGATGCAGAAAAGATAACCAACCCTGACCACAAACTGATGCGACCAGCATACCCTCGTCCAGGTCGCTTCTACATCCTCCCAAAAATTTATAAACCCGGTAACCCAGGTCGACCAATCATATCAGGCATCGGTACGATAACTGAACCCATATCACGGTACGTGGACAAACTAATAAGCCACATTCCATGCACCCTGGTGTCGTACATAAAAAACACCACACATTTTCTTCGAGACATTGCAGGTCTGTGTGTGGCGAAAAACTCGTACTTGGTTACTCTTGATGTCTCTCCATTGTATACAAATATTCCTAACGATGACGGCATAGCTGCATTACAAAACATGTACACAAACCATAGACAATCTAACACCCCAGATTTCTTCCATCGCAACTTTGACGAGGATGGTCCTCGAATTAAATTCATTCGTGTTTAACCAAGAGTATTTTTGACAAATCAGCGGGACCGCTGTGTGAACCAAAATGGCACCCAATTATGCCAACATATTTATGGGAAAGCTAGAATCGGAATTTCTTGCACAAAGTTTCTTAAAACCACTGATATACAGAAATACATAGACGACATCATTCTTATTTAGACCCACAGCGAGGACGAACTTCTCAGCTTTATCGACACTTTTAATGCTGTACATGCGAACATACACTTTACACACATACTCGCAAGTAACCGTCAATTTTCTTGATGTTACCATAACGATAGAAGAGGAGAAGCTCTCTACAACTCTATATCGCAAACCAACGGATCGACAACAATACCTCCATCACCAAAGCGATCCCCCGTGCCACTGTAAAAACAGTATTTCATACAGCCAGGCTCAGCGGTTTAAGCGAATCTGCTCAGGAGACGCTGATTCTGACACGAGCTCAGAGAGGCTAAAACTTATGATCGAGAAACAAAAATAACAGCCACATGTAACTGATGACGCTGTTCAAAAAGCGAGAAAACTGAAGCGTGACGACTTACTTATAAAGCGACCACCGCAAGAAGACCCAGAACGAACAAACCTTTGCTTGACTTACAGCACAATCTTCCCCAATGTAAACAAAATCCTTAAACGACATTACAACATTCTGGAACAAAGTGAACGTCTGAAACGCGCATTCCGATTCGCTCCAGGCATCGTATACCGACGACCACGTAACTTCAAAGACACACTTGTCCACTCTCAAATTAACACATCACCCCCCCCCCCCAATAATTCATGCCGACCTTGTATAAAGCCACGTTGTCTTGTATGTAAGGCGATGCGAGAAACTCACAAAGCAGAAAGCACACAATCCAAGTTTTCGAATAATATACGAGGAAACCTAACATGCGATTCCTCTAATGTGGTACACCTACTCTAATGCAACGTGTGGAGTATGCAGTACATCGGACAAACAGAAACACCATTTAGGATTCGCTTCAATAATCACAGAGCCCATGCGAAATCAGCCCCAAATCTACCGCTATCAAAACATGTTAATCTTCCCGACCATGCATTCGACAAACTCTCAGTAATGCTCTTGGAGACGGGATTTAAATCAAACCGAGAACGTGAACAGCGAGAGTCATACCTTATCCACCGATTTAACACCCTCGATAGCGGAATAAATGAGAATCCTGGTACACTTACAGAATTAAAGCATTAGAAAACAATAACGGCAATAATGAAAATAGTAACTGAGTTCACGGCACAGCAGCTGCGAAGGGCACTGGACAACGCAAAACAATTCCAAGTGTAACTACTCTTCCTAAGTACAACTGTCGTCTGTTTTCTGTTTTATTTTACTACCTAATCAGTTGTGCAATGCATGACATGCCCAACAGCAACCCTGTGCACAGCCGGGAGGCCCTTGCTGCACGCGCAATCCAGAAGCGAGCAAGGAATTCGCATTGCGCCCGCTTACCAGCCTCTGCCGCAATACGCGGAACCCCTCTTTCTACGACGAAATGTTGACGGGGCACCGAGTAGTTAAAGGCTTAAAACTTCCTAAAAAAGCTCATTTTTGCCCCACACCGAACCACCAGAGCCCGGAGGCGCCGTCTTGTCGGGAAGAATGCGTTAGTGAAAGGAAGCATACACAGACCGCTGACATCAGAAAGGCGAAGGGGAGAAAAGGGAGAGAGATGAGGGGGGATGTGGAAGGAAGAGTGGAAGGGGGGCACCAGGGGGGAGTCCACGTTGTATTCTTTTTCTCTTTTTTCTTATTTCCTTTTATCTCTTCTTTTCCGTTTCTTCTTTTTTTCTCTCTTTTTTCCTCTTTCCCTCTGATTTGAGATTGTATAAAGCTGAGCACCAACAAACTGTACCTTTAATCCTGATGAAGACCAGACTCTAGGACGAAACGTCGATATAAACCACGTTGGGACCGCTCATGGAGGATCTACTTGACTTTATATATATATATATATATATATATATATATATATATATATATATATATATATATATATATATATATATATATATATATATATATATAGTGGGAGTAATAATTCAATGGGCCAGTTAGTCTTCGTGAAGGTATGAGATATGGCACAACGCGAGCGTTGTCAACAAGGATAAATATATTTATTTCCCAACAGTTTCGGGAGGGGACCTCCCTTCATCAGGGGATGAGTTATACTGACATGAGCTTCCAAACTTCCTTGCTGCCGCGTCCCTACGCGGCAGCAAGGAAGTTTGGAAGGGTTCCGAAGGGTTCCATAATTACGAAGGGTTCCATAACCGAAGGGGATATTACGAAGGGTCCCATAATTAACGACACGAAAACAAAAATACAGATTGCATCTCATTCAGGTAAAAGTACGAGCTAGCCTGTAAAGTTGGGGTGGAGTGACATGCCACAGAGGTCATTCCTTAATATTTTTTTGGTGAATGTCTGTGTACACCGAGTTACATTGTGCAGTGTACGGACTTGTCTTCATTACTTGTTAAGGCTTCGTTGTGCCACCAATCCTCCAGTCGTATTGTAGCTTTCACAAATAAGTTTCATATATACTTGCGGAGCATTCAAGGGGTTAGTCATCTCGTAGAGGCTCAATATATCAGCAAATCCATAATTTGACTATATATCATATACGCTCTATACTCGAACCAGGTCAGCAAATCCATAGTATGACTATATATTATATACGCTCTATACTCGAAACGGGTCCTCAGAATACCACGCGCGTAAAACAAACGCCGTTATCTGCACCATCTACATCGTGGTGTTTAGAAAATTGCGCTATACCGCAGGCGGTTTTTGGCAAAACTAACGCATACCAACGACCAGCCGTAACGAGGCGACTATATATATACTCGCAGCGGTGATCTTGTGGTGAGTCCTCGACAGATGACCCGAAGTAGCCAAATCCGATCCCTGCCGTACCTAAACGTGCACCTAAATCTAAGCACATAAATCTAAATTTATCGTGCACCTAAATATAAGCCTATAAGGACCTCTAGAATTAGGGTGTGTCTATTATCCCGGCCACCGGGATGATTGTTCAAAAAAATTATCCTGGTGGTCACCTCCCATTGGCTTTCATATGTCACGTGACTAACTGCCGGGCGAATTTTTCTTGTATTATTTTCCCGGCCACCAGGAGAACTTGACCTTACCTAACCTAGCGCACGCTAAGCCACATCTGTCCAGTCTGTCTCGCAGCAGCCAGTTTTTCCTCTCCCCCCGCCCCCAGCAGTTAGTCACGTCAGATATGTAAGCCAATAGGAGGCGACTGCCGGGAGAAATTTATTTGAACAATTATCCCGCTTGCCGGGAGAATAGACACTGCGCTAGAATCACGCCGGCACCGAAATGTGGCCACTGGAGGCGGCATCGATTCCGCAGAATTTACGACAGCATCCAAACACCTTGACTCCTGGGCCCCCGAGGCTGAACCCACCTCCTTGAGTACGACGCTTTCCACCCGTCCTCGCGTCCCTTAACTAGCCCTAGCAGTAATGTAGTATAAAGCATTACGGCTTTTTTTCTCTTGTTGACTCACAGAGTGAAGCGGATTTCTAGACGGAGTCTTCACCTCTGGTCCTCGCAGCGTCGTCCAGGAGACAAAGTTCTTCGAAGCAAGAAAGAGCTCGTCGAAAGCACGGCAGTTCGACACAAGGAGACGCTTCTTCTTCATTGCATTCTTCCTTGCGTTTTCTCGAAGTCTACGTTACCATGGATTCGGTGATAATAATGATGACAGACGTTAAGACAGAGGCAGGCATTCCTTAAAAAAATTTTTATTGAAACAAAACGAAGCGATGTTATTGAGCAATGACAAGAGGCGGCATTGAAACTACATGACGGTTTAATTTAAATGCCGCTGAGGAAACTGCTGACCAAGATTGAAAATTGGCCGACGACTTTCAATTGAAAAGCCATCGATGAACTCACTATAGATAATATTGAAAAAATACTTCCTCAGTGGTATTTCAATAGAAATTAGTCAACGATATTTCTATTGCGAATCGCTCAACAGGAATATTGTCGACAAAGTATTGAAGCAAGCAAATGAGTATGGCGGACCATAGTCTGACAATGAAAAATCAACAATCTTTTTTTGTAAGGGATATCTGCCACTTCTATGCGGAGGAAAACAATCATGTACCGGTGATGTCACTGTTGTTTTAAGACGAAAGCCTCAGAGGTCTCATGAAACGCGGAAATTAACCATCGGTGTCGACGCCGTCAATACGAGTGATGCAAGAAATCATCATCACATGATGACTTCTGAGATCGGCAAAATTTCTGTAGTCCAGAGAGTTTCATTGAACCTGTATGCTGTAGTCTCTTTGATGACATCACAGAACATCGTCTCTTCTTTAAAGGTTGGCTAATCACAAAGGCATTGAAAAACTAGGAGAGGTACAGAAATGTTGTCATTCTTCGAACTACGGTTTCTTACACCATTCTCTGAACCTAGGGGCAGTGCAAGGCCACGATAGGTGCAGACGGTAGGTGCGGTAGGTGGAGGCTGGAAAGGATAAACCCACTGGGCGCGAAAAGAAAAAGGTGGCCTGCGTTTTCGAGTGAGACGAACGCATACAAGACGTCCTGACAGTGATGTTAGAAGCCGCTGCAGTAATACTGGTAGAGGTGGGTAAAGGAACTGCGCACCGTGTTTCACTGCTTTTTTTAGATGCGGAGCATCTAATACTCGAGGCTTGCAGTGCGGCGCCGTCCGCAAGCTTCCTCCTCCTTTTTCCACCATCTGTGCATCCCTTCCTCCTCTACACACCGCGTGCGCTTCACTCCTCCACCATCTGTGCACCATTCCTCCTCTACACACCGCGTGCGCTTCTCCTCTTCACGAACATTCGCTAGCTGTATAATGTAGCGCGCATGCGCCGTCGCGCTTCGAGAACATCGGCAGCTGACGCGCGCGCATGCGCCGTTGCGCTTCTCCCCCTTCTCGAACATTCGACAGCTGACAGTGCATGCGCCGTCGCGCTGTATATATACTCAAGGTCGGCGCTCGCTCGCTCAGTTGCCGCTCGTCGGTTGGTTTGTACGGCGCGTCGACGTCCAAGGTCGCGGTGAAAGGAATTCCAACGAATCCACAAACACAATGATCGACGTCCCTTTACCAGCGCCGCCCTTTCGCATACGTGTGCACGTGTTCACTCATTTAACACCCCCTCCTACAACCACGTTAACCAATTTAGCCATCGACCCAAGTAAGTCGCAATTTAACACCCCATTTCACAACCACGTTAACCAATTTAGCCATCGACCCAAGTAAGTCGCACTTTAACACCCCGTTAACCAATTATATGCTCCGCATCCTCCTCAGTGTTCCCCCGAGGGAAGATGTGGGCATTTTTTTGTTTTCTGTCGCAATAAAAGGCGTAACACCTGAAGCGTCCAACCTTGCAGCGGTTTCCTTGATAAGTTCGCAGAAATTTTTAAAACAATTTTTATATCAGCGTTCGGTCTCCTTCAATTGCTTGAAAGAATGCCCACAACACTAGTCGATGGATGCGATGACAGCTGTACTGTCAGTGAAAGTTGAAAACTAAAACTGCATGCGTGTGGTTTTTGTTGGATTCATGAAGTTTTGAATATTAATAAAACAAATACCTTGATGATCGTTTAATGCACGCGCACACTTTTTTGTTGTTCTTGTGGGCGGCAGCATACGCCGTGCTCGCGTTTCTCTGCCGTTCGCAGGCAGGCATGCAGGCGAGCGAACATACCGCTGCAGAGGCTAGAACGTGTCCTCTCTAATACCGCCGGCAGCAGCCGCCTCTGGCGCAACCTAAAACTGCCTCAAGCGCATATACAATACAACTTGGTTATACATGTCTGTCATTAGACAAAATAGTCAACCTACCGCGATTTCTTGTCCTACCCGTAGATTGGCCACATCCCTGTTGGGTGACGCTAGCGATCATCCTATGTAGGCTTTAACATTAAGTCAAAATTATAAATACTTTCTTATGGGACACACGCACGCTCGTTTCTGCCGATGTGATGAACGGTCTGCTCATTAGCGCCACAATCGGCAAAAAAATTTTGCGGGCGGTAGACACTCCGATTACTGTTCTGTGGATTTACGTGCCAATTAAATTCGTGATTTGGTTATATGTGGCACGCAATAGTGTAGGGCTGCGACCACCTCCATTGAAGGGCACTCACCACGACCAAAATCAATGCCCTCACACTCGGCTCACTAGGCTAGAAATGTAGCCACCCAATTAGGAAGGTAAACCGCCATCGCAATAGCTTTATTATCAGTAGTAGCAGAAGAATGTAGTATTGTGACCACACGCTCACAACTGTTGACAGGCAAAATTTTGCAGCACAAACACCACAGAAATCTTTTTACGCTTACAATTCGGTCTGCAGTTGACGCCGCGAAACCACGATATGGTTACGAGGCATGGTCTATTGAACAGGTCTCCAGGAAAATCTTGAAGACCTCGGGTTATTTCATCTCCACCTTAAACGTAGTGACTGGGTGCTCTATACCCATTCAATTGCGTCCACTCTGGCTGGGAACCCAACTCACGACCTCAAGCACTGTAGCACAACTCGTTAGCTGATAAATTACAGCGTCGACTTGCAATGCGCACTGAAGATCTCCAATCCAATAACGCTTTTACTATACCGTCGAAATTGATAATCACAATGCGATGATTGTCCCCTCACTGTAAACTTTAGCGGACGACAGAGTCGCAAAAAATGGCTGGCGTCTCTCTATCCCAGGATGCCATGGACCCGAGGTGACAGGTTGGCTCTCTTCACCAGACGTCACCTGCCTTCAAGGCGTGAAGTTGTCAGTTGAGCCTCCACCCACTTTCATGGTGTGTAGATGTAGACACAGATCCTAAACATCTGTTTCGCACCCAGCACAGCGATATGTGGCTCGCTGGGGTACGTCCACACTTCCATACCATATGGTAGAGTGTATCCCTTGCAGATCAGCATGTGTAGTTGCTTTGGCAGCGTAATTCTTTGTTAACACCTTGTACGCGGAGGTGTCGAAGCCAAAAGCGCAGGTGCACTGGCTTCGCTCGCCTTCGCTTGCTCCACGCAAACGGAAGCCAGCAGACATAACTTGTATTAGCGCGGAACACATGAAAAAAGGAAAAAGACAACGCAGACGTAGAGAAAGGTAGGCGATACTTTCAGTGCCTACCTTTCTTGACGTCTGTGTCGTCTTTTCCCTTCTTTTTCAGTCGTATTAGCGGAGCCCATAAGAAAAAAAGAGGAAAAGACGATGCAGACATCAAGAAGGGTAGGCGCTACAGTAGTAACTATTCCCAGTGCTTCGCCCACTCGTCACAATTGACTCAGTGAAGATGCGTGCATTTTCTTTCGCTTGTTTTGGATAAGGCGATTCGACACGCACAATTATTAAACATACACATAGCGCACTGTATGCCGTGCGAACGCTACACTCGTTTCGCACGATATACGGTGCACGGCGTTATACGCTAAACGAAGCTCTTGCATTGGTGCCTCGATCGCATTTTGCTTCTCGGAGGGCACGCAAAGGCGTCGCTGAAGTCTTCCTTGTGTTTGAGGGGCTCGTTGCACAGCGCCGCGCCGTGTTGCGCCCCGCACTGCATGTAGCACAGCATCACGTAGAACAGCTGGCGTCCCGACAGAGGCACGTCGGGCAGCCTCTGTTCGTCGAAGGACGCCTCCGTTCTGAGCACCGCCAGCGCGACGTCAATTGCGGCGCCGGACGCCATGTGGAGGCCCACTCTTCGCTCCCATTCGGCGTCGGCCTCCCTCGGTCGCTGAAACGAAGTGCGAGCCATAATGGGATTCGAGACTGATCGTGCCGTAAGCTTATCTGTACATCGCAAGAAAATAGGAGGACGTTTGAAGCTTCGCCTTCAAGATTTGATAGAGATGGCGTAATCTGGCCTGGTGCGAATCAGCTTCCGATGCTTCGGTTTATGCCGCCCCGCTACGGTGGTCTAGTGGCTAAAGTACTCGGCTTCTGACCCGAAGATCCCGGGATTGAATCCCAGCTGCTGCGGCTGCATTTCCGATGGAGGCGGAAATGTTGTAGGCCCGTGTGCTCAGATTTGGGTGCACGTTAAAGAACCCCAGGTGGTCGAAATTTCCGGAGCCCTCCACTACGGCGTCTTTCATTATGATATGGTGGTTTTGGGACGTTAAACTCCCACATATCAATATCGGTTCATGCCTGAACCATGCCGTTAGGAAACGAACGACTGTGTGCGTAACACTGGTCATTTCATAGTACCACTGAATGCCTTCTGCAAGCGCACTTAGGTGGCCACTGGGCCACATTTATTCCCGTTCCGAATCAGCGAAACGTCCGACGCGCGTCCGTAGGGCAACACGCGAATCTACGCAGCTGTTCACAATTGTTTATGCTTCTGCTGCCGATTATAATTAAGTATGTCTGATCACATTGTAATCGGTGGGCCATCAAAACACCCAATCATTGCTCGGTTCATATCTTTCACCGCCTGGCGCGAAACGCTCGCGCCACGCAATACACGACGAGTTAAAGAGGCTTATGCCACTAAATAACATTCATATTGTGTTCTATTCCCAAACCACTTCAAACAAACATCGTGGCTCTGATGCCAACGCCAACGCCCTGGGTTTGATTCCCACTCGAACCCGAAAATTTCTATTATTCACTTTATTTGAATACTTCCCGCTTACAACCAACGATGCCGACACTGAATACCGAAGGTACACGCTATGCATCTGTAAGGTATTACGAGCACGTTGCTGATCCTGCATGTGGCTGATGACGATGAATTGTATAGCCTAAGCACGTTGCAGTGCGTGGGAAGCATTAAACCACAGACTCGTTGCGTAATCAGCGTCGCGTGATGAGTGGTTGTTATTTTACTCTTCTTCCTCGCTATGTATACACCAAAGATTAACGTCATTTCTCGCCCGATGTTCATTTATTTGATTGATCTGGGGGGTTTCACCTCCCAAAACCACCATATGATTGTGAGAGACGCCGTAGTGGAGGGCTTCTGAAATTCCGACCACCTGGGACCTTGCCCGACGCGACGCCTGTATGGAGTCCTTTTTCCAATGAGATTCAAGCACCAGCATTGGTGTGGGGTCGAAAACTACTAGAATGCAGGCGACACGGGTTCGAATCCTATTCCATCTTGCGTATATGTTTGTGACTCCTTTGTCATGTCTGTGTCTATTGATTACTTTTTTTATGTCTATCGGTTACGCCACCAACCGCGACTGGCGTTTAAGGACTAGCTGAAAAATACCGGGTTCCCAACTAAGGCACCGATGTGCTATGGCGCTTTGTGTAATCTCAAAATCACGTCCATTTTCGTCTAATTTACTTAATGAAAATAAAAACACGTTTTAAACAGCAACTAACTCGCTATAAAGTCACTGTGGAGAATGTACACCAGCATACAAGTACCATGACTTAGGTTTCTGTAGCGCATACTCCATACCTGCCCGTTTTATCTAGGCCCTACAGATGTCGCCATTTATACTAATGAAAAATTACCCCCACCGTCGGCGGGATGCCAACCTTTGAATCACGATACCCGATGTTCTGCGAATGGAATTACGACTGCGGGGGGGTGGGGAGAGGGTGCTCGCTTGCCTGCTTTGTAGAGTATTTAGGTGTGCTTAGGCCGATTCTCCGGTAGTGTTAGCCAGTGCCCCTCGCTGCCCTGTTTCGTGGCAGAGGGAGAGAGAAAAGACTTCATTGAACACAATGGGCTGGCCATTTGGTCTCGGTCGCTTTAGGTGACGGCTCGAAGTCTCTAGACTGGGGTGGCGTCCCCGCCCCGCCAGACGGCCCTGAATTGGTCGTTACAGGAAAAAAAAACACGTATCCCTACGAAGTGAATCATGACAAGTGGGCAACGCTGAGCGTATCGTATCGGTGAGTAACCACACGTTACCCGACCATTGCCCCACATAATGTAAAGTTAGTGGCATTAGGTGTATAAAATATAAAAAAATAATTATTTTTTCTTGCTGTCGTCTTAGGCGATTCAAGAAGACTTTTAAAAATTGACGGATAGGAGGATATGCCTCTCAAGCGAATCCAAGAACCGACCACGTTATACCGGTGGCGAGACATGCCATTTTAATACGGGCAATTTGTTGAGATAGAGAGCTCGAAGTGTACCTTTGTGTTACAGGTTTCCCTGAAGGAGATAAGTGCACACCAAAGGGCTCGTTTTCCTTGTTAGACACAATAATAATCGAATCTAACAGACATCTAGGCGCATCTTAGTAGCAATCAACTCATGAGTGCCCTTCTCTATGGTTTATTTCCGCCGGAAACAGCGATCTCTTACCTTACGCCCATATCTAGGTTGAAGTCTATTGTGATACATTTCTTTGTGCCTCACATACGTTTCGACTATAGCAACGGTTCAATACCGGGATCACTATGGAAGACAAGGCAAGGTCCTCAGGAGCTTGGAGCCGCTCGCTGGATTCCATGCCGACCGGTTGTACCCTAGCGATCTCCGACGTCAGCGTAGCTCTGACCTACTGAGCTGGCCCTACGTCATCTCCTGACGCCGATCTCCGACGACAGCGCAGCTCTGACCTACTGGACTTGCCCTACGCCATCTCCTGACGCCGACACGAGCTCTCGCAAGTGGTGCCCCGTCCTTGGACTTCTGTGACAGTGTTTCCATCTTTTATATCTCTCCTTTCCCCTCGATATGTCCTTGCTCGCTTTCCCAGCGCATCTCTCTCTCTCTCTCTCTCTCTCTACACCTTTGTTCCTATTCTTTTAATCCCTCATCACCCCATCCCTCGTGAGCTACTGCTGAGGTGTCGCATCCTGATGCAGACAGTTACGGGGCTCACTTTTCTTTTCCCTCTTATATAGCCGCATCTCTCAGGAGCTTCGCCCCTAGGGCTCGCTCAATTTACGTCTTCGTACATTGCCGCGTAGAAGCAGCTTCGGAAGAGATCCAGGGCATCGGTGCTGTGGCCCTCGTGACGAAGGTCGACGTAGCTGAAAATGGTGGCCTTGGCCACTTCGACGCCGAACGTGCCCAGGCGCACCGGCGTGGGCGCGGACACGTGGTACACAGGTGGCGCTAGAACGGAAGGCTTGAGGGTGTAGTCTAGCCGGTCGGGATAGGCGAAGAACGCGTACAGTTGGTCCCGCAGCATCCACGTGTGAATCTGCGTCCCGATGGCGTCCGCGTCTGTCTGACGGAGGGCGTTAGCAGCGTCTCGCACGTTCCTCACGAAGCTCACCTCCATGTCCGGAAAACGTGAGAACCTGTGGCCAGCAATCGAAGTGCCAAAAATTTCAGAAACAGTGTGAAAGGTACAGAATTGCTTCTACTTTCTTGACACGCCATTTCCACTATGGTGGTTCGGTGCCTAAAGAAATGGAAGTTTCTGGAAAGGATCGTACAGCGCAGACCAAATAACATGCTGCTCGTCATGCTTTTGTACCTCTCCCCCCCCGCCTTCATGTAATACTCTGAAAAGGGCCTTTAAGGGTATATAAATGATCATGATGATGACGACGACAGTGTTTGAAGCTTCGAGAGCCTTCAATGCCTCAACAAAACGGAAACTGTTCATCGCTGTCAACACCAGGGATACTAAATATAATCACCTCTTGATGACGCCACCCATGACGGTGATCATGACATTACGGATAATGAAAATTTCGTAGTTCACATGACATAACGTCACACTATGACGTCGTAGTCACGTCACATCAACGCTTCGTCAAAGTTGGGGCGATCATGTGAGCAGTGCAAGACGAGGTGAGGTGAGAAAGGTTTGCAGCGCCTCGAATCCTGGAGGCATTGCCACGACGACGTCGTTGCAGGTGATCGCGTGAGATTAAATCATGTGAACTTCACACGATGGTTCCAGTTTGTGCCAATTCCTGAGGTAACACGAAATAAGGTAAGGTGCACATGTAGATTTTATTGGCATCGATACTGCGGGCACTGCAATTGCATATTAGGCACAGAGATGGTTGTAGAGGCGGGAATAAATCCGCTCCTTAAGCAGACCGCATAGCGCAGACCCGAAAGTAGAACAAGAATAGTCCCAACTTACAACACACCCACATTGCAGATAGTGCTGGTACGTACGCACAGTGCCTATAACTACAAAAAATGAGTATTACAGGCTGCAGAAAAAAATGACGAAGTACCAAGCGAGACCTACACCGCAATTGTAGGCCCTTTGATATTGAAGGCTTCTTGTGCATGCCCCATCATTGTCTTGTTCTGTGTAAGGTTCTACGTTGTGTATTATACTTGAGCGAGCACCAATGAACACGGTCAAACCTTGTTCCTTTTAAGATCAATACATCCACAGGCGTGCGCACGTGGGTGGGGGTGGGCGCAGAGACAACTCCATATATTGACATGATAGAAAGGGGTAACTGCGACGAACCATCTCCACCCCCCCCCTCGTCAAGAGGAACTCCGCTCACGCTTATCAATGCATTCACTGAGAAGACGAAGATGACGGCTACTGCAATACAGAGGGGCTATGCGAGATCTTTTAACCTGGCCTCGAGGTCATGCGCACTGGCAATGTTCATGATGCTGAAGACTACGTCCATCTCAAACCAAGGGTAGGTGGCCCTGTCGAGGCTCTGGTACACGGTGCGACGTACGGCCCTGGCGATGCGTGCAGTGTCGGCGCGCACCGGTTCGGTGTATACGCTCGCCACGAACGGCACGAACAGGGCCACTCCCATGGTCGCCAAGGTGAAGGACAGGCACGCGCGCTGGTGTTGCGCCGCGACATCCTTGCCGTAGCCGTGGTAGTTTGCGATCAGTTGTCGGTTGGCGAACCACGAGGTGAACTGGACACACAGCCAGCCGATGATGAGCTCTACGACGGTCTCCTTCTGCGCGATCAGCTGCAGCGCCACCAGGAAATACTCCCGGTGGCTCGTCGAGATCGTGATCTGGATGTGTAGCAAACGAAAGAAGCGTCTTTGGTGCCTTAAGGTGAGTTGACTCTTGGACAATCCGCATAATGTGTTTAGAATAACTGGTTAACGATTTATAGTACTTGGTACTCTACAATGGCAGAGCACTAGTCTGTCCCGTTGGCCTAGTGCTTATAGCACTAGGCCCGTGAACTGTTAGATAAAGCCTCTCTGGCTGAAGCTGTGGCAGTAATGTGTGTTTAGAAAAAGTTCTTGACGATTTAGAGTAAGAGCTACTATGAAAGAACCTAAAGCCGTGCCGTAGGCCTTGGTTATGTAAAAAACGCCCATGCATATCCATAAAATAAATGCTGATGATGGTGCGAAGCAGTATGCATCAGATTATGTATTATGGCCTTCTGTGTTGGTCTGGTTAACAGCCTTTTGTTTTGATCTGGTTATACTTGTGTTCTGTCATGTGATTTGAGTGATGGGTGTAAATGTCGATGTATTTACGGTGTTTTATGTTGTATGTTCCGGTTAACAGCCTTTTGATATATTTTTGTTCTTCACAGATGTTCCGGTTTCTACGTTCGTTGTAGACAGCGGGCGGAGGTTTATGGACGGAAGGACATTGTGCGGAGTTAAGGTACTTCGCTCCTAAAAACTGGTCAGCTTCGCACAGCTGGTGCAAATCCCGAGAAAACAGGGGACCTGGTGGCATCCTTTTCATTCCCTCCTCCTCACCCTAGCTTCCCTATGCCCCTGCCATGCCACACTTCACTATGCAATGATACGCTGTGCCGCTCACTTTCATCTTCCTCACCATCACATCAGTCCTCCTCATGCTCGGTTTTCATTAGCATTCTTGCGAAATACTATAGAAGGCTATGCTGTGATTTCTCTCTACCTCTCTCTCTTTGTTTCTTCCTATATGTTCCGCTGTCACAGCTAGGCTACACTATTTCGTGTAAGATACACGCGCAGAAACAAACTGGCTATCAACTCCGGGATAAAATGAGCAGCAGGCTACACTCCGCGAAAGCTTCCGAAATAAATGTCGCGTTAAAATCTTGAAAGCTGAACGGCTGAGCGTCTACACGAATATTCAAGTATAGCGAATCCTGAAAATAAGTGTCTGTAGCATCATATCGAAGTCTGCGTTCATCGTTAGCTCAAATACACAACGTATGCTACGCCGGTGAAGGGTTATAAAGTATAATGTTTTCAGTTGCTCGTGTCGCGTAGAAGATACGACATTGTGTGCTGCAACTAGTGGACTGGATCTCCCTATAGGGAGGTCAGCCAAGGCGCTACCGGACATCTAGGAGCACAGCTACGTTTGCTTATAGTGTTTCAAATAAGTTGTATTCATTAATCCGTTGGTCTGTGCTCGCCTATATGCATCCGTGTTCGATGTGCACACGATGTTATCGGAGGGTGTCATTGTGGTGTGCAAGGTAATCATATGCAGACATTATGCGGGATAACATTTTAATTGCAGCATATCTGAATAGTAAAGCTACAAACGTATCACTACTTCCGGGTAGGTGATAAGTGTAACTATATAATCCCTATAACGGTAGTAAAGTTACTATTTTGGCAGCTTCTACTTTCGCTTGCTACATAGCTATTGAATACTAGATGAGAAGATGCTCTTTGCCTCACGTGTGTAACGCGGCACGTACGTGCGTCCGTACGAACGTACCGCAATGCGTTCCCCTCACCGCCGAGGTTGTAGTGGTACCATGTATAGGTCCCGCCACAGCTGCGTGTGACCGTCACGCTCACCTCGCAGGTGCGCCGTGACATCACTCTCTCCCTCCTCCGCAGCACGCTCGCCGCAGCACCCGAAGCTGCAGCTAGCCGCCGGCTCCTCCACCCTCAACGCACTCCTATCTCGCTTCACCCTCTCCACCTGTTTCAAAGCTAGACCCAACGTCGAATAAAAAAAAACACTCTTTCGGTTCATTTATCTGCGATGAAACCTACACGAAACCCAACCCGCCTCCCGTGTCCTTGAGTTTGGAAGAAACGCTCACCAAGTAAAGGCCAAACCTCACAAACGCGAAAATTCATGCGACAGCGAGAAACGACGCGACGTATATTGCCTTCGCGCGAACAGTCGCTAGAGCAGGCAAACCTCATTTACGCGACGACTTCGGCGAGCGAACTCCACTGTTGCTTGCATGAGGCCGTCTACTCGTACCAAGAAAACCGCGTAGTGAGTGGTATGCAATTTAAAAATAAGATATATTGTTGTAAATAAAGTTTTTTCATTCAAATAAAGTTTTTTCATTCCATTCCATATATTGTTGTGTGATGGAAGGGAAAGTGTTTATTATTGCCTTGCAGCCCTTTTTTTGTGCACATGCATAAACATTACGTTATTTCTTCGTTGTGCACACGTGACTCGGGCGGAGAGGTGAGTGAGAAGAGGTGGCGATTTTGCGGCACTAGAAGAGAACCAGCAGTACGTCATTCATGTACATCCTGTTCCGGTGCTTTGAGCACAGCACTTCCGGGCGATGGGCGACGGTTTCTAAATTTGGTGAACCGAGCGATCATGCGAAAACTACCACGCGACACGTCGCGCGAACGCCCTGTTTCGTCGCTCATAGCATCGCTTGTCGCTGTCGCGTGCATTTTGGCGTTTATGAGGTTTGGCCTTAAACGCTACATCGAGTATCGCTTCAAACCGTTCTTCTAGCACCCATGTCGACGCCCTTTTCAGCCGGGTGAACGCTGTGCGCACCGCTGCTCCTTCGCATTCAATAGAACCCTTGTAAAAACGACAGCAAACACTGGGCTGCGGCGTCCACGGCAAAGGAAAAAACTACCACAAAAGCGTGCATCCACCGGACTCCGTTCTTTTATATTCCGCCTTTATTATGGCAGCGGCGTCCCACTCAATTATACGCTGAAGTTGTAGCTGCGGTCGCAAGGACGCTCTGTCCTCGACTTGATTTGTTAAAACTCAACTAGCCTGTCTGCATTTAGAGGCAGAAGGCAAAACATATCACTTTCTCACCCGGTCGTGGGGAAAACAGTCGCATGGAACGCCGCTTGCTTAACGAAGGCGGAATAAAAAAGAACGTAGCCCAGCGGACGCACGCTTTTCGTGGTCGTTTCTTCCTTTACCATGGACGCCACCGCCCAGTGTTGCCGTCGTTTTTGCAAGAGGTCTATCAGGGTTCCCATCGGGGAGTTCGTCCATATATTTTTTGGGACAAGCGCTCACTGCAGGTTAGTAGTAAGTATCAATATTTCTCTCAAAGGTGCAGCGCGCCTCTCAGTGTAAACATGTCCCCGCACCTCTTCACTTCCGGTGAGGTCGTAGTGCCTCGCGATGGTAGTCGTCCACCGTTCCCACGTTCCGGATGTGTCGTAGGGGCTTCTTTCGAACACGTACGCTCGGGCCGGCATGCTGTACAACTGCAGAAGCGGTTCCAAGACCTCGGCCTCGAACCCAAGCATATCTTCGAAGGTGACGCCATCTGTTACGCCGGCCCCGTAGTGCGTGTACAGCGTCTCGAAGTAGTGTCGGTGGGCCGGCGACCCCGGCATGAGCCTTAGAACTGTCATCTTGAAGAGGTCGAGGCCTCGAGTAGGTTTCACAACGATCTGCAAAATTAGAGAGAAAGTGGATGCTTCGTCGACGAGGTACGATGGACCAGAAATAAGAACAGCCCAAAATACAAAGCACTAGTATAGGCACCCGGAAATGCAGTTTACAAGATCTGATTGTAGCGCCAAAACACACAGCCTAGCGAGTAGGTGCAGCTAAAGCGAACCTTCCAATGCATAGCCTAGCGAGTAGACGCAGCAACACCGAATTGGCACGTGCATATCATTTTCTTTTTTAGTTGCGAGCAAGGGGGTCACGGCTGATTAAGCGTCCAGGAAGCGTTCTTTGAAAACATTCCAAAAAGGGCACTGACACTTCAGCGTGTCACTGTGTTCAGTGAGCGTTCCGTTCTCTTAGTATCCCTGGTGGTCGGTACCAACAATGCTGAGGCGGCCCAAAGAGCTTCGTCGCGCCCTCTGGTCCACTGTCTGGTGCCTATAAAAAAGCTCACGAAGTCGCTTATGCATTCACATGAAGGGCAGGTTCGACCATGATGAGCTGACGAGCGCAGTGCACACACAGGGCGTTCATGACCACGTCTGCAAAATTTTTCAAACCTACGCGCCGCGTAAATGGATTACATTTCAAGTTTAACGCCGCTTGGCCTCCTCGCGGACGCGCACCCCCATATGAAGGGACGACGTATAGGACGGGATGCAGGTCCGTCCTCTCTGTAGATGTATCTTATCTGACGTCGCTAACCGTAGCTCGTAACACTTCAATGATTATTTGGCACATGCGCAGTTTTTTCAGTTTGTTGTTCGAATAAATGACTAAAGCTTGAGAGCAATAATAAAGCACACATACGAAACTTGTGCGCTTTTTTTTAATTTTTCCTGCGAATCGCAGCGAGTCTGTTCTGCCTCCGCTTCGCATGCGTTCATACTCAGGCGCATGGCGCATCGTGAAGAGGCAACCCCTTACAATGAAAGTATACGTTTTCTACCGCGTTCCAGCACTTGTCAGGCTCATCTATCTTCCCACGTTTATCTATATGTTCAAGCATGCCGCCCTGGCTGATAATACCGCTAGTCTCACGTCCATACAAGTGTCACACCTTACATGTTAGGATGTCCATACAAGTGTCACACCTTACATGTTATGATTGAAAGCCAAGCGATCGGCGAGGACACAGCCGGCTTTCTTCGTAGAGAAAAGATGCGCGACGCTGGGAACGCCACCTCAATAAGCTTTACGCCACAGCACCACTCGCGTCTCGGAGGTGCGGGCTGGTTCGGGCACAGTATACCTTGTTTGAACATGGCGTGTCCATGCGTATGAGCCATAAGATTCTCCCGCTCAGGTGCCGAAAAGAGCAAGGGAGGGATTTGGCTTGCGAAGACAACACGGGGCGAACAACAATGGCTTCAAGCGTGCCACCTCGCATCATACATTGTTTCGCGGTGCTTCAAAACACTGGATTTCTCAGCTTCTAATGAAAGAGATGGAAAAATTCTTGTGGCAGTCTACCTGGTTTGCCGAACCTTCCGTCTGCCCAGCGATAAGCTGGACAGGACGCAGGCGAACTGCAGATGTGCACGTACCCTAAGCTCTCACTAAGTAGCCTACTACCCGAATGCACATTCTACATATATATGGAAGGTCCGGCGTGTTGACGTCGCCACATTAACCCACAAGCTCTGGCAATGTATCAAAAACTCGGAAGGTGCTAACTCCGGAACCCTTCCACGGCGATGGGTCACTGCCTTGCGCAGCCCCAACGACCAGCCTAGAGCCTTCCAACAGGCACTAAGCAGGTCCTTTAAGTTCGCTAGCCACCAAAGACACCGATACCGGAATGTCTGCGAAACGATCTCTGTAACGCTATCGCGTTAGATATATTACGTGCTACGTGACACCAGCTGCCAATACAAGAATGATCGTCCCTATACGTCTTAGCGGCGAGCAGCGCCAGCTAATTACCACAGGTGGAATTGCACAGATATACACAATAAGATTAACAGAGGACTACCTGTGCCTGCTGGAAGGCAGGGTCTTGCAGCAGGCACTGAGCCTTCGCGTGCAAGACCTCGAAGTGTCCACGAGGGATATACCTAACGCAAGGTCGACTAAAGTTCTGCCAGACTGTCACTAAAGCTGTTAGCAGCCAGAGCAATGCTTATTATTGAATGGGCAACACCTTCCAGTGCCTGAAAAATTAATTATCCATTATTTCACCTGGTGAGGGGACCGTCAAGGCGACTCGCAGGTAAAAACTGCTGTTTTCTTTTGTCGATGTATCTTGAGTTACTGTATATGCTACCTTTTGACATGATATAGAGGGAGCATATACTTCAGATATGTCGACTGGCCTTGCAATTCTTCGAAAAATTTTGAAGGGGAAGACGCTACGAATCTCCGCAAGGTGCTGATGGGAGTCTTTTGAATGCATCGGGGCTCAGCAACATATATCCTACGTTGTACAGTGACGCTTGCCTGTGGTGCGACGGTTCGTCAACTTTATTTCACACCTCTTTGGAGTGTGACCGAGAGCCGGAGAATCTGAACTCTTTTTTTTAGACAACACTATTGTAGGAGGTTCGGAGCAGTGGGAGGCGCAACTTGCCAGCTCGGACCCTGAGGTGCAATTAGCACTTGTGGGTCACGTTAGGCGAGCGGCGCAAACTAGCGTAGCCCTGGACTTGGGGCCCCAAACTCTATGCATGCTCTAAATACACTTTGTGCCCCTTCCCTCAAAATAAAGTTTTGTTGTTGTTCTTCTCCATTTAACGTAAAACTGCCTCCGAGCATGACCTCCAAGATTGGAGTCAGTTCATCTGTCTTTGCATTGGCTCCGTGATCAGACAACATTTTGAAAGCCACGACGCTATGTAATGAGTCTAATGACACCCATGATGTCTTGTTACGTACGTCATAATGACGGCATGACAATGTCACAAATTTCGGCTACTTCTGATGCCGCCGTGGCATCAATGGTAACGTCAAGCTTGTGGTGATTTATTCAACAACATTTTGCAACACTCGTTCGTGACATTGCGGGAAGCGAGACACCGATGGTTGAATTTCGCATTTGAGGAGGCATCAAGGCATATCTCCCTAAAAAGAACACAGATAGCGTCACTCATGCACTTACAAACGTCAACGGTGTCACACATATTATTCTTGTAAAAGTACTCTGGCTTTTGCGCTGTTTGTGTTTAAAGATAGGGCGAAAGAACCATAACTCGCATGGTCATTCCACAGCCGCTACATAACATCCACCTCGTCCCGATGACTGAGCCACCGGAGCGCAAAGGAAGACACGTTCGTTCAGTTATGCCAAAACAACAAGAGCCGCATGGATGAAGCATGAGGTTGAAAAATAGGAGAACGCTCTTGGCTCTCGGCCAGCCTGGACATCATGGTGTCCGAGCAAGGAGCCTTAATTTTTCTGGCTCTTCGTATGGTGGCTGTGCACAGCCACCATACCACAGCAGTTGTTGCTCTTTCGTCTCTGCCACACATGCATGGCCCCTGCACTTCTCTTGATCTAAGTCATGTCACGCTATCCGCTGCATAGAGTTGTCACAGCTGACTTCGATAGGGGCCTAGCCGCTGCTGCGATAACGGCGTGCTGAGGAGTCAAGCCTTCTGCGGTTTCCGTCGTGGAAACCCAGGCCAAAGTGATCAACTGTGCCTCGATTCGGATGACGCATCCCAAGGAGGTCTATTAAGTTGTCTATTAACTCATGACGCAAATGCCACCGTCAGGTTATTTAGGAGAGGCCGAGTAGCCCGGTAGATTGGTGAAATTCATGGAGGTGACAAAAACAGTGACAGCTCCACCACGGCCACTGTTTACTTGTGCTACTTTGCGAAATAAATAATTCGTGGGAAGTCAGCGCTGCGCAAGGGTCACACCATGGTGCCTTGTTTAAGATGGTGCACCACCGTATAGACTTTCACGTTCTTTCAAGATGGTTGGTTATGGATCGCGTCGACATTCAACGGATTGTTGTTTACGAAACAACGAGAGAGGAAGAGTTGTGCTTAAAGTTTTTATTGCGTGCTACAGCTCCAAACATTTAATTCTCTTAGTGCAACCTTGGTTCTTTTGAGCACCGTCTCAAACACGCACAGAAGCACACAAACACGCACACGCACATACACACACTCGTAAATGCGCATGCGCGATTGGGAATGGTACGATGGAGGTGTTGTAACACTGTTGAACTGTCCCAAATAAATAAACTGATAATGAGCTCCTAATTATAATTACAACGTCATGGTTTGAACGAGCGGGGACACGGATACGATTACGATGCATGCCGCAGTATAGAGGGCTCTATTCTTTTGAACCACCTGATATCGAGCGTGCACTGACAGCACACACTCTATGGGTCTCTAGCATTCCATCTTTATCAAAATACGATCGTATTCGCGGTTGTGATGTAACCCATGACTTTAGAGTCAGAAGCCGAGCATCGCAGCCAATGTAACATTGCACGGAGGCGGACGATTTGATTGTTGGGGTACACAGTACGCAGGGCAACGTATCCATCATGTCATTATTCTCGCATTCATGGCAACAGTGTTTTTAACCCACGAAGTGTTGACATTCTGTTTCAGCAAGACTACCTGGCCAAACACATGGGTGACCTCTACTGTTACATAGGGCACATATCTACCAATCTAAGACCTGTGACCCTGGAGGAGTGCATGGCTGACGGACTTCACCATACATCATGAAGACACTATTCAAACATTCGAAACTTCTAAAGCCTGTCTGATGACTACGTCTTGCTTCTTTCTGAAGACGCGGTCTGGAGTTGGTTTATTTGACAGAGAAAGCTGCTGCAGGATGACAACAGCAACCGGTCTAGATGCCTATGTTCTTCCCATGGAACTTTTACGATCGCATGGAAGTTGCACCATAAACCTATTTGTGCCAGTCGAGTGTTATACCACAAATCTACGTCAGTGTTTGAATATCTTTCACAAAAATATTCTATACAGGTGTCACATCGGCCAAGGAATCACGCTAACACGTGTAATTTATCGTGGGAAAAGAGTAAAACAACAAGCAGGCCTCACACAATGCCAAATGCTCAATGAGTGGATCGTCCAATGCTCCCAGCTCATTACGAAGGGCACAGCCATAACTCCACAGCCATAGTTACGACGGGCTATATAGACTATTCTACCGAGGTGTTTTAGTGCGGCCATGCTCTGCTGTTCACCTTTGTGTTTCGCGTCCTCAACAAATAATTGAACAGTGTTGCGGTAGACGCATACACATGAAAGCAGCTTGGTCGGTGCATACGGTGTTTCGTGGCCTCATTTATTCACGCCGCAATACACCAAACTAGAAAACATCGACTTCACAGATGGCGGCACATGGGTGCCGCCATCATGGGCTGTGAAGTCGCTGTGAATCTGGGCTGTGAAGCCGCCATCATAGGTCAAATAGCCCGTGGAAGTGCTGCTTCTCCAGCTTTCACTGCGGCTATGTGGCGCGTTTTGTAATAAAGTCATTCCGTCCCACTCTTTCTCGTTGGTAACGGCCTCCACGTACCTCAAACGAATAATCGCCGACTTTCTCGGCTTCAAACTCGAAGAAGCACGGCCAGCCCCACTTGTCGTTCAGCTCAAGCATGGTGCTCACGACGTCCACCGAGGCGGCGTCGCGATTGGCCGGGTGTTGCGGCCAGTGCAGGTTGACCTCGCGCAAGTGGCCGCGGATGCGAGGCACGTAGTCCGTGTCTTGGGTCAAGACGTCGTCGCAGGTCTTGAAGAGACGCGCCGCCTTCTGCGCTACAGTCTGGCTTTCGGCCGGGATCTCCTCGTTCCTGCCGAAAAAAATATGAACGGTAACCCGCAAAAGTTCGCGAACTACGCGAGCACGTGCCAAACTATGGGGAGCCTTCATGTACGCACCGCCATGATACTAGATTCAGCGACACCACGGGGTAGACAGCCTTGCTGTAGAAGGACCCATACCTGGCGGTTTCGATGACGGTAGCGAGAAAGCGCTCGTTGATACGATTGCGCACCGACGTCTGGTTGCTCGCTGCCCCGCCGCACACGAAGCGGTAAAAGTCTTGACACGGACCCACCGACCAGTCCATGGATTCGCCAAGCAGCTGCACGCGAACAGAATGTCAGTCCTAAGCGATGCGTACGGGTGGAATGTTCTTGACACGACTGATCGATATCGCCGCAGTGCACGCGCGTTTCTTGTTTCAATTTCGCACACACCCACAAAAATGTAAGCAATGCTCAGCGCAGACCAAGTTTCAAATGCTTGTTCTTGAGTTTGTTGAGCGCAAAACGCGAACAATCCAGCCTATTCCAGCACTTTCGCGACCACCAGCAATAAGGCTGGAAAGTCTAATGCGCCATGTAAAAAAGAAGGCGCGTCTCAGCGATGATAAGTTTGATCGACGGCCGATGCTCTGATCGCCGATTTCACTGCACAGTGTGGATTACTTGCTGTAGTTTACCCTTCCGTTTACGAACCCCAAGTACAGCCAAATAAAGCGTTTCGTCACTGCTGCCTTCGTCAACGCCACGATCCCGTAACAATATGCAGGCACACGTGGTCAACTATGCGTGTACTGAAGGGCACGTGATAAAAAACCTGAGGAGGTGACTGTGAAATACATTGGTTTTTAACGAGACAATTAAAAGGTCAGATAATTACAGAACAAAGGAGACACGTCTGCTCAAACATCTTTGACAGTGCTCAACAATGCACACGTCAGCGATCAACGCCAGTGGTTACAAATGGAAAGCGCTGCTATTTGGGTTGCGAAACATCGCACTAATCTTGGTCCCGAACACACTATGAATGATTGTCGGGATTTCCGCTGCCAAAGCACGATATGATAAACGGGGATGACGTACTGGAAAGTTCGCGAGATTGTGACCAGTTGGCGCTGTTTAACGTGCAGCTGTACCTAAATACACTGCCCTTTAGCGCTTCGTTTTCATCGAAATGAGGCTCCCGCAGCCGGGATTCGATTCTGCAACCTCCGAGTCAACTGTAGAACGCCCTAAGTGTTTGACCACAGTGACGGATAATAAACAAAATTGGGCGCAACACCAAACACAAGGGTCGCGTGAGCATGGGCGTAGGCAGAATTTTTCTTCGGGAGGGGGAGGGGGGCACTTCTCTTACCGGAAGTGGGTGCCGGGCAGGCAGATGTGGTCCAGAGTCATATTGTGCCCTGTATGCCACGGCAAATGTAGTTTTCGGTGAGCAGGGGGCTCTACATATTTAAAGGCTCGACCGCCCACCCTCCATATCACTAACTGCGAGCTATGCATATACACCATTAGCCACTGGCTAACTGTCCGTGGACTTAAAAAGAAAGCTTCTTAAACAAAGCATGTACTTTGTGTGGACAAGCCATAAATGCTTTGCCTAGACATTGACGTGTCCGATGGCTCGATCAATGGAGGGGTGGGTTCACTGAAGCACATACTGCTGGATGACAGGGGCATTCCAAAATGCGCCTGGCTCCACTTTCACTCTGAAGCAGCAGGAAAAATCACTCGCGTCAAGTCCAGGACCATTCAGGAAGTTGCTGGTCCCGTCGAGCCTGTGAATTCAGTTCCCATCGATATACGCACATTAAATGGACAAGCACGACCCACTGACCCGTATGTGTTGTGGTGACTGTGGCGCCGTTAAAACATCACACGGCTTCGTCATCGCGACAGTCGTCGCACCTCACCGGGAACCTTGCGGACTAACGTCATGAACTTCTTGCTGCACAACTTCCATGCGCCGTACCTACAGGATGCGCCGGTGACAGTCACTGAAGAGTTCAACGTTAGTGAACTTTGACGTGAAAACCAGTGGCTTGTCACGTTTATTGGGGCCAAACTTGGACTTCGCCTCCTGTCAGACGTGATACAGTCAACTATCCACAACGCGTGTCCATTACTGTCGTTACTGCATTACTGTCAACTCGGGAACAATCGACCACGTTCGCTACATTTCGTGTGGTTCCTGAATGAGTGAGTGAAACAACTTTATTGACGATCTGGCATAGAGGTGGAAGAGGTGTGGAGAATTCAAGCAATACTAGATCTAGCGTGTTCGCACGTCCCGAAGCAGCAACCTACTCGCGTCAAACCCGTGGGGGCACCGCTTTAGGTCACAGGCGTTCCAGGATGCCAAGCACGTGCTGGACCACGACTCTTTGGTTGCCTGGCTCTTGGCTCATGATTTCGATGCTGAGGGTACTTCCTAAATCTTCAAGACTTACTATGTATAACAGCCCGATGTGTTGCTATCACACTCGTTGCTTGGGCCTTGGGCCGAGCAACGAGTTTTTGTTTTCTGTTTTTGCATGACCCACCCCCTTCTGTTACACCTTTATGCACCCTGATGAAGTGAAGCTGGCCCAAATACGCCCTCAAGTGGACCGACAGACTGCGTACCGTGGTGTATTTCATGCAGGTCTCGTCGCAGACGGGCTTCATGACCTCTCCGTGCCAGGCCAAGAAAAGCGAGAGCGCACAGGTGCTGAAAATCAGAGCCGCAGCGAGCGCCACGCAGATCGTACGACGCCAGGGGATGCCTTGCACCCAACTGCGCTGACCATGGTCCGTGGCAACCCCGGCGCTTGTGCGTTGGCGTATCAGCTGGGGTGGCTGGGGTCTGAGCTGGTTGCCGGGGTTCGCGTGAGGGTTCGGTTGCTCGGCGACAACTGCAGTGCCAGATGACCTGCCCGTGTGTGAGAGGAAATCCAGGGGTGTATGCAGCTTCACCCGCTGCGTCGGTGGAAGTGAATACGACGAGATAAAGGCATCGGATGAGAGACTGTCGTACCATACAGGTGTAGAAGCTTGGGCTATAGTTGACCTGGGTTTATGATGACAAATTTTACAGTGCAAGAACATAAGAAAAAAATGGGACAGAATAGAAAAGAGTGCCCTTTTCTATACTCTGTCCCATTTTTTTCATATGTTTAGGTGCTGTAAAATTCATCTTGAACTCGTACACCTATAGTATTTTTAATCACCATGTCAATATATATTGCTGCTGTGTTAGAACGATTATTGTTAGCAGAGACCTAATCTAGCCTCCAAGAACATGAACGGCTACCTATCGCAGTATCGTAGCTTGCCTGTTTTGGGTAATTGAGTAAAAAGTGCAAGGGTTGAAGCTTAGAAATCGGCGACACTTTTTTAACGTGAACGGTAAGACGTACTAAGGTTAAACATCTAATGCTGCTCGTCTGCAATTTCTGCGTTAACCTGCCGCGTTTCTTAGCGTGCGTATTTGCAATGACAGAAGGTTGTTCATCCTTTAGGTTAGCAGCTTTTGCTCATGAACTCCACTGTTCACAGCTTTAATTTCGAAGACGAAATTTCTCCTTCCAACGTGCCAGTGTTAGCATGTGAGAGCCCTAAGAAGCTCGTTCCGTACCAATTATCTAGTACAAGAATATCTGGGGTTTTCAGTTCTACAATTCTATGATTATGAGTGACGTTGTAGTGGAGGGCTCCGGAAATCTTGGCCATAAGTTGTTCTTTGACGTGCACAGACATCATACCACACACGGGCTTGTACAATTTCACTTCCATCAAAATGTGACTGTCGTGGCCTCGACCGAAATCTGTACCACGTCTCTGAAAAAATTGAAAGAATAGTTCTTTTTACACCAAGGGCAGTAGTATGTCCTTTCATCAAGCCCTGCCCAGGTGCTGTTGCTTATTCCGTACATTATAGCACAAACAACAATGTGTTTGTGGTTATAGATAATTTTTATTATTGTTTCCTGGGGCCGTAAAAAATGAGTCTGACTATTGACATAGCTTTTCGCGGTACACAATTGACATTAGCGCAACACGGCCAAGAAAGGAGTGGCGCGTGAAAAACTACGAAAGCTTCCTATTCTTGAAGACGACAACTGCTGTCATGGTTCTCAGACTCCTTTCATGCGATGAAAGCGAGCTTTTTGTAAAAAAAAGCCGGGTATCAGCTAATACCATCAATTATAGCACTGCCACAGACGATCAAGTATAGCCTTAGTGTTTTGGCATTGTAGCGCACTCTCTCGTGCATGCCTGGAATATGGCGTGCCACACATAATAACGGAAGACAATTCGAATCGTGCGTCTTTCGGGCTCTCTCCCACCTTCTAGGCGTACCACACATACGAACTACAACTTACTACACCCGTTTGAACGGCATGGTAGAACGCTTCCACCATCAACTGGAGGCATCACTGCGTGCTCAAGACAACAATGTCATGGACAGTGCGCCTGCCTTGAGTGGTGGGCTAACATATTGATATTAAAAATCAAAAGTGCGACAAACGTGCTCCTATAGCAAGGGAATCTTGGTCAGGGCTTCGGGATTATACCATGTCGCTCAAGGGATTAATACGGGAGCGGAGAGCAGGGCTCCGTACTCACCACCGGCTTTTCCTTCTTCTTTGTAGTGAGGATCTTCCTCAGGTTTGGCAGGTAGTGCATGACTGCTAAGCGTACCACGGACTCAGGAACAAGAGAGCTGGAAAGATGCGCGACCATACGCGATCGAGAATCTTCTTCTTCTGGCACGTTCACTATTGTTGATTATGATGATGATGATGATGATGATGATGATCCTTGACACTCTGGCGCATACCCACAAAGGGGGATCGGCCAAGAACCGGGCGGCAGGATCTTAACTAAAAGGCTAATGGTTTTTCAAAGAAAACGTAATTTTGGGCTAAAAAAATATAGAAAGGAAAGCCGAAAATCGAAAAAGGAGTATATCTGAGCAGGGAGCGATGCAGGCCATCAGATGCGATTTGAGACAGAGGTAATGGTGGGTCTATATATATATATATATATATATATATATATATATATATATATATATATATATATATATAGGCAGATTAACATGGCAATCGCTTTGTTTCAATTATGTATTCAAATACCGCAGAGCAGACGTCCCTGTGGCTATAACCGAATTTAATGCTGCCAAACGACAAAATTACTGCCACATTTAATTCTAATCCCAATTTTTCAAGTGGAGCTACCAGGTATCTTTTCCGCTGATGAGACTATTGTTCGAGCTCGAGGAACAGCTCGAGCGGGTTTCTCTGTTTCCTCAGGGGTATGGCACTTGCCCACTATGGCATTTCGGCCATGAATTCGTGCCTTAACAGTTCAATGATAACTACAAAAATTGCCCTGACACCCCTTCCTTCTTAGCTTTCAGTGCTTTCGTCGGGACGAGATAACACACAATGCAATTGCAGCATGCGACAAACCTTTGTAACTACACTCGTACTGGTCGGATTCTTAAAATTTTTGTGGCATTGAATTCATGAAGCAATAAGCTCTTCTAGTGAATTCATTCCATGGTTACTTGAAAAATCGTTTCAGGGCCCCTTTAACGCATTTTCTTTAACAGGTGTCCCGACGAAAACGAGCCCAATCGGCGATAATAGTGCGCGCTCATCCAATATACTCTGTGCGTGTTTGTGTGCGTGCATGTGTACGTAACAAAACACATTATTAAGTATGCACAAAGCGGTTGAAGGGTGCGCTAGGGGCTGGATTTCGCTATCGCGTTCAACTCTTAAAGACGGAGCTTAAGGGTCCCCCATTTTTTACATGGCGCGGAGATAATACCCTCCACCGCACAGAAAACTAAGCAGACCTCAGGCTCTGACACTCGGGATTCTTCAGGTCGGGGCGTACCCTAATCCCGCGCTATTGAACAAAATTTATCTCGAAATACAGCCAACTAATACATGTTCCTACTGCCACAAAATAGCTACTTTGGAACATGTGCTCTCGCGGTGACCCGCGTTACGCTGTGGGGAAATCATCACGCCGTCCAATTAGGAGGGTGCTATTGCAAGCTCCAGACTTGAACAACAGCTATGGGCAGTCCATCAGGCTCGCGACGCAGCAGAGAGGCTTGGTCTTTCTGTTCCGACGTGGGAGTGGCCCGCAACGTGCTAAAGCGCGTTCCAAACATTAAATTAAAATCCGCCCGCCCACCCGTCCGTCCGTCCGTCCATCCGTCCGTCCGTTCGTCCGTCCGTCCGTCCGTCCATCCATCCATCCACCCATCCATCAATCAATCAATCAATCAATCAATCAATCAATCAATCAATCCATCCATCCATCCGTTCCAACTGTGATATCATTAACCTCCGTTTGTTCCTTGACACACCCTGCTTTCTTCTTGTATTTTAAGCTTACACCCATCATTTTCCTTTCCATCGCTCGCTGCGTCGTCCTCAATCTAAGCTGAGTGCTCTTTGTAAGTCGCCAGGTTCTGCTTCGTGGTAAGTGTACCGGCAAGATGCAGCTGTTATATTGTTTATCTCTATCCAAATGCGAAAAAATGTCACATTTCGGGTGCTAAAAGCACTTAAAGGTTACAGCTGTTGTTATCAAGGTACCTCCTTATTTACGCAAGAAAAATGACCTCAGTGCTTTCAAGTAACTCTGGAAAAAGGACCACGCCCCTTATCATTGCCGGGGACTTCAACGTCAATTTATCCGACCCCAACGACACCCGGTTTTTCCAGTACGTTCAAGGCGCTTATGACACGGACGTGGCAAAACCCCATTTCCGCGTCCAGGACAGGAGACATCATAGAGCATTTATTTGATAAAAGACATCCCTGATTTTACACAGCTGCACTATACATAATATTCCACTACACACCGAGCATCGTCTAAGGGATCACGAACAGATTGGATAACAACACCTGACAAGCTGATGGTAGCCCCTGACAATGGTCCTGATAACCTTGTTCAGGAACGGTCAAGAACCCCTTCCACACATGCACAGTGGTTCTTGAAACGTGCGTGCGTTCTCCATCATAACGGACAAGTATATGTACTACACATCATCCGCTTCTGTTGCTGGTAATAGCCTTGTTCATATGGGCATCATTACGCAACATTAAACTTTTTACAGCGAAAGTTGTATATGTTGTCTCTATAACGTCGTTCTCAGCGTCTTACCCAAGCGACAAGAAATCTATGGAGTTACAAACAACTACCTTGAATATCATGACTGTTAACCCGTCTCACATTGCACCGAGCTCCATCAATACTGACGAGAACGGTGCCTGTGTAACATAGGAACATGTATGTTGTGTTTCCGGTAGCGTGGGACATACGAGACTGGTGTACGGAATGCACTTACCGACAGCTGCGTCTACGTATAGCCCTAGTGGGTTGTCTATAGGTAGTGAGGACGGCCTTCTGTGCCATTTGTCAGCTGGATTGTTGCAGACGAGTCAGTGTTCCGTTTTCACAGGCCTGTGCCTTGAGCCAGGCTAGATTATCTGGCAAACGTGCGACAGGCTGTGGCAGCGTTAGATTGTAGTAATGTGCTAGAGCCACCGCCACAGCAACAGCTTGACTCTTTAGGCGCAACTGTAAACAGCTGTTTATTATAACACATATCCGACTCTTCAATATATGTGTGTGTGCATAGCAGTTGTACATATCCTTAGCATCATTACGTAATGTTTCACTCAATAGAAACGTACGCCACCTTCATTTTCCCGCTGCATGCCCTCAATGACATCGATTCCCACGCTACATAAGACCTGCCACATTTTTCTTCTAAAGCAAAACAAAGAAAGAACGGAACAATTAACGCTAATATTGAAATCATTGAGCTTGTTCTTGGTGCGAAAGCAATAATTGATTGATATGTGTGGTTTAACGTCCCAAACCACCATGTCCCGCCATGTGATTGTGAGAGACGCCGTAGTGAAGGGCTCCGGAAATTTTGACCACCTGGGGTTCTTTAACATGCACCGAAATCTGAGCATACGGACCTACAACGTTTCCGCCTTCATTGGAAATGCCGCCGCCGCAGCCATGATTCGATCCCGCGACCTGCGGGTCAGCAGCCGAGTACCTTAACCACTAGACCACTGCGGTGGGGTTGGTGCGAAAGCAGCCGCTGCAAAAAGTTTCGCTAATTTCCATAGCGTTTCGCATGACGTTTGAAGTGGAGTACAGAGCCGCGGCCACTGATTTCCCTAAAGTCCGCACGCACGTTCATTCACAAAGATAAAGAATATTTCATGAACCCGTAAAATTCATAAAGATTAAGCAAAGAGCGACAGATGTTAGGAAAGAGCACTCACCTTTCCCATCTAGTGCTAGACTACATCGCGCTGACGTTTCATATGTAGAAAGGGCACTGAACCCTTCCATTGTAGTTACGACACTACTTCTGTAGTACAGGACATGTACTTTCTCGAATGCGAAACTTAATCGGCACATTATTTAGCACGGAATTGGAAACAAAGAGTGAGACCCCTTGTCACCTTTGAAGTACGTCGCACACGAGTTCATCTGAAGATGTCATGAATTAATGGTTGCAATAACGGCAGTGTTCAGGGATTCCATAAACTCATCAACGCTCGGCCGAAAGATCTATCTCCATGGTCATCGGCAACAAAGGGTAACAAAAGGGGCACTCGCCTTCCACAAGCCACACCATGGCTCCCCACTTCCGCCGTTGTGATCCAGCACGGCTTTGCATTTGCAATAAAAATTGAGGCCAACCTCCATGCCTGTATCCCGAACAAGAAGCACTGTACAGAATACTCCCTTTCACTACTCTTCCGTTGATACCTAACTCGAAAGGCTATATTTCACAAAATTAACTTTGCTCTTTTTTCCTTACAATGACGCAAGTATAGCCGTCCGCACTGGCAAGGAGGGGGGCACTAAGGCTGCCCAACGTTTGACTGATAGGGGGAGGGGGCTGCAATGAACCTTCGGCCCCCTGAGAACAGAACGCCGCACGCCTATGACCCCAAAGAAAACATCGGCCACCCATTTTCCCTGCGTATGGTAGCATACCGGTCCTAGACGGGTAACATCTCTACCCTTTCTCTCTCCCCTGTTCCTTCTTTCCTTCACTCGGCAGTGCGCACCGCATGTCAGCGAAAAGAGGTTTGTAAGCTGAGACCAAACTCGGCGCACCACTGTTTGCCCTTCATATAAGGCCACGTTGCAGACGAAGTGGTGGGCTAGCTGAAGGCTCGCAATAACTTCCGTTTAAACCCTGTGCGCCATTGCTGGTGCCACTTTATAGCGCCCTAAAGTAGTTGTGCAGTGCCTTGCACGGTAGCTGCATGAAGCTTTCACACACAAACAACAATAAGCCACTACCGCCACACTTGCCGCGGTAGCGGCAGGTGTTGCGGCCGGGCGAACGTACGAGGCGGCAGCTGCGGGCGCTGTGGCGAGCGCGCGGCAGGCGAAGAAGAGAGTGAGGTCAGCGCGCACTGCAAGGGAAGCGTGACGTCAACGCGCAGCTGCGGCGTCACTTACTTGGTACCACTCCAACACCTGTGGCGAGGGGAGCGCGTTGCGGTGCGTTCGTACGGACGCGCGGAAGGACAGCGTTCCACAGGCTAGTCAAAGAGCTGCTTCTCATCAAAGTAGTCTGAATGCACCTCTGCAAAAATACTCGCTACGCTCTAGAGTGTTACACCTGATGGATAAAACCGAGTACACGCACGTGCATTTATGATCGACACTTCGAAGTTGTTTGCGTAAATGGCAAATGTGCTGCATCATTGGGTCATCCAAACGTTTATGCTATAGCCATGAAGACAAGCAAACATTTTCGGCACTGGAATCACAAGAACAGCCTCACTGCAAGACGCCTCAAGGAAGTGGTCAGAACTATTCTTTTTTATTGGTACCATAGGCGTTTTTCCACTCCGTGTTCTGTAATGTCTGATGCTCATGCAACGGATGATGTTGTAACGGGTCTCTGTCCACTGGACAATATTGAGATCAAGTCGAAAGAAACGTTTCGCCTTGTAGGTTACCAGCACAGAAACCCGTTTTGAGGCACGTGGACCTATTTGTACATCCGGGTTTATTATAACGGCCTCATACCTTGCAAAATTTTATTCTGCGACATTCTTTCCGCGTTAATTGACCTCGACATGAAGTAAACCTGCCATACGACACCGAATTTATTTAAAATGTTATCTTTTCAGCTCGGGAGCAGTGGTGACAGTCAATGGAGAATGCTCTTTAAAAAGTTCACGGCATTGCGAGTCTTCCCTAACTCAAATCGATCAACCGATGAAACGTGTACGGAAGTCTTTTGGAGTGCTCCAAGTTTAGTTCGTGGTATTAAACTTTATGAGTTCCGCTCAACAAACCTGCAGCTTTTATGAAATTGATTGATTGATATGTGGGGTTTAACGTCCCAAAACCACTCTATGATTATGAGAGACGCCGTAGTGGAGGGCTCCGGAAATTTAGACCACCTGGGGTTCTTTAACGTGCACCGAAATCTGAGCACACGGGCCTGCAACATTTCCGCCTCCATCGGAAATGCAGCCGCCGCAGCCGGGATTCGAACCCGCGCCCTGCGGGTCAGCAGCCGAGTGCCTTAGCCACTAGACCACCGCGGCGGGGCACTTTTATGAAATTCGTAACTACGTCTATCACGGTGAGCTTTTGTAGTGAGGGCAGAATATTGAATGAGTGCACAAAGTAAGGCCGTAGTATAACCGACCACATAAGGTGAAAAAGTATACCTAAATTCACGAACAATACGTCATGCGCGCCGAAGCCCACGTAAACACGAGGAATCTCCACTGACTGATTTAGGTGGTCTTAATCATTATGGAGTCATCCACTAACACATGTCCCTCTACGATATAGTGCTTTTGTATGCAAAAACAAAACAAAACAATTGTCAGATCACACGAACAGAGGCCATCTATAATATGCGAAGCACGAATTAGGAAGGTTGACATGTCGCTTTAAAATCAGCACAATGTTACGAGGCGGACGTAAATTATGCCATGCATCACTTCCATGTCATGATTATTATGTTTCAGCGTGTCATTTACCTTCGTCGTCTATTCACGTCCCGTGATACCAAATTTGGTATTTGTGGAGCTAGTGAAACGGCCGCGAGCGCACAATGAGCGTAGCATGTGGTCATGTTTTACATGACACCCATGTCACGATTATCATGTTTGCACCAGTCATACACCCTCTTCGTCATTCATTCATTTCACGTAATACCAAATTTGGCGTATGTGAAGCTAGCGAAACGACCGCGAGCGCTCCATGAGCGTGGCGTGCAGCCGTAACTTACATGACATGCATGTCATGATTTCCACGTTGGGGCCTGTCATTTAGGTTCGCCATGCAGTCATGTTATGACATACCAATTTTAATACAGATCCCAAACGACCAGGAGAGCCAAAGTCGTAGGCGGCTAGACAGACAGACAGACAGACAGACAGACAGACAGACAGACAGACAGACAGACAGACAGACAGACAGACAGACAGACAGACAGACAGACAGACAGATAGATAGATAGATAGATAGATAGATAGATAGATAGATAGATAGATAGATAGATAGATAGATAGATAGATAGATAGATAGATAGATAGATAGATAGATAGATAGATAGATACGGTCAAAGTCGCCGAAGCTCGCTAAGAAATGCTTCGCGTTTAAAATGTCAACTGGGAGTTAAACTCTGAGTTAAGACAGATTTTTTCGGTGCATACATGTCACCGTAGAACACATACAATTTAACACCACGAACTAAACTTAGAGCAAAAGACTTTCGTACACGTTCTATCGGTTAGTCGATTTGAGTTAGTGAAGACTCGCACTGCCGTGAACTTTTTGAAGAGCGTTCTTTATTGACTGTCACCACTGCTCCTGACCCGCAAAGATAACGTTTGAAATAAATTCGGTATCGTATGGCAGGTTTACTACACGTCGGTCAATTAACTCGGAAACAGTGTCGTGGAAAAAAAGTTTGCTAGGTATGAGGATAAATATGAATTACAAATATCTTTACAGTCCCTGGTAGATTCTGAGAGGGGAGGAGCGTGTAGGCCAATATAAAGCTCGAACAGCGAAATCGTTTGGCTATACAAAAAATTCTTCGCGATCAAAGTCATGGACCCTTTACGGATGGCACTTGTCAGCGCTGTGTCCACAGGTAAGTGTCTTATGTGTAAAAATGCCAGACCTGCGCGGAACGCGCAGCAAAGTCACAATGAGAGCAAAAGGACCGGCCTCACTACAACCCCTTGTAAACTCTTTTGGGGCGCCCATCACACGTACAGTTGCAAGGTACCCAGTACGTCATCAAAATGACAACCGTGGTAGAATGAGAGTTTTGCGAACTAGGGGAACATGCGCTATGTCACCATTCATCATTCAACTGAGGCATTTCGTTCGATATATATATATATATATATATATATATATATATATATATATATATATATATATATATATATATATATTTGTGATGCAACGGTGAAGGTGACCTTTACTAGGCCCAGAAGACACGATGAAGTGACCACACCTTAGGCAAAGAACTCAGGCAAGCCAAGTCCTCACAGCAGATGAAGATGACGAGTAGATGTGCTTAATGGATATCTACACTAACTTCCCCCCCAAGTGAAAGCGGTCATCCTGACCGCAGTTCTTTGCCGCAGTTTTAAGCGAAGAGGAACGCCGTATGAAAGGCTTCATGCGGGATAAGTGGACTATTTCTGCTGCCCGGCAGCGGTGGTCCGTTGGAAGAGGAACGGGTGCCCCGCGATAATAAACGACAGGCGACGTTTGCTTCAAGGCAGTGTAGGGGCCAATGAAACGTAATTGAAACTTCTCGCACATGCCGGGAGTGGGAATGGGTGTAAGAAGGAGGACTTCGTCGCCAGGGCTGAAGGATACGGCACGATGAGAGGCATCATATTCAATCTTGCCATCCAGTCGCTTGGCTTCAGTGTTGGCGCGAGCCAGCTGGCGGCAATGAAGTAGACGAGACACGTATTCTTCACTTGAAGATGAACATGGTTTAACAGGCGCAGAGAAGAACGAAACATCGAGGAAAGAAAAGGGGAAGCGACCGTGGACGAGGTAGAATGGCGAGTAACCGGTTGTGCGCTCTACAGAGGTATTATACGCAAAAGTGACAAATGGCAAAATGGTGTCCCAGTTTCTGTGGCCCGGTTCGATATACATCGCTATCATATCTTACAGTGTACGATGAAAGCGCTCAGTCAGGCCGTTCGTCTGAGGATGGTAACTAGAGCTTGTTTTGTGTGTAGTGCCGGATGCCTTGAGCACTTCTTCGACAAGTTCTGAAAGAAATACTCTTCCACGGTCGCTCAGGATTACACGAGGAGCTCCGTGACGAAGGATTATTGCTCGAAGGATGAAGTCAGCCACTTCCGAAGCTGATGCAGAAGGCACGGGAGCTGCTCCGGCGTAGCGGATCAGGTGGTCGAGAGCTGTACCTATAAATCAATTGCCCGTGACAGTCATAGGAAGCGGGCCATACATGTCAACGCCAACTACCTCAAATGGTTGCAGGGGACACGGGAGCGGCTGTAATTCTCCACTTCGAGTTGATGTAGGCAGATTGAGACGCTGACAAAGGACTCAAGAGGCAACGTACTTGGCGACACAGGTGGACAAGCCCGGCCAGTAGTAGTGACATCTTATGCGGTCATACGTTTTCTGGAAGCCCATGTGTCCAGCAGACATGTCATCGTGATATCTCCTGAGGACTTGGGCCCGAAGAGAGCGAGGTATAACGGGTACCCAGCGTTGACCATGAGGGTGGTAGATATGACGGTACAGGACGCAGTTGTGGAGCTTGAATTGCGTCAGCTGTCGGCGAAGACGGGCGTTAGGGGGCCGGCAAGTCCCGTCAAGACGGTCCATGATGCGGCGACAGTAAGGGTCAGCACGTTGGTGAGATGGTAAGATAAGAACAAACCACACTCGCTTGAAGAAGTTGGGTCCACAGTAGCTAAGGACGAAACATGTAGGAAAGAGACGGCTAAAAGCTCCTCGAGTGCGGCAGTGGCGGGTTTGTTAAGTAGCTCCGAAGAGAGCGGGCAACACGAAAGTGTGTCGTCGTCTTGATGTTTGTTTTCCGACTTGTATGTAATCATGAAGTCGTATTCTTGAAAGCGAAGAATCCAGCGACAAAGGCGGTCGGACCAGTTCTTCATTGTCGAGAGCCAGCACAAGGCGTGAAGGTCCGTAACCACAGTAAAGTGGCGGCCGCGGAGATAAGGTCGAAACTTTTGTATCGACCATACGACCGCTAGGCACTCCTGTTCGATGATGGTATAATTCTTTTCTGCAGGGGTCAGTGCACGGCTCGCGTATGCGATGACCTTCTCACGTGAAGATTTGTCTCGCTGTAGGAGAATTCCACCCGTTCCTTGGCCACTAGCGTCTGTATGCACGAGCGTAGGCACGGTTTCGTCGAAATGGCAGAGGACTGGTTCGGATGTGAGTGCACACTTCAGTTGGGCAAACGCCACTTCACATCCGGGAGACCACACAAAGGCGACGCCTGATCCGAGCAACTTGTGCCATGGTGAAGCTACTGAGTCGAAGTCTCGAATTACTCGGCAAAAATGAGAAGCGAGGCTGAGGAAACTGCGCAAATCTTTGGCTTTTTTCAGGACGCGGGAAGTGTTGGGCAGCAGAAATCTTGTCTGGATCGAGACGAATACCGTCCTTGCTTACGATTTGGCCTAACACTTTAATTGTATTGCTCGCAAAACGGCACTTCTTGGTGTTCAGCTGAAGGCCTGCGTTTGCAAGGCACGTGAGATCTTCGTCCAGTCGTTGCAATTGCGGAGGGAAGGTTGACGAGAAACTAACAATATCGTCTAAATAGCACAAGCAAGTCCTTCATTTCAAGCCTCGTAAGAATGTGTCGATCGTCCACTCGAATGTTGCTGGAGCATTGCAAAGGCCGAATGGCATGACGTTGAATTCGTACAGCCCATCTGGTGTTCAAAACACTGTCTTTTCTTTGTCATCCTCATGCATGGGTATTTGCCAGTACCCCGAACGCAGGTCTAGGCTTGAGAAATACTCGGCACCTTGCAGTGAATCCAAAGCATCGTCTATGCGCGGCATAGCGTAAACATCCTTGTGGGTAATCTTATTAAGTGCTCTGTAGTCCACGTAAAATCGCCCGAAGCCATCTTTTTTTCCTTACTAAAACAACAAGAGGTGACCAAGGACTCGCGGAGGGACGTAAAATGTTCCGTTGCAGCATGTCGGCTACATTTTGTTCAATGACCTGACGCTCGGACGAAGAGACGCGATGTGGTCGACGGCGTACAATGGAAGTGCCATCGGTCTGGATACGATGCCTAATAATGGACGTCTGTCCCAGAGATGAGGAATGGGCATCAAACAATCTCCATTGCTTTTGTAGCAAGGCAAGCAACTCATCTGTCTGTGAAGAGGTCAGCTCTGGACTAATAGTCGCAGCAAGAACAGAAACGCTTGATGAACGTCCATTAGAAGGAAAGTCAGAACACGCTGGCATAAGCGGGACAACAGAGACAGGTTGGGATTCGGTAACGCAAGCCATTGTGGTGCATTCAGGAATGAGAATTTTCTCAGACGTCTGGTTTGTAGCGTAGAGAATTCCGGAGTCATTGTGGAACTGCGCCAGACCTGAAGCAAGGGCTATACCTTTTTGCGAGACAGCATGTAGATGGTTGGACAAACACGTCCCCAGAGTCGATCACATTAGAAGTGATGGTAACTATTCGCTGATGACCAGGTGGTAGCTCGGTATCTTCCGCAGCGAGCAAGCGAATGGGCTTCTCATCCGCATAAAGGGCATAGTCAGTTTCCATCATATCAACAACATTTTCTCGACAGCAGATGGAAGCGTTTGCCGTAGACAGAAAATCCTAGCCTAATATAAGTTTGTGGGCACACGAACTCAGCACGGCAAATTGCACAAAATGGAGAAGACCAGCTATGAAAACACGAGCGGTGCACATAGCGGAAGGTCTAATGGCATCCCCTTGAGCAGCGAGCAGTGTAGGTCCATCATAAGGGGTGGTGAATTTTCGCAGACGTGAGCACAAGGAACGATCAATCACAGACAAACAAGCACCAGTCTCTATTAAAACGTCGACGTACACACCCTCTTTTAAAACAGATATCGTACTGTATGGACGCACTGGAGGAATTTCTATCTTTTCGTTCAATGCAGCTTTTCCTCGAAAAGCTGCAGATGTTAGTTTTCCGGGCGTTGGTTGGTGAATATCGAGACAGGTCGCAATGGAGACGTGGAGCGGCGGAGGGGTGATGGTGAGCGGCGTCTAGTAGAGTGGTAAGAAGGGGTTGGCTCAGATGTCGCAGTTGGAGACGGTGAGCGACGTAGCGGCGGATCACAAGGATGACGTCGGAAAGCGGACCCGCTTGTCCCATCATCCCGTCCGTAGGGGTCGAATGCACGACGCTCGTCCTGCTGACGCTTCCGACAGAAGCGTGCAATGTGGCCCCGGTAGCCGCAGTAATAACAGATCGGACGAGATGGCCACCATGGTGGGTGAAAAGGCTGGCTAGGCGCTTTCGTTGTTAACGAAGCCAGTGGGACAAGTGTCGAGTGTGCGGGCATCGGTTGTACGACGGGTGGGGAGCCAGCGAGGACTTGTGCGTACGTCGGCTGGAGTCGAGGTACCGGAGAGTCTACATACGCTGGCCCGGTCATGGACGCCAACTTCTCTTTGATAACGTCGCGCAAAGCAGCGTTGGAGGGGGGTGAGGTGGACTTGGTGTCGTTGAGAGACCGAAAGATTGCAGCTCTTCCCGTATATACGCCCGGATCATAGCACGCAATGAGGCATCAGTCGTGGTGGTATTTTCAGCGCTGTCCGGCGGTAAGCGTTGGGACTCAAGTTCCTCTAGGCGTTGGCACGTGGCAACAACGCCAGCGACTGTGGTCGGGTTTTGTATGACCAAGGCATTGAGCGCGACCGTGCCGATCACTTTCAATAGATGACGAACTCTCTCCGATTCAGACATGGACGTGCTGAAACGGTTACAGAGAGCAAGCACATCCTCTATGTACGAGGTGTAACACTCACTGCCTACAATATATATATATATATATATATATATATATATATATATATATATATATATATATATATATATATATATATATATATATATATATATATATATATATATATATATTTTATATATATATATATAGTGCCCTTTTCTGATGCTGTGGCTGATATAGAGAGGTAATGTGATCAATGACGATAAAGAATCATGGCTGAGCTTTTTGAGTGGGTGGGCAGTTTTGCAAAGTTCACTCCACTCGTTAACTGAATCGCATTGTGTGAAACCTGGTGTTATTAAACTCTTCTAACGCGCTATACTGCGTCAGTTAACGTGCTACTGTGCCTAACATGAAGCCTATATGGCAATACGCTTGACACACGGCGTACTGGGTACCTCGCACCTAGAGTGCACAGAGTGGGGTTTATTTTTCTAAGCAGTTTCAAGCTCCAGTATAGCTCCCTAGAAGAATATTGTCGCGGTTCAACGTAAGCAGATCACCAAGACGTTGAGTCCGAGAACCGACGGCGTGTGTTTTTATGCAGGAGCCAAGAGCAAGGGCCTAAACAAAAGCACGTCGTCTTTTTCAGTGTCCCTTCTCACGAGAATGTTGGCGCGCACATCGTCTTCGTTCTCTGTTTCGAACGCGGCAATATTAACGCAACAGCATTAACGAGATCGTTTCACAGCAATTCCGGCGTCGGCGTCGTTGGTTTCGAGCGAAAAACCGTCTTCTCCCTGACTCAAGAAACAAGAATGATGCAAATAAAATAAATAATAAAAAATTCAAGGGTCCGAGTCTGCGTGGTAAACAGTGTTCGACCACAAAGCCGAAATATTTGTTGAAACTTCTTTGGAAAAGCACATATAAATGTCACCGAAGAAAAGGTGTCTTCCCCAGGCATCAAATATTGCGTTGCAGAAGTTTAGATTCACGCCGGATGTCAAAAGCTGTGAATTTAGCAAACATTGGGTGTTTTAGAGACTCACGCATTTTGTATACAAAGCGCTCTAACAGATTTCATCATCAGCAGCACAACCATAAACAAAGACAACAGCTGTGTGAGTGCACGTGTAGTAGGCTCGTTGCTGACTCGCAAAAGAAATACTTACGGCATAGCGGACACATAAAGGCATTGAGTTTCCTAATATACATTAGAGAGAACTCTGGCGGTAGTGTCTATAGGAGCAGCAACGCACGGTGCTTCGGCAAGCATGGGAATGATGGGTAGTACCCACATTTGTCTAATATTCGTACTTCTGGCCTGCTTTTGGCTCCGGTGTGTTCGTCTGGCTTGGTGCTGTTTTCTCACGAAACAAAAATTTCCAATTGTTCAGGTGTTGCGCTTCACCACCTTGCTCTTTAAGGCTCACCTTTAAAAATCGGGTCAGAAGCTCAAAAGGGTTCATTTTTTTTTCAAAACAAAACCAAAACACCGCAATAAACGAAGCCGCAAGTAGCGATTCGCCACCCGCAAGTACGAAGACTAGGCAAATGTGTGTACTATACCCATCATTCCCACGGTCGCTGAACGATCGCAGCGCCAGAGTCCTCTCTAGTGAATGTTAGGAAACTCTATGCTTAAAGGGACTGCCTGCCACTCGGAAACGTTTTTCCAATTGTGGCGCAAACTGAGAAGAACTTTCATCACATCGCCGGCAACGAGCATGCTTTCGAGCAAGCAACTTCTCTTCACGCGGTTACGCGTATGTATTGTCACGCACCAAGGGCCGCGAAGACAAGACAGGAACAGCTGGGCAGAAAGACACGAACGTATATCTTCAAACGAGGCGCTAACCACACTTCTTCGTTCTCTTTTCCCTGTTTGGCTCGATAGGGCTTGCCGGCTCACAACTCTAGGTGGCAATATAAACGAATGCTTCGTCATGGGACATGAACTTGCGCACGTTTTCCCGTCTGATCACCCAGAAGACAGAAGTTCAGTGGCAGGTCTGCTTGAGGCAGCTTCAGAGCCGTCTCATTAAGAAAGTTCCAGAACGCCGCAACCATGTGCACGTGACGGAGCAGGTTAACCTTCCGGGCTACATTCATGGCGCTCTGTTGTTGGGTCTCAAGTTCGCAGTGGAAACCAGGAGAAGACCCGAAGAACGGCTGACTACCGTGAGACACGTGTCAAAGTGTGCGACAGAGGAAGCAGTTCCACGTCTTATTTCTGAGGGTGTTGACGTGGTCGCCCACTCTAAGGGAGCACGTCCGAAACTCTCAGTTAAGCGCGTCGCTGATGGAGAATTCTCTATGTGGGCTACAAGCTGATACGTAAGGTGGTTTCTGTGTGCTTCCTACGGGGGTGTTTCGTGAAAAAGCCAGCAGTGCCGTTGCCAAAGTCTTCAAGCGGTGCGATGGCATGTCACTAAGCAAAGTGCTTAGGTATTAAGCTATGCAAGAACCTCAACGTTGGAAAATCAGAGAACTCATTATGAAATAGCGAAATGAACCACCTATTGGTTCAATTCAGTGCAAAAGCCCATAAAGTTGACGTTCCTCTAAGGGACTCCTGGCAGAAGCCGGCAGCACTGTTGTTACAAGTCAAGCTTAAGTGTTTGTCCATTACAGACCTCTTCCTGATAAGGAACTCGAATGAAATAATCACTTTTTTAGAAACTAACGCTGACAAAGGGTACCAAGCATTTCCCATTGACATTAAACATCTTTTTTTAATCGATTCCTCATAAAGACCTGCTCAAAGTAGTCGAACAGTCCATTGATGAATATGGTGCCATAAGGTTCCTGAATGACGCCCTGATATATAGTAGATATTTTTCAGAGCTTTTACAATTTTATGTCGTGTCAACTTTTATTAAATGGGACAACGCTTTTTATCTACAGAAAACGGGGGTATACATAGGATCGTGCACTGCACCCATACTGAGCGATCTTTTTCTCGTCCGTCTTGATGTTTTGCTGTCTGATAAGCTCGCTCAGACGAAGGTGCGACAGGTTTTCCGGTATGTGGATGATTTCTTGTTCTTTATTGAGTGTACTTATTGAGTGTGCTTTGAGTGCGCAGTACCATTCTGCGCACTTAAAGCTGATACAACGAGGGTTTGCCAGGTTATGTTTTAGAAATGCCCTGATGAAGTCATGCCACTACACTATGGCCAATAGTTTTGCAAGGCAAAGCAAGCAGTTATCCATGGCATCCTACCCAGTGTTGGGGCAGCTGTCGGTAGCTGAGTGCCTGTTTCACAGTATACGTACGCGAAGACGGCCTCAGACGAGTGGTGAGCCCGATGCTGAGAAAACCAGTGTGATTTCGTACGTACATCAAATTTCACACCATTCGAAAAAAGATAGCCCTGAGAGGAAATGTCCGCGTGGTGTTCCCTGCAGTGAACTAAGCCGTCTATGTAAGCTTACCGACCCCAAGAAGGAGGTGCAACCCACCTCTGGAAAGAAGCATGGAACTAAGTTTGTTGAATTCGCCCTATCTTCTACGTACATCTTCGTGCTGTCGTGTGGCGCGGTTTACATTGGGCAGACTAATAGGTGTGTTAATGACCGCTTGCGCGAGCACTCTTGCAACGTAGAAAACAAGATTTCTTCTGGTGGTTTCCTGGATATGCATTGCAAGACGTGCGGAGGCACTCCATTTTTTTACCAGTGTGTCATCTTGGGCCGCAGTCGTAACCAGGTGACACGGGAAATTAATGAGACGAACGCTATCACAAACTGTGCGAAGCTGTGTGTGAGTACGCCGTCTGTGACCTTATCTCAAAAAGACCTCGATTTTCTGGAGCGCGTGCTGCGAAGCATTGATATAGAATTGTTAATTCGAAATCACATCACAACTACGTTTCCTTGATAGTGTGCTGGGCCACACATGTACGGTTTTGTCATGTGTGTGTGGCGTCACGTGGAATGAGCTATTTAATGTGTTGTAAGGGTACGCAATAAACAAAAGTTGGAACTTAGCGCTCCCACTGTCGCATCTCTTTCCCCCTTTCGACTGCATAGCATCTTTTCTTCACGCTCAAACTGAGCTGCGCTAAAGCAATATGAATTTATCATGCGCCAACTTGCCCAGTAAACAGTACTTGTACTTATAATCGCTTTAGTTTGAGAAAAGAAAGGAACTGCGGGCGACAGCTGAAATATGGGGAGGCCGTGAATTATCAATTTTCTCTCGGTCCGCAATATGTAATGTTTGTCTAGCTGCTAAAATTATGTACCTTTTGCAAGCACTCAGCTACACGTGTAGAAGCCTACAGAAAATTCACAGGGTATTTGCTACATTCATTAGGAGCTCTACGTGGGAGTGCACATCAAGAACAAATTTGTTGAGGTGATTCAGGAAAGGAAGTCTTTCTTTGTGTCATCTGTTTCTGAACCAAGTAGTATCTCATTTCACGCTGTAACAGACCAGAGAGATGCGTTTTTATGTTGTTTGTTTCAAACAATGCTACTTCATCACATGCCTGACTTCTTTGTATGATCACAGAGAGGGAACGATGCTCTTTGCCGCCGTTCTTCCGCGGAGTTGTGTTGTCATATCGATTCCTAAGTGCAAGGTATTCTATGGATTACTTATCTACCGTGAAAAGAAAGCGCCTTCCAAAGGATCTAGTTGACAGTTGATTCCCTGTACCCCTTTGTAGATCAATGTTTGAAAAAGCGTTTGGCCAAGATGTTCTAAAACGAGTTGAAAACATGTCGATACCGCTTAACGTAAAGACCATCTTTCTGAAACTACGCACAGGAACCTTGCCTGTGAAAACATGTCGCAAAGCAGAGGGATTTATGTAGTATGAGGAAATGTGTGCTGCCAGTGTAATCAGTCAGAAACCATTGAACATGTATTCATTGATTGTAAGAATGCCATATTCTTCTAGGACATATAATGCAGAAGACTTTAAAGATAGACCGATTTCTTAATCCGCACGACATACGCTCTCTGCCCTTTGGAAATTTTGCTCAGCACTTGGATGTTTTCTTTTACTTGGTCTACATTATGTGTGGCGCAGCTTGCTAGCTTAAAGACGCTGTGATGAAAGAGTACCATCTGGTCTTGAGTGTTTCGTAGCAATTGTAGTCTGAGTGCGTGATATGCATAACACGAATGACTGTGATGAAGATGTCATATATTTTATGTATAAACGTGTATGAAACGGGTATGATGTATGATTGTTCGACTATCTTAATCTGAAGTCAAGAAGGCAATAAAGCAAAAAAATGTGACCATGGCGCACTGAATAGCATGCTCGGCATCTGTTGCCGCGGACCCACAGGTCACTGGTTGGACTCCCGATGACGGACAATTTTTTTCCTCTTCTGATCGTACGTATTTTTTGACGCCACTTCCGTGACGGAAATATGTCATTGAAGTCCTGGTGAGCCCCAGCATAAAACACTTTCGTGTTAAAAAAATTACACCATATCTCGCCAAAAGGAACCATGTGTGGATGCGAAGCAGCGGGGATATGTTTCACTTGAACAGGAGATAATGTACTTTATTAGAAGCTTGTGCAGGCGATATAGTGCTTGGAATGCCCTAGGCACTATACAGGAGCTAACGCTGACAATGGCGGTGGCGTTGACGCGAAACTAAACCGCGGTGCCACAGCGGAGTATGCAGCTGTCACACCAACTGTCGTGCGCGCCGCTCCGTAGAGTCGAGGATTCCTAGAGGAGTTACAAGGGGGAGTGTAGCAGAGGAGTGAGAGGGGCATGTGCTATGTTGGCGTGGGCGTCAGGAGAATAGAGAGCGTAGAAAAGGAGTGAACGCGCGTGCACAGGGGGGAGGGGGGTGGACACCGCAGGAGTGAGAGAAGGAGGGACACAGCCCCTGACATAAGATGCGTCGCATATAAAAATGAATTGCTCATGGAGGCGAAACTGGTATGGGTTGCATTTGTTCTGGCCACTCGGGGAAACCTGGAGATGTTTTTCTGGAACTCTTGGGTTCAGCGCAATTCCATTTGAGAACCTGTGCGTCGGCGCTGATTTATTAGCTTTGAAATCGGTACCATTCCTCACGTAAGAGAATAAATACAAGTGATAAAGTTAAATAAAACCGGTTACTATGCATTCAACTGTTTTGTCACGCAGTCTGTAACACTTGTGAAGCGAGAAAAGACTTTATTAAGATGAATTATGGAGCGTAATTGCATGAAAACTTTTTCTTTAGCGTTGAAGGCAAAGCACTACTGCTTCAGTGAAATTTGTTTTTTTAGGATCCTAATAGATACCGTTTTTGTGTTAATTGAATATTTGAAGATTTTCCCAGCCCTAGATATTCTAACAGCACCATCATGTTGCAGGAAAGCTGCGCTACAGAAGCTTTCTGTTTGTAATCTTGTCACTTGCGTTGACGACATAAAATCGCAATATTTCCTTGTTTTCTACCGTTACAGTCATTATCGCCACAGGACCTCTAACTACAACATACCAGTGTGGACCCTTTTGTCCTCCAGAGGTAAGTGTTGTGGCTTCCAAAAACATTTCAGAGCGTCCTGGCTGCCTAATGACGCTGGTGTATCATATCACGTTCCTACTGCATCGTTCCGTATGCGATGCCCAATAATTCCATTTGTTTCCATACAGAATTCATATGTTTTCCGTATGCAAACATATGAAATTATTGGACTCGCATACGGACTTCGGCATACGGACCTAGGCATAAAACCTCGGCATGTACATCTTCCGGCGTGAAGGAAACACACCCTCACATTTACAGTAAACTGGATAAATTTAGGAAGCAATGAAGTAGTGATTAGGTACATAGGACAACTCGCTTACAGTGAAATCCGGGTTCGTTTAACGTCATATGGTTATTTGAGGGACCGGTGAACAACCCTCGTGGTCTAAAATGTGTGATGAACCATTAACATAACATATTTACGGAGTGAACATCGTGCAGCAAGAATTTTACAAATAACTGCGATAACAAGGAGGTTACAAGCTAGAAAAACAACTCTTTTCGGCTGCTTTTGGTCTCTCGTTCAGCCTGGCCACCTTTTTCGGCAGGCGAGAAATGTAGCGCAGCCCGCTATCGTGACTGCACCCATATTTTCTATCAACATCATAGAGGGAACTCTGGCGCTAGTGTCATTGGTAGCTGCAACGCACGGCGCTTCAGCGAGCAAGGGAATGATGGGTAGTACACGGATTACTTTCGGCTTCGATCATTTGGCTTAGCATGGCTTGGAGCTGCTTTGTCACGAAAGGACAATGAGCACATGTTCAGCAGTTGCCCTTCATCACCTTTCCTTTTAGGCTTAGTAATTCTAATCGGGTCACGAAGGTCATATTAATCCGTTTATTTATTCGAAACAAAACAAAAACAGAGCAATAAACGAAGCCACAAATGCAATCGAAGCCTGCAAGCACGAAGACTAGGCAAATCAGTGTACTATACCCATCAAGTTCAATGGTGGATGAACGATCGAAGTGCCAGAGTACCCTTCAGTTATTTTTAAGTAACTCTATGACTACACCCACTTCGGCAACCTAACTCGACGTCAGCGAATACGCCGTCGAAACGAAGCAAACGATCGAGCAAGACTTGCTCCAAGTGTCGCTCGTGTCAAAGCTACACAAAGCCCCTCCATCATTGAACAGCAGCGAAAGCACTCCCTCCTAAGTTTTTTTTTTCTTCATGGCTAAAGTGGATTCTCTCCCTACCATTTGCGTTGTCAGTTGTGAAAACGTCACAATGGCGTTGCAGAAAAAGAACCGAAAGCAGAAAGTGCGCTGCTTGCCAAGTTGCCGCCAATTATTGGCGGCTGAAATGAACACTTTATTACACGGACCCATCGATAAGAGCTCCCCCCGGGAAAGCTTCGTATTTTATGCCCAGATACCCTGTTCGAGAAAAAAAAAAACAATCACGGCCTATGCACGAAGCGAATAATGATGAGTAGACGACGCGCAGTGGGATCGTTCGGTGTTACCGTAAATCATCCGCGACATTGACCATTCACGCATGTAAATGAGTGCCGAGCGGTGTGCTCTTATATACAATGTTTATTGGTCATAACTGTAATGTAGTGTCAAGTTGTCAACTTCGTTTTGCCTGTATTATTACTGCTTTGCCATATCTGATCTACCCTGAAGTTGGCAAGAGACGAAGTCTGGGCATATCCCCGAGGTGGCTTTTGGTTGTTTCCAGTCATACGAAATGTATCGTACAGAATATAGAGACTTCATCTACTGCACAAGCAAGTCATTGTCCATGATCCTCATATTCATCGTGATCAGCGTCTTCGTCATGATATACAGTGGGTATTTTATGACGAAGACGCTATGGCAAGTGGGGCACCTGATGGCAGAAAGAGAATTTGTTGTCTGGAACGCGCTTGTTCTTCATCGTCATCGGCATCATCGTCCGCGGGACGCCGCAATTGCGTGCGGCGGTGGCGGCACGATCTCTATAGGGACTTCGGCGGCGGTGCGGCTGGCGTGAGTGAAACACTGCAGGCCAGTGGCGCGGCGCGCAGGTGTAGTTGCAACATAAAGTAAAGGCCTGTAATAGCTTTTTCTTTCTTTTCAGAATGTCACGATGCACTCCTGCGTCACGCTATGTTCTGAAAAAGAAATAGAAGAAGGAGGAAACGAAGAGACCGATACTTTCCGTATTACGGTTCTCGCTGAGGCTCATCAGGGAAGATTCAGAGACGGGACACCGTGCTTGGTATCCTTTCATTAACACACCGCTTTATTTTCTTCTAAGCTTTTTATTCTCTTCAGATACCTAACACCTTTTGAAGTCGCACACAAGAAAAATACCTTGCCAGATTTGGTATTTTTGTAAGCCTTTTTTTAATTCAACGAGCTGCAGGGGGCCGGATACTCGCACTTGTCGCGGCAGAGAATCTGAGAATCCAGCATGGACAAGTTTAATGACCTTAGTGTTGCCATGTGTACAGCCTGCTTCCCAATTGTAAAATACAATAACGAGTGAGAAGACACAAGGTGGCGCGTATGATTGAAATGAATATACTGTTAACGAATTCACTCGAACAACTCGAAGAAACAAATGAAAACGCACGGGTTGCAGTAATATAATTTCCGTGCCGAGAATGAATGTTTTTCTATGAGGTACCTCACTATCATTTGAGTAGACTAAGGCTTTTGTAAGCAATTTAGCACGCACCTCGTTTTATATACATTTTGGGCAAGACACTCTGGACTGCGTTTCTTTCGGTCCTATTCACCGCTGATTTTTTTTATATTTTACATTCTGTTCTCCTGATGTACTTGCATTCGATGCGTTGGAGGATGGCGAATAAAATTGCCTATCGTCAGAAAATATGGCTAGATGGCATTATGTCTATTACTCCAAAGAGGCAAAGAATTAAGGGTCGAAATTCCGAAACCATTTTCATTACACTAGGACAGCTCGATGGAACGTTTATTCTAGATAATCGGTTCGAATGCCATTGGGCTTCTAGACATCAGACAGGCATTGAAGTTCTGGGAAGCCTAGAAAACGGTTAACTAGAGATAAAATTCAAAAAGCAAACGTCTAGCGGCGGAGGTAAAATGTTATGAACCGGGTGTCCATATGACAGTGATTATAACTATGACACAACGCCGTTCAAGCTTCAGCTGAAAACTGGTAGACGCTTGACATGGTTCCACTCTACAAAACAATAAATGAACACGTGAAGAAGTGACAGAAGAGATTTCAGACATCATGCCTAGTGAAAATGTATCAATTTTGCCGAGCCAGTGAGTGTTTTGGAAGAATTTACTTTTAAGAAGCTCAAACGTTGCGTTGCACTGGAGCGAAACAGTCGAGACAATCAGGGACACGATACGGCACCAGTGCGAACATAAAAACGACAGCCATAGCCCAGTATACATAATAATATCGATTTACGGAAATGGATCACTTTCTCGATAACACGTGCTTAGATATCGGGAAAGGTTCATTCATCCAACCTCGAAAGTGAAGGAATAGTTGTACAGAATCATTTGTGGTCGTAATAGTATTGTTACAATGAAGCATGTTTTTTTGACGATGGGCTAATGGAAAAGGGCGGAATGGCTGCCGCCCGGCACCGATCCACCCATGTCTTGTCTTGTCGCCTTGATCTTGGCTCATATCCACGAGAGAAAAATTAGATAAGAACAATAATAGATGTTCCTTTAAAAAAGGTGAAAAGTGCAGAAGAATTCGATAAACTAATCTAGGTAAGACAAGCGCTCTTCGTCCTCCTCATCTCTTCGTCCTCACTGTCGCTTTAGCGCAGTAATATAAAGTAAACTGTCATAGCGGCTAAGGTATGCCTGATCAACTAGTCACGCAAAAATGTACAAGTGTAAATGAGCTTTCAGCAATGTATAGTGAAGAAAAAGAATTCACAGTTTTGCCGCAAGGGCGAAGCAATTAATGCGATAGTAAAATAAAGTAAACTGCCATAGGGGCTAGTGTATGCCTGATCACCTAGCCACGCAAAAATATACAATTGGCAATGAGCTTTCAGCAATGTATGGCGAAGGCAACAACTCACAGTTTCACCGCAAAAACGAAGCAATGAATGCGATAGTAATATAAAGTAAACTGCCATAGAGGCTAGTGTATACCTGATCGACTAGCCACGCAAAAATGTACAAGTGACAATGAGCATTCAGCAATCTATTTGAAGGAAAAAACTCACAGTTTCGCCGCAAGGGCGAATCAATGATTGCTAGTACTATAAAGTAAACTGCCATATAGGCTAGTGTATGCCTGATCGCCTAGCCACGCAAAAATGTACAAGTGGCAATGAGCTTTCAGCAAGGTATGGTGAAGGAAAAAACTCATAGTTTCACCGCAAAAGCGAAGCAATTAATGCTATAGTAATATAAAGTAAACTGCCATAGAGGCTAGTGTATGCCTGATTGACTAGCCACGCAAAAAATGTACAAGTGACAATGAGCATTCAGCAATCTATAGTGAAGGAAAAAAACTCACAGTTTCGCCGCAAGGGCGAATCAATGATTGCTAGTAATATAAAGTAAACTACCATATAGGCTAGTGTATGCCTGATCGCCTAGCCACGCAAAAATGTACAAGTGGCAATGAGCTTTCAGCAAGGTATGGTGAAGGAAACACTCGCAGTTTCACCGCAAAAGCGAAGCAATGAATGCTATAGTAATATAAAGTAAACTGCCATACAGGCTAGTGTATGCCTGATCGACTAGCCACGCAAAAAAATGTACAAGTGGCAATGAGCTTTCAGCAATGTATAGTGAAGGAAAAAACTCAGTTTTGCCGCAAGGGCGAAGCAATGAATGCAATAGCAATACCTTGTAATGTAACGCTGAGAACGGCTAGCAGATCGAAACGTGTAGCGCACTGCTCATGCAAAAATTACGCACAAAAGCAACACGCGAAAGATGAGAGCTAACTAACAACGTTTACAGGTAGACGCTCAATGCGCTGTTTAAACAAGAATGACGCACGAAACGTAGTCACGAGTACGGATATGAGTCACAACTAACGAGTGTCTCACTTGTTACTTCACTGCGTTTGGAAAACGCGCTATTTTCGCAAACCGGGCCTGGCGAGCGAGCGAAGTTGACCTTTGTGCGCAGGCAGCTAACGCAATCGTTCTGGTGAAAGGCAAAGGCACACGATTCTCCCCAGCGACGGATAAGCGCGCGGGCACAAGCGCCTAACCCCCGCCCCCATCCGCGGGGCTAAGTACGCGTGGGAAATAAGCACGCGTTGGAGCACCGCGACGGTCTGGTTGCCGAGCGCGGGCGGCTTTTTTTCTTGAGCTTTGATATATATACGCATACTTATACGGTCCATGACGGCGGCGGCAACGGCAGAACCTAGCCGAGACTGCTATCACAATAATAACCAAATTAACCAGAATGTTTTACGAACAAACACTGTGGTATGTCACAACACACTTTTTCTTAGCTCGCTGCTTCCAATCTTATTTCGTTGTCGTAGCCATTATCGCGTCAGCAGTTTCGATAATTTCATTTCGGCCATGGGAAGAATTGAACGTTACAAAAATAAACAAGTGTGCAAGAAAAGCGAATGGTAATTTGATTGATATGGGGGGTGTATCGTCCCAAAACCAACCTATGATTGTGAGAGACGGCGTAGTGGAGGGCTCCGGAAACTTCGACCACCTGGGGCTCTTTAACATGCACCCAAATCTGAGCACACGGGCCTCCAACATTTTCGCCTCCATCAGAAATGCAGCCGCCGCCGCAGCCGGCATTTGAACCCACGACCTGCGGTTCAGCAGCCGAGTACCTTAGCCACTAGACCACCGCGGCGGGGCAAACGCGAATGTTAGACGGCCGACGGTGTCAAGCGTACCGAAGCCAGAAATTGAAAGATGGAATGCCATTTCTTGGGAAACTTACAGCACTGCAAAATATTTTCGCATGAAATTTTCCACATGCTAAACTTTAAATAGAAGTGCTAGCACCTAACGATTGCGGACCACTCTTGGCTTAACTGTGATTTCCATCTTTTTTTTTCAGATTGAGGACGACGAGGTTCTTGAGCATGATGGGGAGGTTGGTGAACAAGTGGGCATGTGTTGTGGCGGAAATTGTCTAGAGATAAAGGATGGTCGAAATCCCTGCAAGAGCATGATGCGCAAATGCCAATTTGAAGAAGAAGTACGGCTAAACTTAACGATACTACGAAAGCAATGGGAAAGTAGAAGAAAGAGGTCAAAAAGCAAATAATTTTCATCCAACTTCACCAAAACCTATGGAAATAAATAAACAAGCACGCACTGATATTCATATACATTGAGAAAATGGTCGAATAATTTCATATAGACATAGTGCGTGTAGATGGACGTGCGTTTGAAATGCGCTGGGATCGACAAGACATATTCCTCGATCCAACCTCACTGGACTGCGGCCCATGTGGGAGAAATCGAGAAAAATGAGGCACATCGCAAAGGTGACCCGGTCAAAAAGATGCGATGCACATATGCCAGACATGCATTACATGAAATGTCAGCTAGGTTATGTATTATAGATCGAAAACCACATGGGCGGTTACGCCAAAGCACAAGTAAGTTATTCTCTGACTAGTCATCGTTTGCCATAAATTGCCACTCCATGCCCTGTCAAACGGTGCACGCCGCATGTCTGCACATGCTCGGGCGCCATGTGCATACACTCTTGCGCACAGTGCTGCGCTCACCATCGTACGCGTCACTATGCTCTTCGCAAGCGTTTGTGCACGTAGATGTATGCCGTGAATTTTGTGTTTCGCGTGTGTGTGAAACGTGGGCTGGTGTTGTGTTCAAACGTTTAGAAGAAATTACGAAGGAGGTCCAAAAGTTCAGTTGCTTTCTTTCGCGAGTGACCCGATGCGAAGAGGCGAACGGCAAAATGTGGTGCGGCATGGCGACGGGGGCGTCGCACAGTTGGAAAAAAAAAAACTGCAAGGTAAACGAAATCGAATACATTTAGGAATAAATGCAATATTAAAAGAAATGAAAAGGATAATCGTCATATATGTAGCAGAAAGTAACAAACGGGTGAGCGGCAGAGAGCTGCGATACAACCGTATAGGTGTTCGTAAAGTTTAATGTTTAAGGTGTCCATATCCATGCACTGAAGCGCCAGCCGTGAGTAGACTGTGGCGTACAATTCACAATAGTAGAGAGAGAGGTGGAAGTAAGTGATCACTCGTTAATTGACAGCATGATCAGGCCAGGCTTAAAGCTTCCAGCGCTATTCATAGTGCATGCACTTCTTGCAACAAAGATAGTTTTAGAGCACACAACAAGCAAGACGCACGAATATCAGTTTCATGCAGAAGAAAATCGACGTTCAACCTTGTGTTCAAATTTTATTTGTGTTGATTATTGACAAGGTTAGCGGACTTAGTAGTCGCCTAGTTTACGTACAACTTCGCTGTAAAAGAACGTTAAATTTTTGAATACTGTCTACGAAATATGAAGCAACACGTGAAAGAGAATTCCACACATGACACAGGTTGAACTGAATGACGCAGGTACATTGCAGCCCCAACAATAGTGTCACCCCTTCCACATGACACAAAAGTTGAAAAATTTTGAGTAGGACGGCTGCTTCCCGAAATAGGTGCCAGCTGGCTTGACTTACGTGAAGTTAACGGCAAAAGCCGCTACGCATTTATTCTTCTTTTGTTCCTTTGATGCGGAAGTTTCTCGCCAAGAGAAACAAAAGCAAGGGTTTTTTAGAAAATGGCTCATCAAAATACACAATGGCGAATACTGCAATATTTAGGACGCCAATGGTTCAAGTTATGACGGATTTTGTTCTGTGCAGCTTAACAACCACACATACTAAGGTATATACGCATCTGCGGCCGTTTCTAGTGGATGCTCTTTCCACCATCATGGCCATATGTTCCCAAGGACTACGACCAGAAACGATATGACATGTTTATTGTATGAGCTGAGCTTTTGTTTTTAGGGGCGAATCTCCTTAAGGTATGGTTCTGTACATCCTCTGTTGTATGTTGTAGTACGTAACCATCAGTGACACATTCCCGCTCTAGAGTGGGTATGTGCCACAGGGTTTGCGAGATGGGAGATCGCGGTACTTGGAGTGCACTAGATGGAGGTACGGACGGACGGACGGACAGACTAGCAGACGGGCGGACGGATAGACGCGCGCGCGGACGTACTTACGGGTAGGCGTCCAAATTTACGGACAGACGGACGCACGTACGGACGCACGGACAGACGGACGGGCGCATGGATTGACGCATGGATGGTTGCGCTGACGGACGGAAGCACGGACGGGCTGACGGACACTCCACCCCTCTCATCATCATTCACTTCGTGGATATGCTTCACAATAAAGAATGATGCGCACTACGCGCAGGCATTCATTCAGCTAATTCTTTTTAAAGTTCTTTAACCCCTCCACTAACCCTTCACGTACGAAATGCAGGGTTCGATGATGATGACGATGCTCCTTGGAATTTCGGCACCTACCTACTCAGGGGGTGGCAGGCATAGAGTTTCTCACAAAGCTTTCAGAGGCTACGAACAAAAAAAACTAAGTTAAGTGAAACCTATTCTTTTTTATATTTGGGTCCCTAATATAGCGATTGTCTTGGCAGGGCTCCGTTTCCTAATTGATCTTCTTACTTCACAGGTAAAACGCAAAGTTTTTTTCAGTATAATATATTGATACAAATCATCATTAACACCAACAAATGCACCATAAAGGCAACGAAGATGACGATTAAACAAAAGCTCGTGTTGTTGTTGCCACTCCGCCACCTTCGTTCAAGGACACTGCGTACTCCGTGTACAATCTGTAAATATATTTCTACGCTCTGCCTACTCTCACCCCGTGCTGTTTTGGTGGAGGTGCGCAGACAATATTTATCTATACAATGGTCGAACTATCAAGAATTATGTTTTGAATGTCCCGAAGGAAAGCAAGCTAAGCGCCCATTCACGGTGGGCATCACATCCAAAAGAAGGTTTCCAGAACATGTCCTGTCAAGACAACCGGTTTACACTTCCTTCCAAACTATAAAAACTATGAATGCAATCTGATATCTGATCCCTTCTTACAACTAATATCGTCCACATATTTTATGCTCTTTAATCGTTCTCTCATTCAGTGACCTTTGCCGCAGAAATTGACACTGTTTTAGCGTGGCATATCAGCTGGTGAACGGCCACTAGAATCCATCAGTTGCCGTTCGTTGATAGCGGAAAAGGACCGAGCAGGTCAACATCAAAGACCTCTAACAGGGAACCTGCGGAGTTATGGGGTGGCAAAGTCCTGCTGACTGGGTTGTCGGACACTAGATATTGCTCACAGCCGGAAACGTACAGTCACACTTCAAAGCGTTTCGCGTTTTCATCCAGGCGAAGCGTTCTTGTGTGCGACGCATTGTCTTTAAAAAAATATGACCAGACTATAGTGCAATGTATCATATTCTAGTTCACTATAGGCCAAACGTAGGGTCATCTTTCATTGGTCGAATCACGTGCAGTCTCAAACTTGTAGGCACACCAAGAAGTAAAGGGAGGCCTACACCGGAATAAAAATTCTTGAAAAGATGGCTGTTCTTTAAGACGGAACCGCGTTTGATCTCGGGCCGCGTCCCCGCAGTATCACATGAATATTATGCTTGCTTAGGTTTTACGTTATACGTGTTATTTCCTTAGGGAGTGGCATACTGCGCTTCTAGCTTTTTTTCGTTCTTCTTTTAGACTCATTAGTGATGTGGACCTAATTTTTCTTCATTAGAGAACTTGCATCGATACGCACATTGTTTCGCCTGTGTCTCATCCCTCTGCGAAAGCATAACGGCATCCTGTGCTGACCCAACGAACGACAAACGCTTGGTGAAGCAGACAGGACTCGGCATTTAGTCTTGCCCTCGAAAACCTTCTCTCGGCCTGAAACAATCGCAGCATTAATTAACGAATAAGTTAACGCTACCACGTCCTCTCACAGTTTACCTTAGAGGTCTCTTGGCCTCTTCAAAACACTACAGCTTGTGCCTCCCTGCTCATCTCAGTCCTTCATAAACTATGATTAGTAGTTTTAGCAATAACCAGCTTGTCTCATATTTTCTACGACCTATGCCGCGTATTTTTTTCCGAGCGCCATCTACTTCTTAAGCAAAAAACGAAAGTTGTAGGTGACCAAACCTTTAAATTTAAACAAATAAATTTCGGTTAGGGAGTCGCTTTGAGTCTAGACACGTGTTCTGGCTATGACTACAGAAGTCAAGAGTACGTTGACTTTCCTATTTTATACAATGGTATTGAGGTACCTCTCAGTGCCAGGGCACGAAATGCGTAGTTCCTATCGGAGAGAAATACACGTTTGTCATTTTAAAGACATCGTTCGCCGCTTCATTTGCTCCATCTTTGATGTAGCCAAGACCCCAGTGAAGTTATTCGCTGCTACGTCGGCTTCTGTTTCCAAGTGCATCCCTGATATTGTAAGAGTTTTAATATTTCTGATATTTGCAAGTATTTTGTATATTACTAATATGATGTGGGGAGAATCGGCTCTGACGAAGCCTACCTTCCTACACTTTTTCGTATATAAATAATAAAATAGCCAGCGCGGTTACCATGCTCTTTCTCTTTGTTATTCAATTAATGCTTTCTTTTCTTTACCAGTGCCATTGCTATACGCGGGCCTTATCGTGCGACCTAAGTGTTGGCCTTCAGAACACATCTACGTCAATTAACACTGTCGTTTCCCCAAATCATGCAGGAACTACCTCGTCTACCTACACTGTTCGGCGGTACTACAACACTCTTTTTACACTGACATTCAACGCAGGCTTGATTCTGTTTAAATGAACTTTCATTCCGGACTAAACGTTCTTCCCACGATCAATGAGTACTGAGCGGCTTGATAACTTTTCATTCAAGAATTTTTAACCATTTTTTTTCATACTGGTCAACTACCTTGCACAGGTGATGCTCAAGGTACTTTCAGTACTAGTGGTTTAATTTGCCAATTGTCTCTCGAATTTTTTCAGCGAAAATTCTTGTAGTGGTTCAACATAGTTTCAACAATAAATCAGTATTCTCCAGCTAGATTGTATTTCAATGGAAAGTCTTAGGCAACATTTCAATACTAATCAACAGCTTAAGCAACGATATTCTAATTGATTATTCAATACTGTCACAGCAATCTAACGATATCAGCCAATAACTTCTAAACATTCTTTCACCAAGAAATTTTGTGAGGCAAATATCAGTGTTACTGAACGCAGCAATTTGTCTATTGTTGATGACCTCAGTCAGCTTGAGAACCAAAGCCACCTCTATAAATAATTGCGTCATTGTTTTCCTTGCGGCTATAAAATCCTAAAGATCACTTTGCACTACTCCGATTTCCGCCCAACTCGGAAGCAGATGTCCAACACTGGCGCCAGCGATTCACTACGTGTATTTGAAGACGTCTTTATTTTAGCACTCAAAAGACGAACGCATGAAATGTCCATGAACAGGTGCTATGTACATCGCTATTTATCCTATGTGTGCCACTGCGGGCTACCTAAGCCTGCGGATGAGGTCACTGAAATAACTTAACTCTTCTCTTCGTGTAAGTTGACCGTACGTTGTTCGTAAACGTGCACTAACCCCCTCGCCTCATGACCGACCGAGGCATTCCCAACGGCAACTAAGAGCCCTTTTGGACCGAACGAGTGCGTAGTCGACGAGAGAGACAATCCTTCCCCCCCATAAAAAACAAAAAATGGTAAGAATACTGTTAGACGCAACGCCGGGGTGATGCAACCGTTTGATGGGCCGAACAGCAGCGAGACAGCAGCCAGCGGTTTCAGCAGTAGCTGCAGCAGCACGAGCCTCTGCCACAACAAATGTCTTCTTCGTCGTTTCTAGCAAGCCCGCATTTTTGTCACTACATTCACTCCCCGGTGCAAAAGGAGCCATCCTGGTGACCTATGGCACAGACACGACTGGTGGGTTGTAGGGAAGTTTTAGACGGTCGACGTTCCCAGTTTCACGCCCGCGGCGCCGTTGATCTGTAGGTGGCTGAATAGGTTCAACCATGTAGTTGACTGGTGATGTCTGGCGCAAGATCCTGTACGGACCGTCATACTTGGGTGTGAACATTGAGCAAAGGCCTGGGGCAGACGATGGCACGCGGAGCCACACGATTGTTCCAGGCGCGTATGACAATGGAGATGAGCGTTGGTCATCGGCGTCCTTCTGGCGAGCCTGATCGTGCGTAGTAAGTGCACGTGCGAGCTTCCGACATTCTTCGGCATATGTGGTGGCTTCGGCCAAAGTCGTCGATTCTGAAGGGTCTGGGCGGTACAGAAGGATAGTGTCCAAGAACGATGAAGGCTCCCGACCATAAAGAAGAAAGAACGGGGAGAATCCAGTTGTAGATTGAATTGCGCTGTCGTAAGCGTACGTAACGAATGGCAGTACGCGGTCCCAGTTCGTATGGTCATCGGAAACATACATGGACAGCATGTCACCCAGCGTGTGATTAAATCGATCGGTCATCCCATTGGTTTGGGGTGAAAATGCGGTGTTTGTTCGATGCACGATGTTTCATTCGCGTAGGAGGGCTTCTACAGCTTCCGACCAGAAGAAACGCCGACGGTCACTAAGAAGCTCACTGGGTGCACCATGCCAGAGGACGAGGTTGTGCAGAATGAACAAGCCGACTTCACGCGCAGTGGCCTCGGGAAGCGCCGAAGTTTTGGCGTAACACGTAAGGTGGTCCACGGCTACGATGACCCAGTGGTTTCCATTCGGTGTGTATGGTAGGGGACCGTACAAGTCGATTCCGATGCGGCCAAAAGGCCGAGAAGGACACGGCAGTGGCTGCAGTGGTCCTGTGGTTGTGCGAGGGGAGCTCTTCCGGCGTTGGCACAAGGTACATGAACGGACGTACTGCCTAACAAAGCGGTACATTCCGCGCCAGTGATATCGAATTCGTAGGCGAGCATACGTCTTCACTACACCTGCGTGGGCGCATTGCGGATCCGCGTGGAAGGAGGCACAGACGTCAGAAAGTAAGTGGCGAGGTATCACCAGCAACCATTTGCGGCCATCAGATAAGTAGTTTCGCCGGTACAGAAGACCGTCACTGATGGTAAAATGGCGAGCAGTTCGTCGAAGTAAACGGTTGTCGGTACTTGGAGACGTCTGAGACAGGTACTCTAAGAGAGACGCTATCCATGGATCCTGGTGTTGCTCAGAGAACATGTCGACATGTTCAAGTGAAGAACATTCGTAGCGGGAAACAGACGCTGTAACATAATCGTGGGGAAGTGGCGAGCGAGAAAGAGCGTTGGCGTCTGAATGCTTGCGGCCTGACCGATTAATTACACGAATGTCGTAATCTTGGAAACGTAGTGCCCAGCGAGCTAGGCGACCAGAAGGGTCTTTTAATGACGACAACCAACACAATGCATGGTGATCAGTCATGACGTCAAATGGGCGGCCATATACGTAAGGTCGCAAACTTCGTGATTGCTCAAACAATGGCAAGGCATTGTTTCTCGGTGACTGAATAGTTCTTTTCCGCTATAGTAAGGGTGAGACTAGCGTAAGATACAACATACTCATCGAAGCCACATTTACGCTGAGCAAGAATAGCGCCGAGGTCTACTCCACTAGCGTCCGTATAGATTTCGGTTGGAGTGTCTGGATCAAAGTAGCGTAAAATAGGTGGTGATGTCAGAAGATGCCGTAACGAGGCGAATGCTTCATCGCATGCTGGGGACCACGCAGAGATGTCTTGGTTGTCGGCAAGTAGCTGCGTCAGGCGTGCGATTATGGTGGCGAAATTGCGCACGAAACGGCGAAAGTATGAGCAGAGGCCGATGAAGCTGCGGAGTTCATTTAGTGTAGCTGGCCTGGGAAAGTTGGCGACGGTGCTAAGCTTGGCTGAATCAGGACGAACACCATGCCTGCTAACAACATGCCCTAATATGGTAAGCTGGCGGGCCGCGAAGTGGCATTTCTTCAAATTCAGCTGCAGTCCAGCGTCCGAAAGACAAGTCAGGACACTTGCGAGGCAGCTGAGGTGGGAGTCAATGTCCTTCGAGAAAACGACGGCGTCATCCAAATAGCAATGGCATGTGTTCCACTGAAAGCCTCTAAGGATGTTGTCCATGAGACGCTCGAAGGTGGCAGGTGCGTTACAGAGACCGAATGGCATCACGTTAAATTCACACAATCCGTCAGGCGTTACAAATGCAGTCTTGGGGCGGTCGGTTTCATTCATAGAAACCTGCCAGTATCCCGATCGAAGATCTAAAGAAGAAAAGAACTCTGCTCCTTGTAGGCAATCGAGGGCATCATCGTTTCTTGGCAGCGGATAAACATCTTTTCTCGTGATCTAATTAATACGCCTGTAATCAACGCAAAATCTGATGCTACCATCCTTCTTTTTTATCAGTACAACCGGAGAGGCCCAAGGGCCGTTTGAAGGTTGTATTACGCCACGTCGAAGCATATCGCTCACCTGATCATCAATGGCACGGCATTCAGCGTGAGAAACTCGATATGGGCGCTGGTGCAAAGGTGCATGGCTACCGGTGTCGATTTGGTGAACGATTGCAGATGTGCGACCCAAGAAGGTTGGCTATGGTCAAATGACATCTTGAAGCGATCTAGCAGAGCCAGGAGTTGGGTGCCTGAGCAGCGGGAAGTTTATGGTCAATCGATGGGGAAAAGCCTCCGGAGATGAAGTGGGAGTGATATCAGAGGTAATGGTGTTTAAGTGAGATAATGGCAAGTCATCAGGTAGGTGACTGGACGAAACAGAATCAATTTCCTCAAGGTGACCGAGGACTTCGCCACGGAATAATATGGCTGGGGAAGAAACCGAGTTCGTTATATAAAAGGAGCCACGGGAGTTTTCTACGGTGACAACTGCGAACGAGAGCAGGAAGCTTTTGCGAGAGCCAAAGGCGTCGGAGGGGTAAGAGAGACGGTGACAGAGGGCGCGTCATCGCAGAAGAGTGGCACAAGAACACAGGACAGAGGAGGGATGCGAGTGTCCACGGCCACGATGACTCGGGAAGATAGTGGCTTGAAAGGTCTTTCAGACATCAGCGCTTCACACAGGGGCAGTTCAGACATCGTCGACAACTCTAGTTCGGCACGCGCACAGTGAACGACGGCATGATGAGCGCAGAGGAAGTCCCAGCCTAAGATGATATCATGCGAACATGGAGAAAACACAACGAATTCAACTACATACAAAATATTTTGGATGACCAGTCGAGCTGTGCACGCCGCAGAAGGTTGGATGTGATGCGCAGTGGCCGTGCGGAGAGAGACATCGGAAAGTGGCAGCGTAAGCTTCTTCAACTTTCGGCGCAGTTCACCACTTAGCACAGACACGGCAGCACCAGTATCGACGAGCGCTTGCACAGGTACACCATCAATATGCACAGTTATTTCATTAGCAGGTAGAAACGGAAGCCTTGAAAGTTTCGATATATGCGCAGCTCTTGCCTCGGGAACTGCGATGATCAGTTTTCCGTTTGGGTGGGGGCTGATTGAGAAAGCATGGGAGAAACCGAACGGCACCGTGGTGAGGGCGACCGATCCCTGTCGAAGCCGCGGCGACGTGGCGGCGACTGTTGCGACGTGGGGTGGAACGAAGACGACTGTGGTGGCTTTGGACGATAGCCGTAAGTCGCCCCACCAGCAGTTGGGTTATAATCCCGACGGCGGCAGTAGCGTGCTACATGACCGGGAAGATGGCAGAAGTAGCAAATCGGCCTGTTGTCCGGAGTGCGCCAAGGGTTAGTTGATGGTAGTGTGGTGTGGCGAACAGGAGTTGGGTGGGGACGGACAGGGGGACTTGCAGCGTAGATGGGAGGGGCTGTCTAGCAAGATCCGTGGCGTTTTGTAGCGACGGCGGCGATCGTCTGGCGGCCTCAGCGTAAGTGAGAGGGGTGGAGATAGGCGAAGGATGGTATTTAGGAGACAGGGCATCAGAAACTTGCTCTTCGATTGTCTTGCGGAGCGTTGGGGTCAGAGTGTGCGCACTGGCCGGAACGTGCGATACAAGAGACAATTGGCGCGCCACTTCTTCTCGGACGAACTGCTGAATTTGCTGCATTAAGGTGCTTTGTTTTGATGAAACAGCGTCAATGGTTAACGCAGATGTACAGCTCGTGTCGAGGTTTGGACGTCGAGTATAAATGCGCTCTCTCCGCAGCTCGTCGAAACTCTGACAGTGTTGAATAAGCTGGGCGATGGTTTGCGGGTTTTTTGCAATGAGCATGTGGAAGGCGTCGTCCTCAATACCTTTCACGACGTGCCATATTTTGTCAGTGTCAGACATGTGGGAATCGATACGACGGCAGACGTCCTGAATATCCTCAATATACGAGGTAAAGGTCTCGCCAGAGCACTGTGCGCGGCCGCGCAAGCGCTGTTCGGCGCTGCTGTGTTGGGGGCTGGCTGGTCCCGACGAAGCAGAAGAAGAAACGGCCGACGGAGACGTACGCGGCCAGCGGGGACCCGACCAGCCCGAACACGCGGGTTGGCGCGACGCGCCGAAAGAAGGAACAACCGCACTCCACGTTTACCTAACACACACTCTTTTATTTTACAGTCGCCTTGAATTCCCGGATGCCAGAGCGGCGCCCCCTGGCATCCTCACATGTCAAATCGAAACCGAAACCCCAGAACGCAACAACCATCCCCTCCTCGAAAAAAGCACACCTATACACTGCTTATATTTATACATAATCGATACAAAAGTATATACAAGGTATGAACGTTAGAACATATGAAATTCAAAACACGGCACACCGAACTCACACACTACAAGTCCTGAAAATGCACTGACAAACAAAAAAATGTACACAACTGTTGGGAACAAGAGTTCTACGTCACGTAGTCTTCGAACCGACGCGGCTTCTGCCGCTTCCGCTTAGGGCGGGCCCTTTTGGGTGTCGAATCTGGTGTCTCTGCACCTTGGTCACTTCTGCTCTGATGTGACACATCAAGAGCAGTGGAAGATTGTGAAGGCTCTGAATGAGCGTTAAAATTTGCGGTCTCATCAGAGCTCGCAGCATGAGCTTTGGGAGAATATTGTGGACCGGAGTCCGGTTCAACGGTATCAGCCGTATTTGAAGGTTCGAAGTGAACAGTATGACTTGGTGTACTTGAACCAGCGACACCGACTGGTAACTCCTCCCCCCTTGAAGAAATGCCTGTACATGGAGGCCACAAGTAATAATCTGATGCGTAGTTGAAAGGCGTGGACGGAACGTGATGAGGAAGACTTTTAGGTGTTGAAGGCGAATCCGTATGAAAAATTACAAGGCGCGAAGCATTCCAGATGTTACCATCACTTAAGCGAAAAGGAGTGGGGCTAACCTGGCCCAAGACTTTGTAAGGACCCCGATACTTGGGGCGCTTGCCAGGCACACGAACCTTGACTAGATCGCCAGTGCGAACTTTGGACTGCTTTGCACCTCGACGGGTGTCGACATACTTTTTCATTGCTTGTTGACGAGAAAAAAATTGCCCGCAGCTTCCCTCGGGGGAACACTGAGGAGGATGCGGACCATATAATTGGTTAACGGGGTGTTAAAGTGCGACTTACTTGGGTCGATGGCTAAATTGGTTAACGTGGTTGTGAAATGGGGTGTTAAATTGCGACTTACTTGGGTCGATGGCTAAATTGGTTAACGTGGTTGTAGGAGGGGGTGTTAAATGAGTGAACACGTACACACGTATGCGAAAGGGCGGCACTGGTCGAAGGGACGTCGATCATTGTGTTTGTGGATTCGTTGGAATTCATTTCACCGCGACCTTGGACGTCGACGCGCCGTACAAACCAACCGACGAGCGGCAACTGAGCGAGCGAGCGCCGACCTTGAGTATATATACAGCACGACGGCGCATGCACTGTCAGCTGTTGAATGTTCTCGAAGCGCGACGCCACATGCGCGTCCACTGGAGAATCAGGAGAATTGTAGATGTCGAACGCGGTGTGTAGAGGAGGAAGGGTGCACAGATGGTGGAGGAGTCAAGCGCGCGCGTTGTGTAGAGGAGGAAGGGATGCACAGATGGTGGAAGAGTGGGCGACGGCGCGACGGCGCATGCGCGCGCGTCAGCTGTCGAATGCTCGAGAAGCGGTGTGCACGGCGCGGACGACGCGGACGGCGCACTACAAGGCGCGAGTATAAGATGCTCCGCATCTAAAACCCTGGTACGAATTTGATCAGGAGAAGACACTGCTATGTTGCGAGGCAAAGAGACTATGTCGAGAGCAACTCGCGGTTGCCTACCGTGGAGAAGTTGAGCAGGAGACACTCCAGTGGTGCCTTGTGGTGTGAACCTGTACCAAGCTAAACATTCCGTCAAGACTTGCTTGAGGGGACGGTGCTCTAATTGGGCGATCTGGATATGTTCCTTCAGAACGCGATTAAAGCGCTCGATTTGCCCATTTGATTGGGGATAGAAAACTGATGACCTCAAGTGCTGAATTCCTCGTTGTGAAAGAAAAGCCTCGAAATGTTGGGACTGAAACTGTGGACCATTGTCCGTAACTATGGCATCAGGAAAACCTTCCCGGCTGAATATTGAAGACAGAAACTCAATGATGACCTCAGAAGTAACCGTATGTGTGAAGCAAATTTCTGGTCATTTGGAATGGTAGTCGATGAGAGAAACAATGAACCGGGCATTTTGCGGAACATTACGCAAAGGACCGATGATGTCCATGCCGAGTTTCTGCCAAGGCCGATCAGGCCACTGGACTGGCTGCAACGGAGAAAATACAGCTTTGGCAGACTTGTCAGCTGCCTGACATATATGGCAGTTGTAAACTGCATGCTCGACCTGCTTGTCTAAGGCTGGCCACCAGTACCTGTCTCGGAGATTCTGTTTGGTGCGGACAATGCCAGGATGGGCCTCATGGGCAAGCTGTATTAGCTTGTTACGGAAAGAAGCAGGGGGAATCACGCGTTCATCGCGGAAAAGCAAGTCCTCGACACAAGACAGTTCCTGTCGGACTGCGAAGTAAGGCGAGAATTCAGAAGCAAGAGCACCTTTGGAAGGCCATCCTTCACGTAAATATTTGAGAACTTGAGACAAAGTGGAATCTGCAGCTGTAGCTGCCTGAAGCTCAGCTTTAGTAATGCAGGAAGTAACTAATGAAACCACTTCCTCATCCCGCTCTTCAGTAACCGGTACCTGAAGAGGAAGGCGCGACAGTGCATCAGCAACCACGTTATCAGAACCCTTACAATATTGAACACTAAAATTATAATACACGAGTTTGGCACACCAACGGGAAATGCGAATGGGGCGGCGGCCTTCGGATCCTGCAAAAAGAAGAGCAACTAGTGCTTGGTGCTCTGTACGTAATGTGAAGTGCCGGCCCCACAAGTAAACATGCCATTTCTCACAGACAAAAAGACAAGCGAGAGCTTCACGCTCTCCTACTGAATATCTGCGCTCAGCAGGGGTCAATGTACGAGATGCAAAAGCAATAGTGATCAGCTGATCATCTCTGAGTTGCTGAAACACTACTCCCAGTCCAACATCGGACGCATCCGTCGTGATGACGATGGGAAGCTTCTCATTGAAAATACTAACAGCTGGCTTTGAGGCCAGTATTGACTTAACTTGAATGAAGCTCTTCTCAGCTTCAGCTGACCAGTTAAAAGGCTGTGCTTGACGAAGTAGAGTACGCAGTGGTTCAACAACATCAGCATAGTGAGGAACAAACTTGGCATAATAACCAGCAAGACCTAAAAAAGATTGCAAGGTTTTAACATCAGTAGGCCGTGGGGCATTGACAATGGCCTGAACTTTAGATTCAACAGCTGTCAAGCCGCGGGAATTGACATTATGTCCTAGAAATTGTAACTCATTCACAGAAAAAATGCACTTGTTATTAAGTTTCATACCACATTCACTGATGCGGTTGAGAACAGTATGCAAGTTAGCATCGTGCTCTTCGCGAGTACGTCCCCACACCAAAATATCATCCAAGTAACAAAGGGCGCCATTACAACCCTTAAGAATAATTGACATCATTTTCTGAAACACTGCAGGGGCAGATGCAAGCCCGAAACACACGCGGCGAAACCGAAACAAGCCTTCGTGCGATACAAATGTGGTCAAGTCTCTACTGCACTCAGAAAGTTCAACTTGGTGATAAGCGGACGCGAGGTCCAGCTTGAAGAAACATACTGCTCCGGAGAGCTGATGAAGCAGTTCTTCAATGTGAGGAAGTGGAAACCCGTCTACGACGATTGCCTTGTTCGGTTCTCGTAAGTCGACGCATAGTCGAAGGGATCCATCTTTTTTCTTGAGGATGACCAGTGGAGAAACCCAGTCGGAAGCAGAGACAGGATCGATGATCCCGCTGGCTTGAAGGCGAGACAGTTCCGCAGAGACTTGCTCACGCAGAAGAAGAGGAATGCGGCGCAGCTTGGCACGCACAGGGCACACACCTGGTCGACGCATCACTTTATGCACAAAACCGCGCACACAACCCAGTTCACGGGTGAACAGGTGGTGGAATTCAGAAGGCGCGTTGGCTGGAAGATCATCTTGGACGTCGACTTGAGCACACGTCATAGACGCACCGTCGATGTTGATGGACAAAGCCCTGATGGCATCACGTCCCAAAAGCGAGCTGCCATTGGCAGTTACATAAAAAGTAATGGAAGCAGTGCGACTGCGATAGGAGACCTGAGCTGTAAAATGACCTAAATTATCAATCGTTTCCTTGGAATATGTTTGTAGAACGACGTGTGAAGGCAAAAGCCAAATGTTGGGAAAATGACTATGAAAGTCAGCGGCACTGATTAAAGAGACTGAGGCACCAGTGTCCACGAGAAATGACAAGGGCACATGGCCCACTGAAACTACGATGCTGGGCTCGGACGTAGTGTGGAGGCCATCCACATTTAAAACAGTGACCGTATTGGTTTGTGCAGTGCTCGAAGGAGCGGACGAAGAAACTGGTTCCGGAAGATTTGCTGGACGGGAATTGCATACGGACTGAAAATGTCCGATTTTTCCGCACGCAAGACAAGTGCGGTTTCTCGCGGGACACTGCGCAAAATCGGCTAAATGCCGAGCCGATCCACAACGAAAGCAATGCGCGGTTGCGCTTGGAGAAGAAAATTGCGAACGCGAATTAGGAGCTCAGTGCTGTTCCTGAAAACCCAAATTTGGCGGAATGGGGTCGCCATATTGTCGGCTCCCTCGCCCCCGCGACGCAGAGAGGTCGCCATGTTGGCCGCCACGGAAGGACTGTGCAGGCGGGGCGTCCATGTTGGCTGCCGCGCCGAGACGAAGGTGAAGGGCCGCCATGTTGACGCGTCCCGTGAAACGAAGAGCCGCCGCCTTGGCCCTCGGCAGCAGAAAGTTGCTGCACTGAATGCGGAGCGAATTGCTCCAACTGGGAGCGAATAAGCTCGTCCTCTCGCGCAATCGAGAGGGCTTTGGATAATGAAATCGAGGAGCCCTTTGAAGCATGCGGCAGCGGACGTTTTGCGAGGCTACCCCGATGAAAAAGCTGATGGCGGATCATATCGTCCTCGAGCACGCCGAAGCCGCACGACGCGGCGAGCGTTCGAAGAGAAGTAATGAACTCGGCGACTGGCTCACCATGCAATTGTCGCCTTTCTTGGAATTTCACGCGTGCGAGATAATCGCACGAAACATCTTTAAAATGCTCATCGAAAAGAGCAACAGCATCCTTGAAGGCATCGCCCGACGCTGGCGTCGGCGACGCGTTGGTGGCTTCCAAAGTATAGAAGAGCTTTAACCCGGCAGGGCCCAACACGTTGAGCAGCAGGGCCTTGCGACGCTCGGGCTTGCTGGCGTCCTCCCCGACCGCGTCTGCGTAAGCCTGAAACACCCATTTCCAGTCGCGCCCACGGAAGTGGCTGATCTCCGGGCGAATGAAGAAATAGGGGAGGTGGAATAGGAGACGCCATTTCAAGCAAGAAGAATGGAGAGGTGGCAGTAGAGAAGAAAATGATGCCAGTACACTGTTTGAAGACGAAGGCAGAGGCGGCGTAGCCGAATGAAGAAATGAAGCGACGCAGCACGCAGAAGCCACCTTGCTGGAAACAAAGAGCGTCTAGGGTTAGCACGAACACGGAGAACGAAATGGGTTCTTACAAGTCCTCGTCGCCATTGCTGTGTTGGGGGCTGGCTGGTCCCGACGAAGCAGACGAAGAAACGGCCGACAGAGACGTACGTGGCCAGCGGGGACCCGACCAGCCCGAACACGCGGGTTGGCGCGACGCGCCGAAAGAAGGAACAACCGCACTCCACGGTTACCTAACACACATTCTTTTATTTTACAGTCGCCTTGAATTCCCGGATGCCAGAGCGGCGCCCCCTGGCATCCTCACATGTCAAATCGAAACCGAAACCCAGAACGCAACAGGCGCGGAGCTTGCGAACAACGGGTCGGCCAAAGACTTCTGCAAAGCGCGTCTTGAAGGTTGACCAAGAGGGTGTTTCCACTTTGTGGTTGTTAAATCACTGTTCTGCCACACCCGCCAGATAGAAATGAAGGTAAGCGAGCTTGTCGGTGTCATCCCACTTATTGTGGGCGCTCACCGCTTCATACTGAGACAGCCAGTCTTCGGCGTCTTGGTCATCGGTCGCGATGAAAATTACTGGATCTCGCTGTCGTGGCATTCCGGAACAGGTGACGGATGGGATTATGACATCAGGTGGCTGGGTCATGTCGTCAGGCATTGGCAAAGCGGGGGGTTGAGGTAGAGTCCCGGGAACGGAGTTCCAGTTTGAGACAACCAGCACTCTCCAAACCGTTTAATGGGCCGAACAGCAGCGAGACAGCAGCCAGTGGTTTCAGCGGCAGCTGCAGCAGCACGAGCCACGAGCCTCTGCCACAACAAACGTCTTCTTCGTCGTCTCTAGCAAGCCCGTATTTTTGTCACTACAATATATATATATATATATATCGTGGCGTTTGTTACTTATATCGTTCTCATCCCTGTATGATCACAATCATCATCATCCGCTTGTCTCTTTGTTCTCATTGCCACTCTGTGTCATCATCATCGTCATCGTCTGTGTACTGGCTCTGCCTGTTCGTTTTGCGAGGTCTTTCCTCGAATAAACGCTGACGCAACCAAGACTACCAAGACTTCATGCGTAATGGAGATGGATTTTCGGTCCTCTGACCTCCCGCAGCCCGCTCTACACAGTGGAGCTTCGTTCAGGCCATTGCTTCAGCCCACTGTCAGGCAGCATGTCCCAGACCGAGCCTGTCAGCGCTTATGTCATGAACCACGCACCACCGCAAGCTGCCCCACTACTTACATACACGGACATCAGCGCGAACCCCCGCTCTTCGCTGGTCTTCGTGAAGAAGCCGTAGAAGACTGGCTCGATGACTACGACCGCGTAAGTGCCGCTAATTGGTGAAACGAGGCCACCGAACTCTGTTACGTCCATTTTTATCTGACCATAGTCGCGAAGACATGGTATTTTAACCACGTCGTTGACTTCCCCGACTGGGCTACCTTCCAGCAAGCAGCTGCGCCACGTTTATGGGACACCGGGCATTCGATCCACCGTCACGAAGAGGTTACTCAATATTTGCCGACAACATCCCGGTGAATCGTACACTTCATACATCGAGGATGGCCTCGCGCTGTGCCGGCGTGTCAATCAATGTATGTTATAATCAGACAAAGTGCGCCACATACTGAAAGGCAGTGGGCCGGTTGCCTTTAATGCGCTCGCTGTGCGAAACCCAGCTACCATCGCTGACGTCGTGACAACATGCCAGCGCCTTGATTCGCTGCACTTCGTTCGTCTTCAACCGGACATTGGTTACCACCACTCCACGCCTCATGGCAATCTGCGTGGCCTCATCCGGGACATTATACGTGAAGAATTGAGGTCTATAGGCTTCACACCTCCTACACCACGTCCTACACAGTCTTCGGGAGTGCCCTTGTGTGACATCATAAGGGAGAAACGTACATCTCTGACCGGCTCTGCGCCCGTACAGCCACCTGTTTCTCGCCCCACATCCACCTACTCTCAAATTGCTATCGTGCCTCCCAGCGACGCACACACGACATTGCCGCTGCCATCCTACGCGTCAGTTGCTGCCGCTCCCCCGGTGAACTAACATATCATGCCCCTGACCCTTCTTCGGCCCACTTGACCGGGCTATCTCCAGGTGCCCCAAACACCTTCTACTCCCCACCGTGGCACTTGTCCCGCCCTGTCTGCTACTTCTGTAGCTATCGCGGCCACATATCTCGTTTCTGCCAAAAGCGCCAGCAAGATGAGCGTCGGAACGACATGCGCGAACGGGATTTGTGCACTGGGGCGTCTTATCAAAGTCGGCATTAGTCGTCTCCCTCGAACCGGTCTCCATCTCCTCCAGCATCGACTACACCGCGGAACAGCCGAACACGAGACGCAACTCGCCTTCGCCCTTCCGCCGTTCCACTTCTGCAGTTCGGCTCGCCTCATTCTCCTCTGATATTCATTCGGAAAACTAAATGATGCAGTTTGTGGAGGAAAAACTGCATTCGGAATCAGAACTGAAATTCCTCTACCAGGCGCGTGTAACATGGTTTCTGTGGAAGTGGAGGGAGTGCGAGTCGATGCTTTGGTCGACACAGGGGCGACATTGTCTGTGATACGTGCTGATTTGTGTGAACGTTTAATGAAAGTAATGACGCCTTACGATGGCCCCACGTTAGTTGCTGCCCAGGGTAACGTCATTCGCCCTTCCGCGGTTTGTACTGGGCATGTTTTCATCGACATCCGCCATCATGTCCAGCTTGCTGTCCTGTTCCGCTGCTCTCACCAACTGAGTTTAGGGTGGGATTTTCCATCATGTGCTTCCGCAGCAATTTGTTGTGGACAACGCGTCGTTCACCTCACTGAGACCGACTACATGCTTGACGACGACAATCAGAAGCCTCTTCGTCTGGTAGCTGCGAAAGACATCGAACTGCCACCACTACAAGAGCAAATTGTCAGAAATACTTTCAATGACATCTATCAGGGTGATGTATTGGTCTCACCATCACCACTTTGCGTTCGTAAAGGCAGAATTCTTCCGTCCGGTGTCGTTCGTTTTTGCAAGGGCTCTCAACTTGTCACCGCTGTAAACTCTACACCGGAGAAGATCTTACTGCCACAGGGCACTACTGTGGCCCGTGTTGCCGACTTCGAGCCTGTATTTGTCATGCCGCTTAAGGCCATCGCATCCAAAGACCCTTCCCTCAGTGAGCATGTTTCTTTCTCCGCCTTTACCACCGCTCTTAGCAGATACTTAACACGTTCACAGAGGCAGCAGCTGCTCGCATTGTAGCAGAAACACGCAAAATATTTCGATATTTGCTCATCTAAGCTGTGCCGCACTATTACTACACTGTAGCACATCCAATTCAAACAGTTGGGACATCTATCGTACACCGCCAACCCTACCACGTGTCTCTAGCTGAAAGAAAAATTATAGAAGAAAACGTTGCTGACATGCTTAAACGGGAAGTCATGCGTCCCTCATCTAGCCCTTGGTCGTCTCCTATTGTTTTGGTCCATAAAAAGGTGGCTTAGTGCGATTTCGCGTGGACTACCGGGCGCTCCATAAGATCACACACAAGGACGTGTACCCTATGCCACGCATTGACAACGCCCTTGATTCCCTACAAGGCGCGGAATTATTTTCAAGCATTAACTTGCGTTCTGGGTGCTGGCAGATTCCTATGCATGAAGACGATAAGGAGAAAACGGCGTTCGCAACCCCTGACGGGCTATATGAATTGAACCTGATGCCTTTCGGGCTGTGCAACGCACCCGCGACTTTTGAGCGCATGATAGATACCGTGTTGTGCGGCCTGAAATGAAAAGTTTCTTTGCCACCTAAACAACATTATCTTTTCGTCAACGTTTCCTAAGCACCTAGAACGATTGCATCAAGTTCTGGCGTACCTTGCTGGCGCCGGGATTCAAATAAACACTAAGAAATGCTCTTTCGCTGGCAAATCTATCAAGGTCTCAGGACACGTCGTTAGCAAAGATGGCATCCAACCCGACCCTGACAAGATTTCTACAGTCCTTCGCTTTCCACGTACCTAAAAACGAAAGGAGCTTCGCAGTTTCCTTGGCCTCTTCTTCCATGTTTCGCCGGTTTATCCAGAACTTCGTTTCCATTGCTGTTCAATTAAACCAGCTACTTGCTTCCAAGGTCTTCTTTCCGTGGTCTCAAGAATGTCAAACGGCATTCGACCTGTTGATGCGGGGCCTCACGTCTGAACCTCTGCTCTGCCACTTTGACGAAGTCGCACCGACTATCCTCCATACCGATGCTAGCGGCCTTGGTATAGGAGCAGTTCTTCTACAACGCGACAAGTCTTCCCTAAAGAAAATTGTTGCATATGCCAGTCGCGTACTCACCCTGTCGAAAAGAAGTACACAGTAAGAGTGTTTGCCTGTGGTTGGTCGGAGCAGCGGTTTCATCCCTTTCTCCACGGCCATCACTTAACAATCGTTACAGACCACCATGCCTTATGCTGGCTTTCTACACTGAAGAACTGTCCGGACGCTTGGCTCGGTGGATATTACGCTTGCAGGAGCACGACTTTGACATAACTTACGAGTCAGGTAGAAAAAAATCAAGACGCCGATGCTTTATCTCGTTGCCCGTTTCCAACTACCCATATCAGCGTTGGTGAGAACTCAACCGCCACATCTACCGAAGTTCATACGCTCGCATCAATAACGCAACCCTTTCGGACGACGAGCCAACATTTATCTCCGCCAGTGGTCCAATTCATACTGCAGACGCATAATGAACCACATTTTCGGAGTTTCTCATCCACCAAACGCGCGAATTCGTCGTCACACTTCTGCACTTTAGGCTGGACATGGGTTTTCTACCGCCATATCTAACACACTGACGGTCAGCGCTGGGTTTCTGTACTGCCATGCTCTCTTCAACTTCCAAGAGCCGGTGACTTCCCGTTTAAGCATGTCAGCACCGTTTTCTTCTATAAGTTTTCTTGCAATATAATATATATATATATATATAATATATATATATATATATAGATATATTAATATATATATATATATATATATATATATATATATATATATATATAAAGCAAACCTTCTACACCTAACCCGTGAAAAGCGACCCGAAATAAGCCGTTTGTACGCCACGCTTGTCTTGCCAAGGGCCACACATCATCCTCGCAGAAATAATAACCAAGTATTGTGTCCATCGTTTCAACCGCGAAGCAAGCCATTTCAACAGCCTATGACGATGTTTCTGCGAACGCTCTAGGGATGTGTCTTTTTGGACCACATGTTCGCATGGCTGCCACCTGGACGAGTACTGGCAGCCGATGAACTGCACGTGAGCTTTGAGGGCGTCGCGCTGATGGCTAGTCACATACGCCAGCTTGCTTCGATTCACCAAGTGAAGCAACTTCAAATAGTTGGGACACGCTGTATCTACCCCCCAGTACCTTCAGGGGGCTTACCCTACAAAGAAGCCTCCGGACTACGCCAGAAACCGCCGGAGACCCGCAAAAGGCAACCTGGTGCTAGCCGGCCGACCAAACTTATCCCAGGTCTTGCCAGTTCTTCTGGCAACGAGCTCACCTTGAAGGAGCTACGCAGCAACGCCATGCTCGCGGAATCACGTTACAGCGTCCGCCAACCAGCGGTCATCGGGTCATCCTGTGTGCCCCGGAACGAGAAAAGCTGCTCCTGCTCTGCCCAGAGGAATTCCGCACCAGGAACATCAGCCAGCTCGGCTCCACAAGACCCACGAAAGACTGCAGTTCCCTTACGGGCTCCAGGTACCCAACTTCGACGCAAATATTCAGACGTCTTAAAAATGAAACCAATAATTGACTGCAGCACTCATTGTCGAATAGTATCGTGAGTTCAAAGTACTCTAAGCAGTTTCAAATAATTAGGAAGTCTGTCGAGAAACGTGTCCGTGACGAGCTACATGTGTCTACTTTAGAAGAATATTGAGCAGTTTCCATTCCGCCAAGAGGTTCAAGTCTCTGTCTGCAGTCAGCAACATCAAAGCTATCAAGGTGCAGCGCGAGGACGTGTTTTGACACCCTTAAAGAACGCCTCACCTGAGCTGGTACATATTGTATTAAACCATTATCGATCTTCCCTGAAATCCCTGATAAACAGGGAGCGGCAACTACTCGATCAGTTTAGCCTTTCTCCTGAAGAATCATCGTCCCTAAGAGCATATGAGCAAATGAAACGTTCCGAGCTTAACGCGCAAAAATGCAAAAAGTTAATCAGAGATGGTGTAGAACTTCGAAACTCAACGCCTCCATCTTCGGCCAAGGAAAGAACATGTAAACCTCACCCGACAACGTTATTATTATTTCAAGCGCTATCTTATCAAAAGAAAAACTCAGCCTTTTATCTCGTGGTTTAAGCGTTGTCCAGCAAATGGTAACTATAATGAATTTCAGTTATACTAGGATTTAGACAACTTCGCACGAAATATGAGACTACGAGAATATTTCTTCGATCAGCCGACTCCCGCCGACGATCCAACCGCTTACCCTCGGCTCAACGTTGGACACCGGGGTCACAACGTGACAAACACTTGGACATGTCTATTAAAGCAGTACAGCGAGATATCATTCAAGTTCTAATGAACCCCAGTCTTTTCGTCGAAACCTATCGACCCTAGAAATAAAGCTATAGCAAACCTTGGTGAACGCACTGACATCACAATAAAACCTGCGGACAAAGGAGGTGCCATTGTTGTCATGGACACGACCAAATATATCGCTTGAAGCGAAAAGTCAGCTTGATGATAGGTTTGTTTTACAAACGACTCGAGACCGATCCACTGAGGATTATAAAAAGCGACGTGAGACGGCACAATACGAAAACTAATAAAGGAGAAAAAACTAAATGATAGGGCAGCTTCTCTGATCCCTCTTAGTCCGGCAGCTGGTAGGTTCTATTTTGTTGCCGAAAATCCATAAACACACCAATCCTGGTCGCCCAATTGTTTCTGGCATAGGTACCGTTGACAGAAAACCTGTCGCGTTACTAGATAGCCTGAATAAACCAGATACCCCCTACGTTCTAGTCATTTCTGCGAGATACTAACGACTTCCTCTCCAATATTACCAACCTTATTATACCTAACAATGCTCTCCTTGTCACTCACGATGTTGCGTCTCTCTACACAAGCATAGCGCACTTGGATGGTATAAGGTCCGTGGTTGAGGCTTACGATCACTGCGCTCTCGACAAGTCCATTGATAGCTCGACTATAGCTTTACTGCTTGAAATGTTCTTCAGTTCAACAACTTTGAATTCAATAGAGTGCATTATGTGCAAGTAAGTGTACATTATGCTCTGCCTGCTTTTTTATTTTGTTTTTTATCTCTCTAACTTCTTTTTCCCTTTTAAAGGCTTGCTGAATGTCCTTAGGCTGTGATTATACGTATCCAAGTATGGCCAGTGATTGCGTGCTCAGTTTGTTATTTTGCAGACCTGTTTCATTGCACACAAGTTGTAGGGTATCTAATACGTGCCGATTCACTATTGTACAATGATACGCGTTTTCAATTGTATATTGACTATAGCCACGTGCCTTTGGTGATATATAACCTTGTTTCTTAAACTACTTATAATGACTTAGCCACGTCAGAAGCGGCTTATATATGTGCCCCGTGTGCCATCTGTAACCATTCACTCCGACGAAGGCAGGCGCACGTGCCGAAGTTAGTAAAACTTGTGTTTTCGCACTTTTGTCGACCTGTTTTTCTACCGGATATGTATATATATATATATATATATATATATATATATATATATATATATAATATATATATATATATATATATATATATATATATATATATATATATATATATAGTGATGGAGCGAGGCTCATACCCAATTATATATATATAATTTGGTATGAGCCTCTGGTGCAGTCGGTAAGCCAGCGTTTTTTTTTTTCAACCATCAGAGGACAGGTTCGGCAAGCGCCTGTATATTTTTGTCGCTGTTCACGAGCGACATAGCCTGCATGACTAACTTCTGTTATGTCGAGACCACGTCGCCCGCGAGGTAAGCGTCTTCCGGATCACAAGCCAGGGTTGTCGAAACAAAGCACCATCCTGACGCGGCGGTAGAGTCGATCTTGAGAGAAGGAACAAAGAACGGCTTCACGTCCATGTTGCGGTGGCAAATGCGATCGCTTCGGGAACATCCAAATTCAACGGTATTTCGTCGTAAGGCCAGTCCGTAAGGCGAACAT
>WOVY01011697.1:0-11287 GCA_013436015.1 Rhipicephalus annulatus | reverse complement strand
TCCGTTGTTGCTTTATTATTACAGCCTCTGGAGGAGGTACTTGCAGCCACAGCTTGCCAGCATATTTCTTCGCGCAGGCGGTTTGTGCAAACTAGGTATTCCGTAGCATGACGCACATTGTTGAACGTGCGTTGAATCACACAAAAATTTGTTGTATAAATGGTCCAGACCGAATGCGAGACATATAGACGTTCGATTTTGGAGTTTTGCAGACGCGCAGAACACCTGTCGGCAGGGTTTTGGATAGTGCAAAGCCCGACTCCCTTGCACAGTTTGCTCCGCAACCATGTGCAAGAAGTATAGGCAAACGAGAAAAACAGCTACGAGTTTCTATCTGTTAGTCGAATGCCCGGTTCAGTCGCCAGAACGACGGGAAAAGAACAGCAGACGAAACAGCTCCAAGCTGTATGATGAAAAAAGACCTCAGTCGACGCTACTGTTGCTTGGGAATTGCCACAGATGTGAAAAACTTCAGTTTTACCGTTTTCCATGGGTGTCGTGAAAGCAGAACGGGGAGAGTGCTGGATACGGGCCGTTGCAAACGTGTTAGGTAAAAGAATTACTTGCGTTCTCCACAGACGTTCGCATGAGAAAGTGTGATAATATAGGTCTCCTGTAATTGTTTTAGAAACCTTGACAGAGAACAGCGGTGACTTTGATTATGAAGCTCAACAGAGCATCTGACCTCGATACGCAACCGTGCAAAATTAGACTTGTGACGCGCGCAATAAACTACACGCTTGCCGCACCACCGATAATCTGAGGTGGTTGCCACCACGCAGTATCGCACACATAGGCTTTGAATGTGTTAGAAGTTCGGCTTTGACTAGTGCATGTGAACACGTACGTCATACAGGCATAAATCGTGAAATATTGGTTGTGACCACAACCAGGTTGTTTCTTGCCGTTGGTCTTCACGATAGCCAGAGCTATCTAAAAGGCTTCGGTTTTGCCTTTCGTTGTACACCAGAAAGTGGACAGCGCGTGTATTCCCATTTTCAGTATATACAAAAAATATACTGTCAACATAACATGCTAGGATGAGTAATCAAAACAGTTAAACGCACAGGAGCAAGAGATGAATGGAGAATGTAACTGCAAAGGTGAAAATCGCCCGGGGCCCTTTGTGCCGCAAAAGACAGCTTTGTACCACTGATCGTAAGATACATTGTTTATGCACTTCATCGCTTTGTCACATGCGTATGCCAAATATACGCATTTAGGCCTTATAGAACACACGTCCAGTGCTTGCCTGAACTCAATGTCATGCGATGCTCACTTGCATTTGATTTGCGAAATACAGCACGTCGAAATAACTGAGACATCTTGCCTAGTACCTGCAGTTCCCTTTGATGACTCTCATACTTTTCTGAAGCGAGGTTAGATTGACAGTAGAAGCTTGCCAGGTCCTTGATTTTCAGAAAACCGCGCTTCAACACAATGAAAGAGAAGGGCCTATGTACGTCCGTTTGCGGACGGCTCTTTGCACTACCCAGTTATGGCCAGCGCGGCGATGACGGCGCTGATGCCGCCGTTTTTCACAGCACCGCCTGGGCAAGATTTGACGGCTATAACTCTCCCGACAGGGACAAGCGCGGAACTCTGGAATCGCAAATGAATAACCCATAGCTAGAAATGTGACTTCCTGTATCAGCTATGCACATGACAAGCAGTTTGCTTTTTGTTCAGCAAACTTGTGTTACTTCCTCTTCTGGCAATGTGAATTTGTTGCTTGTGAATGCTGCCGCATTTCTGCTATATGGTCTGAACTGGGGTCTGCGTCCAAGCTGGCGGATAATATGACATACAAAAAGCGCTACGTGACCAAAACACACAGGGTGAGACGCAATTTAGAGCTCACTTGCCTGAGAAGGGCCTATGTAGATCCGCTGGCGGATAATATGACATACAGAAAGCGCTAATGAGACACAATTTGTTGCCCACTTGCTATAAAACACGTATGGCAATTGAGCGCCTCCTTCATGAAAACAGCAGGAAACATGAACACGCAGGGGATGTTCACTGCCTGGCAGGATGTACCACATATATCTACAATTTTAAATATGATGCAGCCATGAGATGGACTCACCAGACCGCCTCCAAACGTCTCGTCGTTGAGGGCATCGTAGTCGTCCTCAACTTCAGCCGTAAACAGCTCGTCCTCAACACTCAACGAATGCAGCCCCTCCTGAAAAAAAAATAAAAAATTAGGTACTCTATAAGACATACTTAAGAAACGGCGCACTAAGCACACCTTACATACGCACTTAACCAAGTCGCTAATGTCGCGCCACTGCACAAGTTTCTCTCAAATAAGTCAACCTTTGCAGACTTCGCAATGCGCGAAATGCAGGGCTCGCTCAATTAGCATGCACACTGAAAGATAATGGGCGGTATTAATTGTTTCGTCATCCCTGCGTCTTCAGGAAGCGTGAACTTGCCCGCTCTTTTTCCGAAATGCCAACTTCGCATGCGTTTCGTTTTGCAATAAGAAATCGTGTCAACATATTCCCGCCTAACGTCCAAAATAGTGAGAATCGAACTGTTTTGTGCCACGGAATTGTGACCTGGGATCGTAGAAAACGTTACTCAAAAACAGCCGCCCCACAGTTTATTACAGAGAAGTGCATCAAGCCCTTAACTGAAATGGAAAATTTGCATTAAGAACGTGTGATAGTCATGCGTGCGAACGTTCGTATACAGCTACAGAAAGCGGAGCGCGGGAATCGGACTTGCCTGGGACTCCTTGCGAAAAGCCGCAAATCCTTTCGACATGATGTTAGCGCGTGCGATGGTCGGTGTACACAAGTGTTGCCTCGACGAGGTATCATATCAAGGAGATGTTAGGCTTAAATTCCGTCACTGATTCCGTCGATGCAGTGACACAACGGAGAAGAGCACGGCACAACGCAGCTGCAGTGAGATAACTCGACCCATATCAGACGACAGTCCCCCAGAGACCACTTCGCTCAGTTCCCTTCTTCGACGAGATAAACTGCTGCTCGGGGCTAGGAATGCACACAACCTGTACAAAACACCAACCACACCAACACAATTTCTAGAGAAGAGAAATTGCACCTTTGACAGAGCAACGAAAAGCGGGGACCATAGAGTTTCTCGCAATAAAACCTAGAGAGAAATCCGGCGCTAGTGAGCTTTCTACATGCTAAAGTCCCTGAAAAATATTTTGAAATATTGAAATATATTGAAATATAATTGAAATATATTGAAATATATTTTAATTTATTTTTCAGGGACTTTATTTGAATGCAAGAGAATTACAGGATAGGTGAGCTTCAAACAACGCCTCCTCTATTCAGATGCCTGCCGCATGAGAAGGAAAACAGCTGCCCACATCCTTTCTCTCTTTCAATTTAGAATATATAGATGGATGAATAGATGGACAGATGAATATGGCTGTACCCTTTAGATAGGGCGAGTGGTCAGCGCCTTTGCGCCGTATACTTAATCAATCATAAACTATATTTTTCTCTTAAATAGTGAGGTTGAGGATTCGTACTTCGCAGTGAAGGGTTTAATTTTCACTCGTGGTTTTGACTATAGCAACCAATCAGATAACCTCTTTCTAGTTAATTCTACCCGCTTAAAGTCTAATTTGCCCTCCCTGTTCCCTTCCTATTTTACCCTCCCTGCAGAATGTGCTTGGTCACTAGCGTCACCTGTGGCGACGGTGCAAACAAACGCAATATTTTGCATAGCCTCCAAACAGTGGTGAACAATTGGAGGTCTCGAACAACTTTCGACTGACGCGCCCCTATGGGCCGCAGGTGAAAAACGCTTAGCTGGTGCCGCGCGCCACCAAGCCAGGCAAACCCGTTAACATAGATAATCTACGTCCGATATCCCTTACGTCATGTGCAGGCAAAGTAATGGAGAAAGCCATACAGCTTCGCTTTACAGATAAAGAAGTACATCACATCCTTCCTGACACCATGTTTTGGCTTTCGCCCGCTTCTTCAGCTCAAGAGGTCCTTTTACAGCTCAAACATGAGATAATCAACCTACCTACCCCAGGTGCCCGACGACAAGAAAGAGCCGTCCTAGCAATAGATTTTAAGGCCTTCGATAACGTAAGGCACTACACCACTTGATACAACTCGGCTGTGGACCAGAATGTATGCATACGTGAAAGCTTTCTTAGAATGACGGATGGTCACTAATACATATAGGTGATCTATCTTCACAGCCTATCACATGGGTAACCGCGGCACCCCCCAAGGCGCAGTGATATCCCCACTCTAATTTAATATTGCCCTCCTTAAACTACCACATGCCTATACAACAAATTCCGGGAATCCACCACGTCCTGTACGCAGATGATGTCACTAAATGGTCCAAGGGCTCACTGCAACTCATAGCAACCTCCAAAAAGCAGCCTCGACAGTCCAGTTAATCGGTAACGCAGCGGGTCTGGAATGCTCACCCTCTAAGTCAGAATTGCTTGTTTTCCGGCACAGATATTCGAAAACCACACCTCTCAAAATCAAGATAGAGGACACCTACGTCCAGGAAGTCAGAAACATCAGAATCCTAGGAGCATACTTTAGCAACAAGGGAAACAACGGGATCCCAATACAGAAACTTGGGAACAGGTGCCTCCAAATTTCCCGTATGGTTAGCCGGATTGCCATAAGCACAGAGGGCTGAAGGAACACGACCTCCTACGCCTCTTTCAAGCTTTTGTAGTCAGCCTTGTAACATACAGCTATCCCTACCTAAAAATATCCAGGACATATGAACAAAAGATCGACGCCATATTACGCGATACCCTCAAAAAGGCACTGAACTTCCCTAAATGGACGTCTACAGAACGACTCCAACACTGGGACTTCACAACACCGCAGCAGAACTATTCAAAGCCTATCTCGACAATCAAATAATCAGGCTAGCCCTCTCCAGAACTGGCACGGCGGTGCTTTCTAAACTAAACATCACACCACCAACGCATGTTAAGAACAAACATAGGCTGCCGGAGGCATGGCGGACAGGCATCATCATCAGGCCTCTTCCTCGGAATATGAACCCCACATTCCATGCAGATAGGCGCAAAGTCAGAGTCAAAGCCCATGATAAATACTCAGATGACGAGAGCGCCTTTTCGTGGATGCCGCCCGGTCACACACAGGACAGTCAGTGCACGGTGGCAGTAGTAAACCATGGGCAATGTGTCCGCTGCGTATCTACCATACAGGATGATGTTACAAGTACGGAGGAGGTCGCTATTGCCCTCGCACTCAGAAACCCAGGCATCAACCTTCGTCCTTACGACTCAATGACGCCCTATCGCAACTACCTTAAGGCAAAATCAGTCCTCTAGCACGCAGAATACTTTCACAAGCAGCAGAAGGCCATACTGAGGGAGACTGGAAACAAGTCATATGGATACCTGGCCACTGTGGAGTTAGAGGCACGAGCTAGCTCATGCCTCCACCCGAGCTCTCTTACCCGGGACTTTAACACGATTGTAGGGACTCCAGCCCTTCCAGACCAGACGGCCCACCTGACCACATACACTGAAATATTACAAACCAAAGGCTTGCGCGGAGGAAATATTCTCCACCCCATCCTCAACTCAGTAAAGCCGCACAGGTAGCCTGGCGCCGCTTACAAACGTTATCATATATGAACCCACACGTACTCTCCAAAATCGACTCTGATAAGTACCCCCTCACCAACATGCAGGCTATGCAACACTGATATAGCTGCACTTTATCACATCGCATGGGAGTGCCAGCGCAACACATCCAGATTTCAGTAGAAATGGATGGGAGGCGGCACTGTCCAGCCCGGACCGGGGGGCCCAAGAGGCCCTGGTGGCCCGCGCAAGGACAAGGACCAAGGCGCAAGTTCGCGACATTACATTCCAGCACCGTTCCAGACAGGTGACTGTGGCTACGCTCTCAACAACTTTACCACAGAACGGGTTCCTGTACTCTCAACCATAGAGTTATTATTTAGACCTTCCTCTATGCTCTCAACGTTACAAGAATGGTAATGCCATCTACTAAACAAACCTGCAAACGCTCTGTTCCGCTAGCAATAAATTGAACAAAAGGCCGTTGTTTCTTTTTAAAAAATAGTTATAATCAACATCATGCAATTTTAGTTTTTTTAATACGTGAACAAGCTTGTTTGCAATTTGAATTGCAAAAAATTGAGTGTTTATATTGTCTAACTTTAGCGCTTTTAAAAAATTTGCAATGGCAAAATTGGCAACGTTTTAGGATGTCAGCGGTTTAGAGCACGGAGGAAGGAAAAACCTTTCCTTCCTCCGTTGTTTAGAGTTTCTCATATATGCAAACTCTATGGTCAGTGGTCCGTTGGTAATGTACGACGAAAATCTGATATCGGGGACTACAGTATCCTGTAGTGCTATGATGTCGGGTTTGTGATCGAGCGTGCTTAGAGAGAGAGAACAAAACACTTATTGCGACCACGGATGTTTGCGACAAAAAAAAAAGGAGTGTCGGTGAATAAGCTCCTTAGTCAGTGTGTTTTTTGTCAACAGCTGGCGCTTTAATCAGTTAATGGTCATTTTATTGATCAGTTAAATGTTCAAGTTGTTAACTTTTGTTATTTGGGCGTTTCGCACCTAAAATTATTGTTAAGTCTTTGTAACTTGCAGACTGACGCGCAGCCTAGGAGTGACAATAAAAACACTTCTTGTGTGAGCTTTCAATTAGCTGCGTAAATTGTATATAAATTAAAAACTTTCATGCGTGTCTAAAATGTGTCGACAGAGTTATGTGGTCTTATTGTGCCTGCAGAAAGAGAGCTACTAACGTAAACTCACAACTAGAGGTGTGCGCCGACTGGGTCGGCGCGCCGCGCCAATAGTTTTCGCCGCGCCGCCGCCGCCGACGCGAACTGATCGGCGCGCCGCCGCCGCCGCCGACGTTTTTCATCGGCGCAATCGACGCGCCATTTATGCGCCAGTACTGACTTTTCACAGATTTGTCTTCCTTTTTCATCGTGATTTATAGCTTCGTTTCACATTTTATGTAGCCAGTAAAAACCAGGCTTCTTAGTTATCTTCATCCAGCTTCAGAGACAGAGAGTACCACTATGAACAGCGGAACGAGTTCGGCGGCCGCTGCATGAAATGACATATTGAACAAATTGACAAAAAATAAATGTAACAGTTACAGTAAAGCATAGACACTGCCATCTTAGGCTTAGAAGCAATTTATCTGTTTTTTGTGTCGTAATTAGCTATGATTATGGTGATACGACGTTGAATGTAATGGCCCAGCGTTTTGATGCGTGCGAGTTCGCCATAGCACAATTCGAATATTCATACGGATGGAAACGGCATCATTATCAGTCCAAGATGGCAGCCTATAATTGTGCTCGAAACAGGGCGTACATAAAGAAAAAATGAAGTGGTAGCAGTGCAGCACGAATGCAGCGCGTTAGATGAAGGGAGGAGGAGGAATAAATGAGGAAGGACATGTAGGCTAGGCGTTAGATGAAGAACTACACAAAACCCCGAAGGATGAAATCAAAAGGGAGAAGTTTAATGAAGATTAAAGCGTCGAGGCATAATACATGCTCGAACCTACTCAGGGTATATCAGCACCTGTCCGCGGTGTTAAAGTTGATAATTTTCGAGGATGACTACTTATACGCAGCGTCTGAACATGCTGCAGAAAATATTCACCATCTGTTTTATTTTTTTAACTTGTCTGTTTGTACCGGCCTTTTAAGACATTGGATACCCGGGATGAAGATGCCAAGGCAGTAAGATGGCAAGAGAGAGAAAGGAAGGCTGGGGGATTAACCATATCTTGGCATCCGGTTTGCTGCCTAGCACCGAGGGTTGAGAAATAGGGGCAAGAAAGGGCGTGTAGAGAGACAGAAAATAAAACGCATGTGCACTCAGGAGTAAGATGGCAAACTTAACAGAGTATTTATTACATTCTGTACAACAGGGCGAGAGGTCTCTTGCGAATGAGCTGGGTGGCTCACTATAAAGTGTACGTTTTGACTTAATCAGGGAATGGGTCCAGAATGCGCTGTTGAATCACGAGACACACACACCATTTCTGACGGTGCCGCTCACACTCGCTCAAGCCAAGGTCTTTGATTGGGGCGTGGCCACCACACTGCACCTGTGACACCAAGAAACCATTGTGGTCGTCTCGTGGAACGTCTTATGGTGTCGGAATGCCACCCTCACTTCCCGGCTAAGATGGACAGTACACGGCGGACAGCAGGCTGGCAGCCCTTCGGTGACTTGTTTGATGAACAAAGAACGTGGCCCTCCCCCGTCGGCCCAGGCGCCGCGCGTAACAACGGCTATCCAGTGGTGAGTTGAGGCGTAATAAGCTTGTCTGAGACCACCAGTTTTAAAAAGAACAAAACAAAATTTTAAAAAACTTGCCAGTAGACAATTTACAAAAGACGGCTGGATTCATCAAAAATGCAGAGACCGACATTTGAGCGACATGTCATATATGACATAGTTCAGCAAACTGGTTTTCATCACGTAACTTGAACGGACCTACTGGCACTGGGAAAGGTTAAGAATGATTGTCGCTGACAGATGTACTTCTGTTGCGAAGGTAATGCTCAGAGTCAACCAAATAAAACTTAACATTATATTCAAGTCTTGATAAAAAAAAACAAGTCAAGTTAGAAAGCTCCTCAGGTGGCCAAATAATAAATTACTTCACCATACTTTATGAAGAAGTAATTTGCAAATAAATAATGCAACCGCTGTTTAAATGACATTCAATGACGTGACCGCAATCAACGGTGTGTCGTCGCTATAAAACGGGAAAGTTATATGTGGACACGATCGGGCGAATGCGGCGGAGAACGAATATGTCACGTAATAAAAGCGATGTGATGTTGCACATTTTCATCTTACAACTCCGTGCCCTTTTGCTTGCTCGTGATGTGTTCGAAGGAGCTAGCCAGTCTTAGGTAGAAGTCAAGCAGAGTAGCCGGGGCTGATAAGAGCAACGTTTATGTTCACTATTTACACACTAAAGGTAGCATCATGGAAGCTTGATGAGAGCTTCTGAGAGCTGGTTCAGAGCGTCTCGGTGCTCGCATTTTAAGCCGTGGTCTTCCTAAAATTCTCTGCAGGAGAAAACAATAGACAGTTTGCAATAAACTACAAGGCAGCTTTTCTGTAAGGTTAGTTTTCCAACCATAAACTCTCGTTCAACAGACGGCTTTTCTTGCTCATTTTGTTTTTGCCATTCACCCTTTTTGAGATCTTTTGCTCGCGTGCCTTTGCTGGAATTCGGAGAGGTGACATTTTGTTGTACTCGCGTGCTCGCGTGCACTCGCTGGAATTCGAAAAGGTAAAGGCACAATGAGGGAGAAAAGCAATCTGTGAACAAGAGTTTTTGGTTAAAAAATAAATTTTTAGGAAAGCCGCCTTGCATATCACTGTAAACGGACAGACTGCATGTCCATTTAGTCAAGGGCAGTCCAAAGAAATTGCCGTCTTCATCTCCGTCCCCCAAATGGTGGGGGTAGTGGTTAGAAGAAGACGCCTAATTTCTGCAGCCCAGCAGAGAGCACGGCGCAGCGAATAAAGATAAAAAAAACGAGAAGGAGAAAGAGAGAGAAAGTCAAACACTGCCTTCTTTTCTACCCAGCAAATAGAAAGGATGCACGTTCAGTTCGTCACACGGCGAGAGAGAAACACAACATAGGTCATAATGCAATAATACGCACAACACAGCACAGTGCAATAATGTTGCATGGCACGTGCAGAATAGGGCCTGCAGCGCTAGGCAGGCTAGGGCCTGGGGGAGTGGAAGACTTGAGAGCACCACAGAGTGTGGGAACATACCTGACGATGAATCCCAACCTCTCGGCTAATTATTCAGCGCGTCTCGTGGCACGTCGAACAAATCAAGCTGCCTCGATTTCCGAGCTCTTCCTAGGCCGTCAGTCAGCCAGGCGTGTCCAAAGAGTTTTTGACGAGGGGAGCCAACAGCCCTAAAGAATTCGAAGTATGACTTTCGTGTTGTCGCCTCTTTTGGCGCACCTCGAGAGCGTAGACCCGGAACAAATCAGGGTAGGTGAGGTGACTTTCCGCGAACCTTACCTGCTTTCCAAACCAGTTACTGCATGCAAGCTTCCCCTGATAGATGAATGTGTGGTTGAAGAAAAGAAAAAGACACCATCTTTCCTTGCTAGACCACGGCTCAGTCCCTTGAAGGGAAAAGGGAGAGTGGAGAAAATAGTTTAGAAGTAGGTAGGAGGAGAAGGTTTGGAAGAACGTGACGGTCATGGCTGCTAGAGCAGAAAGAGAATAGGGGCCGTCGGCAGGGCACTCCGAGTCTTACAACTTGGAAATGTGGAGTTTGCAACTATGTACGCAGATACCTATGGTCATTCCCACGAGAGAAAAAATCTGGATCACCTTTCTTGGGCTAGAATACAGAAAACTAGCTAAACGAGAAAACTAAATAAGTAAAGAAATAACCGATAATCTAACCACCAATTGTCACCACAGCTGCGGAAGGAAAGAAGCAAAAACGTAATCCGCGACCTCGGCACCAGCGGCTACACAGAGGCATTCTTCGTAGAATACTGTGTATAAGAAAAGACACGGGAAACACGACACCAATGGCGCGGCAACGACGCCACGTGTCGACCAAACTTGAGCTCACGGAACAGGGAACGAAGCACAATGGCAGAACACTGAGAGACCACTCGCAACATATTTGCGTCATGCATACCAGTCCCGACGGCACGGTGTACAGCTGGTTGGGTTGTATTGTAGTCTTTCTGAATTCCTTGAAGTGCACAAAGAGCGCGAAAGGTTGGGTACAAGGAACATGAACATAGAAAACGACTTTGCCATCAAGCCTTTTGCAGTGTGTACTGGACGAACGTAGCGACGGTGGACGAACGACAGGAATTCAGTTCTTATGCGCTTCAGAAATGACTATGAATGGAAAAGTTTTTGAATGGGAATGAAAAAAAAATCATCAAAAACATGGTGTTGCTATGTCCGTGCAACAGAACTGCAAGCCTGTTGGAAAAAAAATGCAGCAATATCTCATAAAGAAGACGGGAGAATTAAAAGCCTCTCTGATTGCCGAGAAGGTAACAGAATTCTTCAATCACGTTACAGCTTGAATAAATTGATTTCCACGAGTGATGAAGGATCACGTATGCATGAACGGTGCGTTTCTGCCCTCCTCTCCTTCTTGAAATATGGCCGCGACAATTTTCATGGTAACCTAAATTACGCAGCCACTGTTTAATTGGTAGCAAATGACATGACAAACCATGA
>WOVY01011696.1:0-345907 GCA_013436015.1 Rhipicephalus annulatus | reverse complement strand
TGACGGAACGCTGTGCGAGGTTGCATGTTTGCTATTGTGGCGTTGCAGCGTTCTTGTTGGGCAACGCAGCCCGAACTACACTACTAGAGGTGTGCGCCGACTGGTCGCGCGTCGCCGCCGATAGTTTTCGCCGCGCCGCCGCCGCCGACGCGAACTGATCGGCGCGCCGCCGCCGCCGACCGTTTTTTTCATCGGCGCAATCGACGCGCCATTTATGCGCCAGTACTGACTTTTCACAGATTTGTCTTCTTTTTCATCGTGATTTAATAGCTTCGTTTCACATTTTATGTAGCCAGTAAAAACCAGGCTTTGTAGTTATCTTCATCCAGCTTCAGAGACAGAGAGTACCACCATGAACAGCGGAACGAGTTCGGCGGCCGCTGCATGAAAACATATTGAACAAATTGACAAAAAATAAATGTAACAGTTGCAGTAAAGCATGGACACTGCCATCTTAGGCTTAGAAGCAATTATCTGTTTTTTTGTGTCGTAATTAGCTATGATTATGGTGATACGACGTTGAATGTAATGGCCAGCGTTTTGATGCGTGCGAGTTCGCCATAGCACAATTCGAATATTCATACGGATGGAAAACGGCATCATTATCAGTCCAAGATGGCAGCCTATAATTGTGCCGGAAACAGGGCGTACTAAGAAGAAATGAATGGTAGCAGTGCAGCACGAATGCAGCGCGTTAGATGAAGGGAGGAGGGGGAATAAATGAGGAAGGACATGGAGGTTAGCGTTAGATGAAGAACTACACAAAACCCCGAGGATGAAATCAAAAGGGAGAAGTTTATGAAGATTAAAAGCGTCGAGGCATAATACATGCTCGAACCTACTCAGGGTATAACAGCACCTGTCCGCGGTGTTAAAGTTGATAATTTTCGAGGATGACTACTTATACGCAGCGTCTGAACATGCTGCAGAAAATATTCACCATCTGTTTTATTTTTTAACTTGTCTGTTTGTACCGGCCTTTTAGGACATTGGATACCCGGGATGAAGTGTCAAGGCAGTAAGATGGCAAGAGAGAGAAGGAAGGCTGGGGATTAACCATATTGGCATCCGGTTTGCTGCCTAGCACCGAGGGTTGAGAAATAGGGGCGAGAAAGGGCGTGTAGAGAGACAGAAAATAAAACGCATGTGCACTCAGGAGTAAGATGGCAAACTTAACAGAGTATTTATTACATTCTGTACAGACAGGGCGAGAGGTCTCTTGCGAATGAGCTGGGTGGCTCACTATAAAGTTTACGTTTTGACTTAATCAGGGAATGGGTCCAGAATGCGCTGTTGAATCACGAGACACACACACCATTTCTGACGGTGCCGCTCACACTCGCTCAAGTCAAGGTCTTGATTGGGGCGTGGCCACCACACTGCCCTGTGACACCAAGAAACCATTGTGGTCGTCTCGTGGAACTCTTATGTGTCGTGTCGAATGCACCCTCACTTCCCGGCTAAGATGGACAGTACACGGCGGACAGCAGCTGGCAGCCCTTCGGTGACTTGTTTGATGAACAAAGAACGCGGCCCTCCCCCGTCGGCCCAGGCGCCGCGCGTAACAACGGCTATCCAGTGGTGAGAAGAGGCGTAATAAGCTTGTCTGAGACCACCAGTTTTAAAAAGAACAAACAAAATTTTAAAAAACTTGCCAGTAGACAATTTACAAAAGACGGCTGGATTCATCAAAAATGCAGAGACCGACATTTGAGCGACATGTCATATATAACATAGTTCAGCAAACTGGTTTTCATCACGTAACTTGAACGGACCTACTGGCTCTGGGAAAGGTTAAGAATGATTGTCGCTGACAGATGTACTTCTGTTGCGAAGGAATGCTCAGAGTCAACCAAATAAACTTAACATTATATTCAAGTCTTGATAAAAAATAAGTCAAGTTAGAAAGCTCCTCAGGTGGCCAAATAATAATTACTTCACCATACTTTATGAAGAAGTAATTTGCAAATAAATAATGCAACCGCTGTTTAAATGACATTCAATGACGTGACCGCAATCAACGGAGTGTCGTCGCTATAAAACGGGAAAGTTATATGTGGACACGATCGGGCGAATGCGGCGGAGAACGAATATGTCACGTAATAAAAGCGATGTGATGTTGCACATTTTCATCTTTACAACTCCGTGCCCTTTTGCTTGCTCGTGATGTGTTCGAAGGCTAGCCAAGTCTTAGGTAGAAGTCAAGCAGAGTAGCCGGGGCTGATAAGAGCAACGTTTATGTTCACTATTTACACACTAAAGGTAGCATCATGGAAGCTTGATGAGAGCTTCTGAGAGCTGGTTCAGAGCGTCTCGGTGCTCGCATTTTAAGCCGTGGTCTTCCTAAAATTCTCTGCAGGAGAAAACAATAGACAGTTTGCAATAAACTGCAAGGCAGCTTTTCTGTAAGGTTAGTTTTCCAACCATAACTCTCGTTCACAGACGGCTTTGCTCGCTCATTTTGTTTTTGCCATTCACCTTTTTGAGATCTTGTGCTCGCGTGCCTTTGCTGGAATTCGGAGAGGTGACATTTTGTTGTACTCGCGTGCTCGCGTGCACTCGCTGGAATTCGAAAAGGTAAAGGCACAATGAGGGAGAAAAGCAATCTGTGAACAAGAGTTTTTGGTTAAAAAATAAACCTTTAGGAAAGCCGCCTTGCATATCACTGTAAACGGTCAGACTGCATGTCCATTTAGTCAAGGGCAGTCCAAAGAAATTGCCGTCTTCATCTCCGTCCCCAAATGTGGGGTAGTGGTTAGAAGAAGGCGCCTAATTTCTGCAGCCCAGCAGGGAGCACGGCGCAGCGAATAAAGATAAAAAAAAACGAGAAGGAGAAAGAGAGAGAAAGTCAAACACTGCCTTCTTTTCTACCCAGGAAATAGAAACGATGCACGTTCAGTTCGTCACACGGCGAGAGAGAAACACAACGTAGGTCATAATGCAATAATACGCACAACAGCACAGTGCAATAACGTTGCATCGCACGTGCAGAATAGGGCCTGCAGCACTAGGCAGGCTAGGGCGGGGGAGTGGAAGACTTGAGAGCACCACAGAGTGTGGGAAACATACCTGACGATGAATCCCAGCCTCTCGGCTAATTATTCAGCGCGTCTCGTGGCACGTCGAACAAATCAAGCTGCCTCGATTTCCGACAGCTCTTCCTAGGCCGTCAGTCAGCCAGGCGTGTCCAAAGAGTTTTTGATGAGGGGAGCCAACAGCCCTAAAGAATTCGAAGTATGACTTTCGTGTTGTCGCCTCTTTTGGCGCACCTCGAGAGCGTAGACCCGGAACAAATCAGGGTAGGTGAGGTGACTTTCCGCGAACCTTACCTGCTTTCCAAACCAGTTACTGCATGCAAGCTTCCCCTGAATGGATGAATGTGTGGTTGAAGAAAAAGAAAAAGACACTATCTTTCCTTGCTAGACCACGGCTCAGTCCCTTGAAGGGAAAGGGAGAGTGGAGAAAATAGTTTAGAAGTAGGTAGGAGGAGAATTTTGGAAGAACGTGACGGTCATGGCTGCTAGAGCAGAAAGAGAATAGGGGCTGTGGGCAGGGCACTCCGAGTCTTACAACTTGGAAATGTGGAGTTGCAACCATGTACGCAGATACCTATGGTCATTTCCACGAGAGAAAAAAAATCTGATCACCTTTCTTGGCTAGAATACAGAAAACTAGCTAAACGAGAAAACTAAAATAAGTAAAAAAATACCAATAATCTAACCACCAATTGTCACCACAGCTGCGGAAGGAAAGAAGCAAAAACGTAATCCGTGACCTCGGCACAGCGGCTACACAGAGGCATTTCTTCGTAGAACACTGTGTATAAGAAAAGACACGGGAAACACGACACCAATGGCGCGGCAACGACGCCACGTGTCGACCAAACTTGAGCTCACGGAACAGGGAACGAAGCACAATGGCAGAACACTGCGAGACCACTCGCAGCATATTTGCGTCATGCATACCAGTCCCGACGGCACGGTGTACAGCTGGTTGCGTTGTATGTAGTCTTTCTGAATTCCTTGAAGTGCACAAAGAGCGCGAAAAGGTGGGTACAAGGAACATGAACATAGAAAACGAACTTTGCCATCAAGCCTTTTGCAGTGTGTACTGGACGAACGTAGCGACGGGTGGACGAACGACAGGAATTCAGTTCTTATGCGCTTCAAGAAATGACTATGAATGGAAAAGTTTTTGAATGTGAATGAAAAAAAAATCATCAAAACATGGGTGTTCTATGTCCGTGCAACAGACTGCAAGCCTGTTGGAAAAAAATGGCAGCAATATCTCATAAAGAGACGGGAGAATTAAAAAGCCTCTCTGATTGCCGAGAAGTAACAGAATTCTTCAATCACGTTACAGCTTGAATAAATTTGATTTCCACGAGTGATGAAGGATCACGTATGGCATGAACGGTGCGTTTCTGCCTCCTTCCTTCTTGAAATATGGCCGCGAACAATTTTCATGGTAACCTAAATTACGCAGCCACTGTTTAATTGGTAGCAAATGACATGACAAAAACCCATGATCTGTGTCATCGCTACATTTTAACAAAACTTGAAATCCTGCCAGATGGCGCATTGCTATCGAGAAATTTCGAGCGCTAACTAATGCCTCCACGCGACGTTCACAAGCACCATCCTGTCTCTCTCATTCTTGTTAACGCCTTGTTTGACGCTCACAACTTTCCAGATCGCCACATTAATTCAAAAAGAAATTGAAGTGGCATCTCAGGGCACAAGCAGTTCAACGAAATAGAGAGAGAGAACGGGCGCTCGATTGCTCGCGAATCGTGCTGCTTTCTCGTCTTTGAAGCCACATTAATAATGAATCCGGAGCTTAGCTCTTATTCTCCGTTGATTAGGTACATAATCATAGATCAAGCTCAGTGTGGATTCCGATGTCATGTATTAAGGTGACCTGGAGTGGCACATGTGTCACAACATGCTGCAAAACCCAATTACATGCCTTCGTACCGTCATGCTCGTTTAATACGAACGTTTGTAGATTGGACTACAGAAACAACATGAAAAGGCCGAGAAATATTTAATTCTTCCGTTCGTTAGTAATGTACTTCGTTATGCGTTTTCTGTCTCTGGGAGCATATCAAGAGAGTTGTGTAGCATGAATGAACATAAATTGCTGTTTCTATTTCACCACAGTCGTTGAACGGTGTACTCTATAAACGCATCATCTACAATAAACTTCGTGCCAGCACAATGCATAAAATGCTCAATTACATCGCACAAAAAAAACGCGGATTTCACCGAAAGAAACTCGTAAACCTCATTAGATATTCAAAACGTCAAATTTAGAAATAGCACTGCCATGAACGAGATTAACTCCATGGCCAAATTTCACTGCAAAAAGCACTTGAATAACTGCACCTTGCAGGTATGCAATATACATTGCATGAGGTTTTAGAAGTGTGGTGACATTATTAGTTAAGGTTACATTGTTTTAGCGTTGAATTAGCTTTTTAGGCACGTTTACTGTGCTTTAGAGTTAATTAGTCACCTCATCGGTAATTTAGCGACGTCATTTCATTTCCACATATTTAAAGGAGAGTTATGAATAATTGATATCCAAGCATTTTTTTAAAGATATGTGAATGGTGTTTATCAAAGGACCAACCCTAGAACGAGTGCCGGGGAGGAGAGGGGGGGGGAGATATGAACAGTTTATAATTGAAAAATAAAATTTTCGGCTTTACAAGCCAGAACGTCAATACTACACCAAGAGCACGCCATAGTGAGAGGTTTTAAATATTCGAAACCATAGGTCGGCAAAATAAATAGAGCCTATACATAGACTCTCTCAGTAAATAGGCCTTTATCTTATAGGACTCAATATAGGGCCCAGCCTATAGCTGAAATTTCAGTGACATATAGGCCACCAAAATATTTTTCTCTCGAAAGAATTTTCACGATAGACTGATTTCAATGGAGTAAATCAGCCCGACTTTTTTTTCGAATACACCTGAGATAGTCGACAAAACGTTTAGGACGTTTGGCGGGGAACGACCGATCAAACTTTACGTGGATACCTATCACTTTTCGTCTCCACTGTCTCTTTCTAAGTTCATGTTCTTCCTTTCTTGACATTCAACTTCACAGTATTTTAACAAATCCCATCATATTGGTTCTATAGAAGAAAATAGCTTGTGGTATACGCACCTTAAACAAAACTTGGCCGTGCACTTACGCCCCATCTCACTGTTTTGTATCCATCATTTCACCGTTCTCATTTCACTTACGGTATTGCCGCGTGGGTTGCGACATCAAAGAAGATGGTACGTGGTTGCTCAAGACGACACTTTTTTATTGAGTGAACATGTGCATAGGAAAGTGCAAAGTGCTCGAAATTCGCGCTTACACAGATAGCGGTAATCAGAGCATTGGTCGTTGGTAATATGATCTGCGCGAAGGTACGTCGCCATTTATACACGTAGCATCCATATCGTAGGTGTCTCAAGCTTATCAGAAAATTCTAAAATAATCTAGAGTGTTCGCAGACAGCCAAGCGTCCTTTGCGCAAGGCAACTGATTAATATATGTGGTGTTTAACGTTTCAAAACCACCACATGATTATGAGAGATGCCGTAGTGGAGGACTCCAGAAATTTTGACAACCTGGGTTTCTTTAACATGCACCCAAATCGCAGCACATAGGCCTGCAGCATTTTCGCCTCTATCGAAAATAAAGCAGCCGCAGGTAGGACTTGATCCCGCGACCTGCGTGTCAGCAGCCGAGTACCTTAGCTACTGAACCACTACGGCAGTGCCTTTGCGCAAGACTGTGACATAAAAATACAAGCGAGCGTGGCAGTATAATAATGTTGCGATATAATTTCAGCAGATGCAACATGTTTCACTGTGGATGCCATTTTCATACAGAACCATCAGCGGGTGGCCACGCGTTGCACGGTGGATCGACGTCTTTGGGTATTTTGAGTAGGCTAAATTTCTACCTAAAACATACGGCGTGACGACAGCACTCACGTTGACTGTAAATATTAACGAAACGAAGTGCACGCTTCGGTGGGATGATATGCATATCATTAAGAAGCTGTTGTGTATTTCTCAAAGGTCGAGATCATCAATGATCGAGCAACCCTTCTGGATTCATTTAATGTTTACAGCCAGCCTGTAGACCGCAACAACTAAAGGTGTGGGCCGACATCACTCCTGTAAGTCTATTTAGTGATGTATCCGTTAAAATAAAAAGTAACTAAATACCTCACTAGTTACTCAAATAAGAAAAAGGGGAACGTTTCACGGCTCCACGTTATATAGATACATAAAAAGGTAACGCATTACCGTTACCGTAACCGAAAAAAACAGAACGAATGTTACCTCTGCCGTAGCTCCGGAGTCATCAGTTTTAATCAATGTGTCTTTGCTGCAGAAACACACAATGATAATTTTAAATCTCAAATTTATGTTTCACACATACTAACCCAAGCAGGGATTATACTCAAAATGTTCAATTAACGAGAATTATTTGTACAAATGTACTGAACCTTAGCAATGTCATATAGAAGCTTATTGATGCCTGCACATATGATGGCTTCTGACTCTGCAGTGACACAGGATGAAACCATTTTTTTTTCATTGGAGCATTATACACAAAGTGAGGCCCAATAATCCACGGTATTCATGAAGAAACTATCACTGAACTCTCAAGAAATTTACAAATATCGGCCTTTCTTGATCCTTCAGCACCTCCAATAAAGCAAGTCGAAATCGCCACTGTTGGATCTAGCCACCGGATTGGCCCGCCGCGCGCCAGTAGGCAATCACGGAAGCCTACATTGGTGCCTTTTTATTAGAGGGGGGGGGATCGGGAGATGTTGTGGGGAAAAGGGGGGGACACTTACAAGTTTGTGACACCAGATGTGCCTTGCAGAGACTTAAGTCTAGAAAAATCACGTCTTGCAACACACATCTTGCAATAGCAGCCTTTTTTTAATATGTTGCAGGTTTTATTTTTGTTTATATAAGAATTCAAATCATGCCTAGAAATCAAATACACAAAAGAACAAAGGTTCCCAGCACTCGTAATTGCATTGTTCTACTGTGTCTTTTCCGGAACAAGTCGAGAGTGGCAGTTGCTATTTCGATTTCTCACACATCTGATGGGTATTGAGCACGTGAACACGCTACAAAAAAGCATTGAAAAGTTGAATGTTTTATACATACTTATCAAGCATTCTTATTTGTGACGTTTTAAGAGAACTTTTAATGGGGCCCACTTGCAAGGGGTGTTCCCCTCCCCTGACCAAACACCAAGGGTTCGGGGAGTCAACGTTCTCTGCAGGCGTGGTCAACGGACGCCCAGCTCGTGACCAGTATGGGCTGTCTATCTGAGCAAATATTGCATTTGCTCTCATCTGCACATATGACCATCGACAGGTTTTTGTCTTGGGGGGTTTGCAAACCCTTCTTTCAACTTGCATCACGACTGAGGGAGTAGGTCGTGTTGGTGTCGCTAGAGTGGGTAGCAAGTGCTGGTGGAGCTTGAAGGGTTCAAGTGTCCTTTTTGCACCACCCGCCTCGCCCATGTCTACACTTCAGTCATTGAACACCGCGCTGAGAACTAGTTGAATAAATGCGCAGATTTGTTTCCTTCCGCATCCTATACCGCTGCATAAAAGATTCTCACATTGCGAAAAGTAGGTATTTTGATTCGTTTGAAGGAAAGTTACATTCAAAGCATGACAGATACTCAAAAAAGCGGTTTCATGCAATCGTAATAAGAAAACTCGAAGCAGAGGTGCTTCTTCTTTTGTGCAGCGTACAATGTAAAAGTAAGATCAGATCCGAAAAAGCGAAATGAGTGACGTGCGTCACTGCTTGCTCATTGTTCAATGAAAAAAGGTTTCATGAAGTATGACGTTGCCAACAACAACAACAACTTAAAACAACATCTTAAAGTAAAAAAAGCAAAGTGCTGCACATTTCCCGTAGAACATGGACATAGATTGAAATACGCGTTATTTTTTCATGAAAGCGAAATAAAAACTATTTTACAAAACGCTTTGCATTCATCGGGATGCCGACATATCTGTGTAGTGTCATTTATGCTATTTGGATTAAAATTCCCGAATTTCAACTAATTCAGTAACCTGTGGCGGAAGAGCCTTTTGAATTTTCAGTTTCGGTTTCTGCGCCGCCGACGCCGCCGCCGCCGACGAAAATCGGCCGCACGCCGCCGCCGATGAAAAAACCGGCGTGCGCCGACAACGCCGCCGCCGCCGACTCTGTATAACCCCCACGCCGCCGCCGGTCAAAATCGCCTCGGCGCACACCTCTACACACTACCTCCGTGGGTTAGGCTTAGTAGGTAGAGGTGTGCGCCGACTGGTCGGCGCGCCGCCGCCAATAGTTTTCACTAGAGTGTACTAGAATGGGGGAGTGGGTCCACTGTGGCCGGCGGCAAGCGGTGCGGGTGAAGCAAAAACGGCGGAAAATTTGGTGGCGCTGCAGTAGCCTTCTCCTGAAGTGACGTCAGTTTCGGCGGGAGCGTGCGAGTCGTGCGGCGGTTCGGGCCGCACGACGCGCTGGCGGGGACGCTGAGCGCTCGATGTTGTCGTCTGCTCGACGCGCCGTCGTCTGTTCGATGCACCGTCGTTCGTGCGCTGTTTTCACAATTTGTCTCCTGGTTCTTTTTTTACACATTATTAGAGACAAAAACAAGTGACATGAAATAAAATGTATGCTTTTTTTCGTGAACGCGTAGGTTTGTATTTCCCTTTGAGCAAAGCCGTCTGGACAAAGAATACGCGGCAGACGGCACGTTTGCGTGCGCAGATATGTGTCTGCTGGTTGCATAACGGAGCGTTCCAAGCTGCTTCAAAAGATTAGAGGATGAGCACGTCTAGGCGTAGAAATTACTGTTGTGTCGTAGGCTGCCAAACCGGATACAGCAGAGTTAAAAACCAGCCCAAGCTCTCACTCTTTGGAGTACCTCAAGACGAAGAAAGACGCCGGCTATGGGACCAGAATCTCAACCGCGCTGATCGGCCCTTGCAAGTCACCGATGCCATTTGCGAGCTGCACTTCGAGCAAAAATACATACTAAGGCAATATGTACATATTATCGAAGGCCGAGAAGTATATATAGAGCGGGGAAAGCCGGAACTTCGCAGTGATGCTGTACCCATAATTATACCTCATCTCCTGAAGTGTCCTGACGAGCAGCCCACACCGGAGCAGTCAACGAAGAAGAGAGCGGCTTCACCACCAACCTGTGAAGACCAGCCGTCAAAAAGAACTGCGCTGCAATCAGTTGAGCCGCAACTGAGATTTGAAGATTGCGAAAGTGCGAGGCAAAGCGACAACGCATTTGAACTTGAAGACGTTGTCCGGCCAAACGACCACTGGGCAATGCACAAGTTTCGTCATTATGACGGAATTGCTTATGTTTCGGCCTCCCTAAGTCGTGAACTCGTAAGCATCGAAAAGACTGTGCTCATGAATTACGGTACCGACCGGAGTGAAGTGATTTGTCGGACATATGTTCGGAAGACGCTGATCTCCGAAAAGGTCGCCTATAACCTTGAAGATGCCAAACAAGTCCTGGACTGCGCAGAATCTCTTCACCCTTGCAGAGGAGCAGGTAGGGCGAAGGACTTCACCTATGACGTTCTTACGAAGAAACTGGAGCAGCAAATCTCTCATTCCGACGGCCTTGTCTTCAGTGTCACGTGCAAAGGAGCGGTTAAACAACAAGGTGAGTGCGGCAAACGTTTATTGAGACGTCACTTGTAATTGTACAATTAATCAATCAGTAACCTGTTTAATGCTAGAACATTTGTGTGGCCCCTAATTTTTGTAGTACTCATTAACATTTACGAAAGAATAGTTTGCCTACAGAAAGTGAAAGTGCATAAATTGCGTTTCAAACATGCATGGTAAAAAACTGGAAGCTCTTCATAATTTTTTTCTCGTATACTTCCAGGTTCTTCATGCATTTCATGCAAGTACGTGAGGAAAGTAATACTCACCAGAAAAAGCTACCTAAAACGAAAAGAGCGAAGAAACTCAGTCTCCACCAAACTGCGGGTCCTGAGTCAGAGAAACAAGCGGATGGCGACAAGGCTGTTGGACATTGCTGGTCGTCTCGAAGAGATGAGGGCAAACAATGCGAATGTCGCGGATAAAATACTAGAGGATAAAATATCGTCACTACCGCGAAAGCAGCAGGCAAGTGTTCGCGCTTGCTTTCAAGCTGCCAAACAAACCAGCAAGCAGGGCATGCGCTACAATCAGGAGTGGATCCTCGAGTGTTTACTCATGAAACTAAAGAGTCCCCGGCTTTATCAGCACATCAGAAAGAACGAAATTCTCATGATGCCCAGCAACACTACTTTGAAAAGATACTTGAGGTCATACGAGTCGGCCTTCGGTTTTAATCAAGCAGTAATGAACACTCTAAAGAAAAAAACCGCGAGCATGTCAGACCTCGAAAGACACGGCGGACTATTGGTGGACGAAATGAAATTGTCAGAACATTTCAATGTGACGGCGTCTGGCCAGATTCAAGGCTTCGTGGACCTTGGAGAATTTACGAAGCCCGAAGACAAGTACCAGCAATGTGATCACGGCATGGTCATCATGTTTGTGCCTTTCGCTGGAAAATGGAGCCAAATTGTGGGCGTTTTTGCGACAAAAGGAAATGTGAGAGGAGACATTTTATTGAAAATTCTCATGGAAGCTATCATCCTCGTGGAACAGGCGGGCTTGTTCGTCGACCACATCACTTGTGACGGAGCCCCCTGGAATCGAAAAATGTGGAAGCTAGCGGGGGTGTCGGCGTCATCGAAGAAAATAAATGGCGCCATACAGCATCCTGTCGACGAGATGAGGAAATTGCACTTTATCTCCGATTTCCCGCATCTGCTAAAATGCCTCAGGAATGGTCTTCTCCAGAAAGGCTTTGCAACACCAGACGGATTGGTACGTATAGATTCATGGTTGACATTTTACAAAGATTGTGTTTTTTGCATACATTGCATTACCTCAACCTATATTTCTAGGTGTCTGTGCATCCGGTTCGGGAGGCGTACCTTCTAGACAGAAGTGTTAGGACACTGAAAGTTATGCCCAATTTGACCGAGACGCATCTGGAACCAAACTCATTTGAGAAGATGAGAACCCCTTTCGCCTTCCAACTATTCGGTCCATATGTCCTACGGGGCCTGGCCTTCTACAAGGAGGACATCGAGAGAAGGTGTGGCAGCATCGAGGCAACTCAGCTGTTCTTCTCGTGAGTTGCGCCTACGTTCCAAATGAATTAAGTGTAATCGTAAACATCTCAAACGCATGATGAGCGCTCTTCTGACATACATTCTTTTTGTTTATTTTGCAGGAAGATCCAACGACTGATCACCGTGATGACTTCCAGGTTTCGGGCCGAAGCGCTGAGACCAGCTTCTACAGACGCGGCATTCCTGTCCAATTTTCTGGACTTCCTGAATGACTGGGAATCATTCAGTGACAACAAGCGGCACTTTCTCAGCGAGTCCACTGCCATAGGTTTTAGGGTCACTATAGCAAATACCCTTTCATTGCTGAAGTACCTGACAGAGAGCGTTGGATTCAAATATCTCATGACATCTCGACTTAGCACCGATCCCGTGGAACATTTCTTCGGCATCGTTCGCCAGTCAAGTGGCTGCAACGCGCACCCCTCTCCGGATGAGTTTCTAATAACCGTCAACTGCTTGTCCTTTTATAACTTGGCGCACAGTGTGGACAGCGCAAACGCAAACCCTGACATGATAAACGCTCTTGTCACTGTGCATGACAGACAGGGTCTAAAGGTCACGCACAAAAAAATTGATGATCTTATATCACAGGGAAAACTTGGCGAGGTCGAAAGCACGATTGCCACGATGCCAGAAAAGTTTGCTGACCACATCGATGTGACTTTGGAGAAGAGTGACTCGAGACTCATTTACTACACAGCAGGGTACGTGGCCAGAAAGTGTGTATTGAAGTTGGCATGCGTACAATGCAAAGAAGTGCTTCTGTTTGAGAAAGCTGTCGCGGTTGCTGAACAGCTCCCTTCGCAATTCACGGAGCAATGCGACTGGGGTGGACTTCTGTACCCCTCACGACAGCTGTATGATTTCATTGCCTCACTTGAAAACTTGTTTACTGAATGTTTCAGTGTTTCCATGTTGCACACAGATAGCATCTCTGACATCCTTTCATTGGTGAAAACTAATTTTCTGAACTCGAAAGCGGTCGGCTGTCCAGACCACAAAGATGCAGTGAGCACAAAGCTCGTTTCGTTCTACGTGCTCACTCGCCTTCACTTCTTAGTGAAGGGAATGAACAGGGAAAACGCTTCGAAACGAGCGAGAGCAAAACACTTAAAGCTTAGCAGGACAACATAGAGCCTGACGTTCCTTGAGCGACGGTGTCGAAGTCTTTCGATGATATTTATTTTGTTTTTTATATTTATGCGAAAAGCTTGCGCAGTCAATTTAAAATAAAATATTTTGCGCATATCACTTCTTTATTGGTGTCTTTCAGACTTCCTATCTATAGGTGAAAACACGTTCATGTTTCGAACAAATGTTTGCATGGACACGTACCGCAGGCACGAAGAGAAAAGGTAAAATATAACATATTTCATTAATACCTACAACGTATACCAGCACTAGATGCCGAACAAAAACTCATCATAAAACCACCGCGACGGACGTGCGTCCGCCCTATAAGTCATTTCCTACGAATAGCACAGTTGCCGTCCGATGTGACTAAACTTCCTTTGCCAACACCCTCACGTAATCGCAACAGGACTGGTTCAGTTTTTCAATAATATCACGCGTCCCTAACGAATAGCTGCAAATTTGCAGAAGGGTTCGCATACTTTAGCTTTAATTCTCGTGATAACAGCTGGTAACTTTAGTCTTGCATCATATTCAATTTGCTGCCGTGAGTCTAAATTTGCACCAAACGCAAACTTACTTATATATCCCAGTTATATTGACATTTTTAAAAGCATCGCAGTTAATGCTCATATTACACTTTCGATGCGTACGTTTTCGCAAAAGCCAAATTCAACTTACGCTCTTGATTGTAAACAATTACCGTGGAAATCACGGTACTTGCGTGCGTGACTACCTATACGAGCAGGGCGTTTCGCAATATAAACATTTAGATTTTGTTGAACTGGCGCGGAAGCACGGTGCGACGCCGTTCACGGCCACGCACGCACGAACGAAGCAACAACGCTGCGAGACTGCGCCAGACGCGCGAGCAGCACGCGAACCGCGCGAACTATCAGACTACCCACCCGTCGCGAACCGCGTGGCAAAGGGGACTTGTAACCATGGCAACCACGGCTAAGTCTTCAGGTGAAGGCGATGGTAGCGCCACCTGGATTTTCCGAAAAAAACGCCTCAGCGTGGAGCCTTCAGTGGACCCACTCCCCCATTCTAGTACACTCTAGTAGTGCTGCGTGTACGTTAAGGGAGTGACTTGTTGAAGCAGAAAGTTTGAGCTCAAGTAACAGGGCTGGTATCAGGCTCTGTTATCAGTTTTCGGTTCTTTTGGCGCGCTCCAGAGAGTCGCGCCGCTCTGTCAGCACCAGGGGTGCCGCCGTATCCAATGCCTGAAGCCCGCACATATGAGCTGGTTGTTCGAAGTTTAGGCCTCGCCTGGTAAGGTGGTGCCTTGAGACCTGAGGACCCTGCAGTCTCTGGTCTGAGTTCACCAGTAGACGGAGAAGACTCAACTACTGCTGCCTTGGGGCAGGCGCCACAGCCGATGGCTCGCTCTGCACGGGTCGCAGGTGTGGCGAGGGCTGGTGCGGCGCTGCCCCCAGACGCACCGCATCAGCATATGTAGGGCCATGAAATGGCGAGCCTCCTCTTCTTGCTTCTTTAAATATAATGTTTTTTTTACTTTCAGTGTGATGATCTCTTTTCGTTTTTTTTTCTAAAATGAACAGGACCAAGTGTATGTGGCATTATTACCGCCACAGTTTACCCGGTGTGCCGGTTTTTCTCAGTTGGCGGACACGTGACACAATACTCCACCCAGAGCACAAGTTTGCCGGCCACGAAAGCTTTGTGAGCCGTGGCAATATCTCTGACATTGGAAGCAATAGCGGGGGTTAGGAATATATGGCCTCACCGAAGTCTTTGTATAGCCGGTTTGAATGGTTTCTGGCAGATCGCTCGAAGATAAAGGCAGTGTTAAGTGTTTAGTTGGTGTTTGCTTTTCAAATACGAAGCATTCCTTAGCGAACTTTTGCGGCTTTGAGCGCATAAATCTATCTATCTATCTATCTATCTATCTATCTATCTATCTATCTATCTATCTATCTATCTATCTATCTATCTATCTATCTATCTATCTATCTATCTATCTATCTATCTATCTATCTATCTATCTATCTATCTATCTATCTATCTATCTAGCTGTCTATGACTTTTAGCTCTCCTGGCCGTTTCGATAAAGGTATCGATCCCAAACTTTGTATGGCCAAACATGACTGTATGATGAACATATTTGCCTAGTCATAACATGAAAATTATGATATGTATGTCATGAATGTCATAATTTACATTTCATGGTCTTACAGCTACTGTGGTGGTTTCGTTCACATGGCATGTTGCAAAACTGGCACGGTATGATATGATTGCATGACGAACACAAGCGAGAAATCCTAACATGAAAATCATAACATGCGTGTCATGTAAGAACACGACTACATGCCACGCTCATGATGCGCTCGTGGCCGTTTCGCTAGCGTCACAAAACCAAACTTGGTATTACAGTACGTGAATAGATGACAAAGGTATGTGACTGGTGCAAACAAGATAAACATGAGATGCGTGTCATGTAACAACATCACTACATGCTACGCTGATGATGTGCTCGCGCCCTTTTCGCTAGCTTCACATGTACCGAACTCGATATTACGTGACGCGAACAGACGACTTAGCTAAGTCACACTTCCAAACATAATAATCCACGACATGCGTGCCATGTAACAACATGACTACGTGCCACACTGATGATGCTCTCGTGGCCGTTTCATCAGCTTCACATATGCCAAATTTGGTATTACGTGACGCTAATAGATGACGAAGGTATGTGGCTGGTGCAAATGTGATAATCATGAGATGTGTATCATGTTGAAACATGACTGCATGCCACCGTCAAAGCACCAATATATTTCAACATGACGCGGTGCGCGTGCTAGCTGCCGTTTATTTTGTCTCGTGACGCCGGCGTTGCCATCCCAGGTGCCGGTCCTGCCATATTCTCGCAGGCGCGCGCCGCGCTGCGCTGCGTTGACGCATGCGCGTATCAGCGCGACCGGCGTCCCTCTGTCACGAAAAGAGGGAGACGCAGTGTTGTCTCGGTAATGCATTGGCGTGAAAATCAGCATGTCACAGTTCGCGCCGATTGTCGTCAGGCCACGCCGACGGACGCTGGTATCGCCTTGCGTCAGTCTATAGAGTGCTCGCGTTTTTCTAACGTAATGTCACTGCGCCCAGCGTGCGCGCGCGTCAACGCTACATTGGAGTATATTGGGTTCTTCATGATGCGCTCGGGGCCGTTTTGCCAGCTCCACATATACCAAGTTTGGTGTTACGTGACGTCTACAGATGACAAAATATATGACTGGTGCAAACATGACAATGAAGACACGCGTGTCATGTAAGAATAAGACAGCATACCAAGCTCATAGCGTGCTCACGGCCGTTTCGCTAGCTTCATATCTACTAAATTTGGTATCACGGGACGTGAATAGGTGAGGACACATCCAAACATGATAATCATGCCCTTGCTTGGATGTCATGTGCGGCATCATTTCCCTTCAGCTCGTAACGTTGTGCTGTTTTTAAACTTACACATAAACATTTCTCATTCGTGCTTCACATATTATGGATTCCCATTTTACGTGGGATCTGCTTTTTTTTCTCTTCTTATCCTAATACGCTGTACGTTGGTCACGTTCTGGCTCTTCCATCCTTCCAGAAGGTCAGCTTCGGTCAGGTCAAGCAAATCTGCATCTGATACTACCACGCGAGCCCAGTTCATAGACCTGTGCGGTGTAATGCTGTTTGGTGAGTCGCCGAATGTTATGAGAGATGTCAGCTTTTCGCATTTTCTTTTTCTCGGATCTCAAGGAGTAGATTTCGGCTGGCCATTTTGGTAACTTTTTCCCGACAGCGAGAGGTTCGGTTATGCACCTCGCAACTACGACGAGAGATACAGCTCTGGCTTGCTTGTTACTTTTCTCGCAGTGTACAACATGGAAGTGAGGAAATATTTTACTTGGACGGTTGAAAAAATTGATGTCTCGGTGCGTACTCGCTTTGAGGACGCACGATCAGTAAGCAAAGGGAATTCTTTATGCATGCTAATGGTATGTTGTTCAGAAGCTGAACGAGAGGACGCTGCAAGTTTGCGGATTTTGATAGTTTGCAGACGTCAGCCGTACAACTTTGCCATAACCCAATGCGCCAAGACTAAGGTGGGCTATTTGGACAGGGTTAACCCTTGGCGCCGGGAAAATTGGAAGTAAACACAAGAGAGAAGTAGACAGGAAAGATAAAAAGTGAGAAAGACGAAGATGTAGGGAGAGAGAGATTGGAAAAGGTGACTGCCGAATTCCCCTGGGAGGGAGAGCCCAGGGTTGCCGTCTACTTGAAGCCAAGATTAAAGGGGTGTGTTGCCTTCGCCGGGGGGCCTTAAAGGTCTGATCACCTCGCATCAGCTCAACCTTAAGGATCCCCTCCTCCCCATACACGGCTCAGCCATACCCGGCTAGGTGTGGGAGGGAGTCGAAACCCCCTCGTTAGCTCGTGTCCGTGGTGACGCTGCGCACCGAACGCGTCCTCGCACAGACGCCCCTGTGGCACGATAAAAAAATAGAGTAAAATAAAATGTAACATATATCTTGTCAGGGCCGCAACCATGTTAAGAAGTAGAACGTAGATTAGTGAGCACGCCTGCGTGTTCATTTATTTGAACTTTGTGGTATCGAACTTGTAGGTAAAAAATTATTCGTAGATTTCCCGCTTATGGTGATAGAGAAAACCAGATTATAAAACCATGGCTTTCATTTTGTCGAAAGAATGACCAGACATTGTTAGGTGTTTCGATAGAGGCGAATTTGCATGAGCTCGAGGTGATACTTTTGATTCATAAATGAGACGCATTTCTTAGCGAACTTCGACAAATTTAAGCGTATTTGTCTATCTTTCTGTCAATCTAGATATCTAGCTGCCTACGACACTTAGGTCTAATGGCTGTTTCGTTAATGATATCAATACCTAAATTGGTATGACATAACCTGAAGGTATGGCAAGTCTTACTGACTGGTCTTAAAACAAAATAATGACACGTATTTCAAGAATGTCATGATTTACATTTTATGGTCCTGCTGCTATTGTGGCTTTTTCGTTCACATGATATATTGCAAAAATCTTATGGTATGACATCACTTCGTTGCGACAATAAATGACAGACCTTGACGAGAAAGTTATGACATGCATGACATGCACGTCTAGACTACACGCCAAGCTCATGGAGCGTTCGCGGTCATTTCGCTAGCTTCACATAAGCTGAATTTGTTATTGCGGGACGTGAATGGACGACGAAGGTATACAACTGGTGCACAAATAATAATGCTGACATGTGTGTCACGAAAATAAGACTACAAGACACACGCTCATAATGCGCTCGCGGCCGTTTCGCTAACTTCGCATATACAAAATTTTTGATTTTGTGCCGCGAACATACTACGAACGTAAATGACACGTTCAAACACGATAACCTTGAGGTGCTTAAGATGTAAAACTTGACTACAAGTTATGCTCATAGTGCGCTCGCGCTCATTTCGCTAGCTTCACGTCCACCAAATTTGTTGTTATGTGACAAGCACAGACTAGCTACCCTTTCGTGAGCGGCATGACAAAAGATTAGCGCGGTTAGCAAAATCTTTAAGTTAGGTCACGCTTGACTGATAGGAATAATGAAAAAAAAATGAAATTTGCGGCCCAGATTTGCACTGTTTCAAGTGTTTAAGTATTGTTACGCCCCACCGCGGTGGCCTAGTGGCTAAGGTACTTGGCTGCTGACCCGCAGGTCGCGGGTTCGAATCCCAGCTGGGGCGGCTGCATGACCGATGGAGGCGGAAATGTTGTAGCTCCGCGTGCTCAGATTTGGGCACACGTTGAAGAACCCCAGGTGGTCGAAATTTCCGGAACCCTCCACTACGATGCCTCTCATAATCATATGGTGGTTTTAGGACGTTAAGCCCCACGTATCAATCGATCAATTTTAGTATTGTTACTTTGATGAGGGTTGCAAACAACGCATGCGTATTCAAGTTTTGATCTGATCGGTGTCTAATAAACATGCAGTTGAATGATGCGCTCGCGGCCGTTTCGCTGGTTTCACATTGACCGAATTCGGTATTATGTGTAGCGAAGGGATTGTGAAGGTAAATACACGTTCAAACATATTAATCTTAACGTGTGCATCTTGTAAAACACGACTACACGTGATTCTCATAGCATGATGGCGGCTATTTTGCTAGCCCCACTTATAAAAAGTTATGGAATGCATGACGACAAAGGACGACAAAAATAAATGACACGTCCAAACATATATATCATGATATGCGTGTCATGTGAAATATGACTGCATGCTACGCTGATAGCGCACTCGTGGTCGTTTCGCTAGCTTCATATATACCAAATTTAGTGTTTCATGACTTCAGTGGATGAACAAGGTATATGGCTGGGGCGAACATGATAATCATGACATGGGTGTCATGTATGAACATGACAACATAATATGCTAAATATGCACTCGCGGCCATTTTGCCAGCTTCACATATACCAAATTCGGTATCACGTGCCTAGAAAAGACGGCAAAGCTAAAGACACGTCCAAACAAGATAATCATGACATGCGTGTCATGTAAAACATGACTACATGCGACGCTCATAGCGTGCTCATGGCCGTTTCGGTAGCTTCACATACACTAAATATGGAGTTACGTGACGTGAATGGACGACGAACACTAATGCCAAGCGCAACCTATTATTAATGACCTGGCAATCATGTACGGAATATTTTACGTCCACTTCGTAACGTTGTGGTGATTTTAAAGTGACAAATGAACCTTCCTCATTCATGCTTCGCATATGTGCCGATTTTTAGAAAGTGGTCTAAACGTTGTTTCAGTATGGCCAATAAATTGTCGATTATTGGCATCACATTTAAGCATATTTACAACGTTGCATATATATATATATATATATATATATATATATATATATATATATATATATATATATATATATATATATATATATATATATATATATATATATATATATATGCTTGAGCAGACGAATGTACGAAAGCAAAAATGAAAACTTCGTCCACTCAAGCAAATTTTGTAATACGGGGCATTTCTTCGCGAACTTCGGTGACTTTGAGCGTATCTATCTATCTATCTATCTATCTATCTATCTATCTATCTATCTATCTATCTATCTATCTATCTATCTATCTATCTATCTATCTATCTATCTATCTATCTATCTATCTATCTATCTATCTATCTATCTATCTATCTATCTATCTACGACTTTTAGTTCTCCTGGGTGTTTCAATAACGGTATCAATACTGAACTTGGTATGGCATAATATGACTGTATGAACAACCCATATGACTAGTTATAACAGAAAAATCTTGATATTTGTGCCATGAATGTCATGATTTACATTTCGTGGTCCTGTAGCTTTCGCGATGGTTTTGTTCCTAAGGCATGTTGCAAAACTGGTATGGTATGACATGATTCTATGGCGAACACAGGCGACAGACCCTAGCATAAAAATCATGACATGCGTGTCACGTAACAGGACTAGATGCAACGCTCATGATGCACTCGCTGCTGTTTCTTTGGCGTCACAAATACCAAACTTGGTGTTACAGTACGTGTACGGATGATGAAGGCATGTGACTAATGCAAACGTGATAATTATGAGATGCGTGTCATGTAAGAACATTATTACGCGCCACGCTCATGATGCGCTCGCGGCTGTTTCACTCGCTTCACATGTAACAAACTCGTTATTATGCGTCGCGAATGGACGATATAGCTAAATGGCACATCCAAACATGATAGTCACGACATGCGTGTCTTGTGAAAACCTGACCACATGCCACACTGATGATGCGCTCGCTGCCGTTTTTCTAGCTCCACATATACCAAATTAGGAGTTACGTGACGTCAATGGATTACGAAATATATGACTGCTGCAAACATGATAATCCTGAGACGCGTGTCTTGTAAGAACATGACAACACACCACGCTCTTGCGTGCTCGCGGCCGTTTTGCTAGCGGATTGAGTGATTGATATGTGGGTGTAACGTCCAGAAACCACCTTATGACTATGAGAGACGCCGTAGTGGAGGACTCCAGAAACTTTGATCACCTGTGGTTCTTTAACGTGCACCCAAATCTGAGCACACGGGCCTACAGGGTTACCGCCTCCATCGGTTTCGCTAGCTTCCCATATACTAAATCTGGGATCACGTGACGTGCATACATGACGAAGGTAAACGACACATCCAAACATGAGCGTCTTTCATGATCATCTGGTGGCTTTGGGACGTTAAACTCCACATATCAATCAAATAGAAACATGATAATCTTGACACGAAAATCATGGACGGCATCATTTACCTCCACCTCGTAACACTGTACTGATAATAAAGTGACATATAAACATTTCTCATTCGTGCTTCACATACCATCGATTCTCACTGTACGTGGAATCTGCCAATTTAACTAATCACTGATCACCGGATCTACAGAAGACACTCACCTAATCTCTCTCTCTCTCTCTCTCTCTCTCTCTATATATATATATATATATATATATATATATATATATATATATATATAAGGGAAAGAAGTGAATACTTAAGGGTTCGTTTTCCGTGTTTTTCCATGCCAAGGAATGTATAAAGAAAAATATAGAACCAATGCAATTTAAATAAGAAGAAAGAAAAGTGGGTGAAAAAATAACTTGCCGTGAGCACATATATTGTCACGTCGCTCCAGGGGATGTCGACAAGGTCTATTGATGTCCGAGCAACAGGGCTCTAACCAAACGCGTCGGTTGGGCTTGTTTTCTAGAGCGGGGGTTCACGCGCACTTCTTTCTTCTCTGTGGTGTGTGCCTTCACCTTGGCATACGACCCACTACTAGAAGTAGGTGGCAATATTCCTCCTCAACAAAAAAAAGAAAGAGCATCGTCTCGATGCTGTAAAGTTATTGAAAAAAAAACCAAAACAAAGTAGGTTAAACAATGAAAAAGGGCACCAATAATCAAATGTTAGACGCGATAAGTTCACCAATGATGAGGCAATTGTCAGAGCACAAATAAAAAAAACACAAGAAAAGTGGTCTTTTAAGAGCGCGCAAAATAGGGCTTCATGCGCACCACGTGAACTATGTCAGAGGTCGGTTGTCTTCGTTGTGCCCATCGTGACGACGTAGCGTCCGGAACCACTTCGTAGTTTACGTCGCTCACGCGGCGCATTACTTTATACGGACCGAAGTATCTGCTGAGCAACTTTTCGGAGAGGCCACGGCGTCGAACAGGGGTCTAAACCCAAACTTGGTCTCCCGGACTGTAAGATACGTCATTGTGACGCATATTGTAACGTCGTGCATCGACCTGTTGCTGCTGACCAATGTGTAGCCGGGCGAGCTGGCGAGTTTCCTCGACACGCTCTGCAAATTCTTCTGCGTCAGTTGTTAATCGATCAGCGCCTTCATAAGGAAGCATCGCATTCAGCATCGTCTGAACTTCCCGGCCGTAGAGAAGGTAAAATGGTGTAAATCGGGTTGTTTCTTGAACGGCGGTGTTATAAGCGAACGTCGCATAAGGCAAAATGCGATCCCATGTTTTGTGTTGGACGTCGATGTACATGGAGATCATGTTTGTGACTGTCTTATTTAGTCGCTCGGTTAAGCCGTTGCTCTGCGGATGGTAAGCAGTCGTCGTTCGATGCCTAGTGTTACTTAGCCGAAAAACTTCATCAATAAGCTGTGCAGTGAACGCTGTTCCTCTGTCGGTTATCACTGTAGATGGAGCACCGTGGCGCAGAACAATGTGGCACATGAAGAACTGTGCTACCTCAGAAGCCGTGGCTCGTGGTATCGCCTGTGTCTCAGCATAGCGGGTCAAATAGTCAGTTGAAACAATGACCCATTTGTTGCCGTCGGACGATAAAGGAAATGGGCCGAGAATGTCCATGCCGACTTGGTCAAATGGCTTGTGGGGTGGATGAATTGGCTGAAGTAATCCAGCCGGCTTGCTTGGTGGCGACTTTCGACGCTGGCATTCACGACAGCTTTTAACGTACTGCTTCACGCTTGCTGAAAGTCCGGGCCAGTAGTACGCCTCACTTACTCTGGCGAGCGTTCGCGAGTAACCTAGATGACCAGATGTGGGCTCATCATGGCACGCGGAGAGGACTTCGTCCCGCATGTCCTTTGGAACGACGAGGAGGTAAGCGCGGCTCGTAGAACGGGCGTTTTTTTGTACAGGACATTACCTCGGAGGCAGAAAGACGTCATGACACGAAATGGATGGCGAGGTATAACGGCGCTATGACCCTCCAGATAGTCGATGAGCGGTCGAATCTCTTCATCCTCTCGCTGGCGTCTGCTCAAGTCAGATGAGCTAAGGGCGCCCAGGAAACCGTCATCGTCGTCTTCTTCTTGATTGACTAAAGGTATGGGTGCACGCGACAGCGTATCAGCGTCTTCATGTTTCCGTCCAGACTTATATACGATGTTAACATCAAATTCCTGTAGACGCAAGCTCCATCGGGCCAGTCGTCCAGAGGGATCACGAATGTTTACCAACCAGCAGAGGGCATGGTGGTCCGTCACCACTTTAAATGGACGACCATAGAGGTACGGGCGAAACTTGGTGATCGCCCACACTACTGCGAGACACTCTTTTTCTATGGTCGTGTAATTCACCTCGGTACGGGACAGTGAGCGGCTGGCATAGGCAATGACTCGTTCTTTGCCGTGTTGATGCTGGACGAGCACTGCGCCGAGGCCGATGTTACTGGCGTCAGTGTGCACCTCTGTGTCAGCATCATCGTCAAAATGCGCAAGAACAGGAGCTGACTGCATCCGCTGTCGTAGCTCGGCAAAAGCAGCCTGTTGTTCGGTAGCCCATACAAACGGTGTGTCGTCGCGTGTAAGGCGAGTCAAGGGTTCCGCTATCTTCGAAAACCCTCTAATAAATCGTCGATAGTAGGCGCACAAGCCCAGAAAGCGCCGAACAGCCTTTTTGTCTGTAGGATGCAGAAACGCGGCTACAGCGGCAAGTTTGTTGGGGTCGGGTCGAACTCCTTTCGCGTTGACTACATGGCCAAGGAATTTGAGCTCTTCATAACCAAAGTGACACTTCTGCGGTTTTAGTGTAAGATCTGCTGATTGAATAGCCTGTAGCACACTCCTGAGGCGATGAAGATGTTGCTGGAAGGTTTCAGAAAAAACGACAACATCATCAAGGTATACGAGACAAGTTTGCCACTTCAGACCAGTAAGCACAGTATCCATCATTCGCTGGAAGGTTGCGGGCGCTGAGCACAAACCAAAAGGAAGGACTCGAAATTCATACAGGCCATCAGGGGTAACAAAGGCTGTTTTCTCGCGATCTCGCTCATGAACCTCGATCTGCCAGTACCCGCTTTTTAAATCCAAAGAGGAAAAATAGTGGGCGCGGCGTAATCTGTCTAACGAGTCGTCGATGCGTGGCAGCGGGTACGCGTCCTTTTTAGTCACGCTGTTCAGCTTCCGGTAATCGACGCAAAAACGTAGCGTTCCGTCTTTCTTCTTGACTAGGACGACCGGAGAGGACCACGCACTGTTGGAAGGCTCGATGATGCCGTCGTCAAGCATTTCTCGAACTTGCGTACGAATGGCTTCTCGTTCCTTCGCTGACACACGGTAAGGCTGTTGGTGTACTGGGCGAGCGTCGTCGTAAGTGATGATTCTGTGCCTAGTGATCGAAGTCTGGCGCACCTTAGAGGAAGCAGCGAAGCATGACTTGAATTCAAGCAAGAGTTTTCGCAGTGCTGTCTGGTTCTCTGGTGTGAGGTTAGAATTAATGTCGATATTGTTTAGAGACGTATCGGCGGCCTCCACTGCGTCCGACGAGAAGCAGATGAGAACGGTACCTAATTTATCTGCAAACGCTAACGAAGTGCCACGAAAAAGGTGTCGGTGTTCGTTGCTGAAATTTGTAACGAGCAGTTGAGATCGGCCATCACGTAGCTGTATGATACTCCTAGCCACACAAACACCTTGAATCAGCAAGTGTTCAAAATTACTTTCTGCAATCGCTTCACCATTTCGCAATCCACAGCATGTGACGTCGACAATAACACTGGCTCTTGGAGGAAGCGTTATACTTTCAGCAGAAACACGAAGAATGTCGGCACGTTGTTGGTCGTCCTGCTTGTCGATTGCTCGGTCGGCTGAGAAGGTGATGCGATTCTCTTGAAGGTCAATGACGGCTCCATACTCCTGCAGGAAGTAAACACCAAGAATAACGTCGCGTGAACATTTACGGAGCACAAGGAAACTTGCTACAAAAGTATAACCGCAGACCCGAACTCTGCTCGTGCAGGTTCCAAGCGGAGAGACGGTGTGGCCACCAGCCGTTCGAATCACAGAGCCATGCCAGGGCGTGATTACCTTCTTTAGTAGTCTGGTCATTTTCCCGCTTAGTATAGAATAGTCAGCCCCGGTATCAACTAAAGCACCTACTGCATAGCCGTCTATCAGCACCGGTATATCCAGAGAAAGCCGCACATAGCGCTCAGTCGAATCCACGCCCTTTACTGTTAGCGTCGATCGGAGGTCTTCAGCACGTCGACTGCCAGCGACCTCGCCTCCAAGGGTCGCTTGCGTTAGTTTTCCCGGCGGGGACTGGGGGACCGTGCGCCAGCATGGCGCTGTGGCGAAGATGAAAAGCGCCTCGGCGACGGTGAGCGCGGCTGCCGTCCAGAAGGCGGTGGCATGCGCTGTTGAGCCAGGTAATCCTCAATGTCCCGGGGTCGCTGGCCATACCGAGGAGGCGCTGAATATACTGAAAAGCCGCGCAGCCCGAGGCGCCGGTATGGACACTGGCGGTACAAATGGTCCGCTTCACCGCAGTGGAAGCACAAAGGCCGGCGATCAGGAGTGCGCCAAACATGAGATTTCCGAGGCGAAGCACGTCTGTCGTCAAGGTAGTGCGCTGGTTGTTCCGCAAGATGCGCAGGGTTAGCGTAAACGAGGGGTGGGGGCGCACGTGTGTTCTCGTAGTACCGTAGAGGCTGCGCCGACTGAAGTGAAACTGTAGGAGGTGCCTGAACAAACAGCGGGGAAGAGGAAGCTGGGCGCTTCAAGGCTTCCGCATACGTCGCACGATGGTAGTCAGCCGGGGCCGGTGCGGCGTTTTCCAGACTCACAGGGTCACGCAGGGCATGATGCAGCTCGTCCTTGACAATACTTGCAATAGAACTCACCGTAGGTAGTGGTGGTGTGGCAGCCTTTTGCAGCTCCTCGCGTACTATAGAGCGGATAAGGTCGCGCAGACACTCGGTGTTGTTCCCAAAAGTCGCGAGAACTTGAGCAGTGGACGTGCTCACTTGCCGGTCATACAGGGTGGATCGATGCTGAAGCATCTTTTCCATCGTGACGGCTTCAGACAAAAACTCGGCGACCGTGCTCGGAGGGCTCCGTACAAGGCCAGCGAAAAGCTGCTCCTTAACTCCCCGCATCAGGTGACGCAACTTCTTTTCCTCTGTCATACCTGGATCAGCCCGTCGGAACAGACGCGTCATATCTTCCACATATGTCATGACAGTTTTGTTGGGCATCTGGATGCGGGCCTGGATCGCTCGCTCCGCTCGTTCGTGGCGATCAGCACTTCTGTAAGTGTCCAACAGCCGGCGGCGGAATTCGGGCCACGATGTCATCTGTTCCTCGTGATTCATGTACCAGGTACGTGCTCCATCCTCCAAATAGAAGTACACACGCCGTAGTTTGGCCGCGTCGTTCCAGTCGTTCAAAGCAGCCACGCGTTCGAAGTCGACCAACCAGTCCTCGACGTCTTCGAGCTCGGTGCCATGGAACGGTGTCGGAACCTGCGGACTTTCGAGGGTGTACCGAGTCACCGGGGGGTTTCCGGTTCCTGTTAAAGTGGTTTTAACAGACGTGCTCATCATACTGGTGTGAACTGTAGGGTCAGCTTCGGGTGGCAATCCCCTGATCCTGCGGCTTGTCCGATGAACGGGAGTGTGGACTCGCACTGGGCTTGTGGTGCTGCTTCCAGGAGGGGTCTGAAACATCCGTGAGGGGCTACCCAGCACCTCCACCAATTGTCACGTCGCTCCAGGGGATGTCGACAAGGTCTATTGATGTCCGAGCAACAGGGCTCTAACCAAGCGCGTCGGTTGGGCTTGTTTTCTAGAGCGGGGGTTCACGCGCACTTCTTTCTTCTCTGTGGTGTGTGCCTTCACCTTGGCATACGACCCACTACTAGAAGTAGGTGGCAATATATATATATATATATATATATATATATATATATATATATATATATATATATATATATATATATATATATATATATATATTGTAGCGAAGCCTTCGAACTTTGTAATGGGTCAAACTCTTGATTACTTTCTAATGGGGCTACACAACAAGGATGCCGCTCGCGCTGAGAGTCCGTGCTTCACCTTCACCGTCACTGTCGCCATAGCGTTTTTTGCAATGGCAGATAACAATCAGACCTTATATGAACGGCTGCAGACTTACCTTAATATATTGGAGAGCTGGCTCGATGGCAACAGCTTTTTACTTAATCCGAGTAAATGTGCCCTCCTTGTTTTCCCCCTACAATACCCTGTGGACACGTCTCTGTCTTACCATCATGAGGATAAACCTCAGGTGGAATCGGTTAAATACCTTGGAGTAATTTATAACACATCGCTTAACTGGCGCACTCATATTGAACCTATCGCCGGAAAAGGTGTGCGGGCCATCCGCATATTACGTAGGCTAAGCAACTACCACATAGGTATGAGAAGAGACACATTGGTAATAATATATCGCATGTACGTTCGTCCTATTTTAGAATTTGATTGTGTACTTTTCTCTGCAGTTCCAGCTTAGAAGTTGCGGCCTCTAATTCTTCTGGAAAGAGAAAATTTGCGCTTACGCCTTTGCCTTCCCAAAACAGTTGCCAATAATGTGTTGTATCTCGTATCGAGGGTCCCTCCACTTTCTTGTAGAATTCGCTTCTGACTTTTCAGACATTTTTAAGAATTTATGAATCACCATTACGACATTCAGAAACAGCCTTTATTTCTACCCCGGAATCATTTTTTTGTTGCTAGTTTGCCGCGATTTCACACCCCAGAAATTATATTTGTGGAAAATTTACTGGAGCCTCTAAACGTACGTGTATGCGACATCATGCCGAGTCGTGATAATTCAGCCCCTGTGGAAATTCAATTCGACGACGTTTTTTCTAATAACGCCAAATCACTTCCCCATAATATTTTGGATGGTTTACTACAAGATCACCGGCGCCGTATTACAACGAACGTTATTATTGCTATAGACGCATCGCAATACGACGAAAAGTCAGGGGTTGGTATTTTCAGTCCGATTTTAAATTGTATTTATTCCCTTCGAATACCCGATTTCATACCCGTTTTTGTGGCTGAGTTTCTGGCAGTAGTGCTCGCCTTACGCAAGTTAGATACAGCAATTACATCAGCTGTCATAATAACATATTCCCTATCTCTCTGTGCGGTGCTCTCTGTTGGTGCTGATAATCACGTAACAAAGGCGTTTCGTGCACTAATACCTGCGCATTTGAGAAAAGTACGATTAGTTTGGGTGCCTGGAAATAAAGGTTTGTTTCTAAGTGAAATAGCCGATTCCTGAGCTAAGTCTTCAATCAGGAAACCAATTCTACCGCTCTGTCCATCATCCACTTAAGTGACTGCTGCTCGATTCCGCAGACGTACGCTTATTCAAGTCTTTAAAGGTTCAGCACTAGCAAACTCTACAGAATATCGCCATTTATTATATCCCTGGCGAAGAGACTTTTGTCGCACTCGAAAACAAGAAGTAGCTATCACAAGGCTGCGTTGCCGGGTACCAAATCTAAATTTCTCTAAACACATGTCTGCTCAGGCACCATCGCCCCTGTGCGCATTCTGTGATGAACTGGAAACAATAGACCATTTCTTTTTGACCTGGAGGTGGTTATACACATTACAAAAAACACTATTAGAAATACCTTTACGTGGTATTGGTATAGACTTCTCTCTGCCTGTCATTTTGTCTTTTGGAGCTTCCATTTCTGGTTTCTCTAATGCGACAGTACGCGCGGCCGTCCGGGACTATATTGATGAAACGAATAGGATGACTAATTAACCAGTTTCATTATCCTAACTTGTCCACATAAATACATAAATATACACGTATAAAATCAGATTATTGCTCTTTTCTAGGAATAAATTCGTTTATGCAAATATTTGTATGCATTACATTAAGCACCACACTTTCCTAGGCTATCGGTAATCTTTCTGTTATACCTCCATCATTCAAAATCTGAACAGTAAATTTTAAACCACTTGATTCTTGGCCAATTTCCCACAGTGGATATGCGCCACTAACAATAGGAGAACAACACACAACAACAACAACATAGCGTATGATCACTGGTTGCTGGCTAATAAACGCTTTAACAATTTGGTGGAGAGTGCTGCGTTCCCTTTAGATGCCCTTGGAGCTTCAATCACGTACCCTGCCATCCACCGTGCCCCACGACGCCTCTCAGCAAACGACTCCTCCCATGCCACCCTGTTGTCCCGGTGTCCACAGGATCCGTAATCCACCCATCTTCACTGGCGCCGATGGTACTGACGTGGAGGATTGGCTCGTCATTTACGAGCACGTGAGCGTCCCCAACAAACGGGACGAGGACGGCAAGTTGACGAACTTGGTGTTCTACCTCGCGGGCGTAGCCAGATTGTGGTACAACAACCACGCGTCCGCTTTTGCCACCTGGTCCGATTTTAAGACCGCAATCATCAACGTCTTCAGCCGCCCTGCCGTGCGTAAGTTGCAAGCCGAGCAGCGCTTGCGTGAACGCGCTCAGCAGGCTGGTGACTCATTCACCAGCTATATTGAAGATGTGCTGAACTTGTGCAACAAGTCTAATCAAACCATGCTCGAGTCTGATAAGATCCGAAACATCATGAAAGGCTTTGACGATGATGCCTGCACGATGCTGCTTGCCAAAACCCCGGCACAGTGGCTGAGGTCATCACATTGTGTCATAGCTACGAGGAGCTCCACCGGCAGCATTCGATGACACGTCGCTCCGCACCACGAGCTGAAACGCTTGCTGGCTTGAAGGCTGGTTGTGACCAAGTGGCGTTGATGACGGACCTCAAGTCCTTCATTCGTGAGGAAATTGCGCGCCAGTTCTATCTCTTGCCCTTTGCCCACCCACCAGCTGTTCAACAGTCGGCCACTACCATTCTTCCTCCCATCCGTCGGGCGATTGAGCAGAAAATAGCGGAGGTCATGCTTGCGTACCACCCTCAACACCCTCCGGTACCTGCACCCCACAGCTACAGCCAAGTTGTCGCCAGGCCGCCTCAAGTAGTTTCTGCCCCTGCCCCTCTGGCTTACGCCAAAGCTGCTGCTCGACCTCCGTCTTTAGCAGCGGGTATGCCCACTACGTATGTGGTGCAGCTCTCAGCCTAATTTAAAACCAACCATGCAGCCTTTTCTGCCACCGTTCCGGGCGAGACCCACCCCGGCGAACCGATGGCGGACACCCGTCACCCGGCCCATCTGCTTTGCTTGCGGCTACGCCGGTCACGTATCCCGTTACTGCTCTCGAGTACAGCCGACTCCCGTTTTTTGCCTGTTGCTGGCCAGCTTAGCCATCTGTATAACGATAAACTGCCACCTATGCCACGGTCGTCTCGCCCAGGTCCGTCTCCTCGACAGTCGCCGTCTCCACGACGTCGTTCCCTGTCCCCCATGCGGCCGAATTCGGCTGCTCATGAGCGGGAAAACTAGTCGTCGCAGTTCCAGAGGCAAGGACTGCGACGCTATTGCAATGTGAAAGCCCTCAGAGCAGCCAACCGAATTTTATTGACGTGCCTGTGGACGGTGTTCATGCATCGGCTTTTATTGACACTGGAGCTGCGGTAACAGTTATGAACGAAAAACTTTGCAGCTTACTTCGAAAAGTGACGACGCCACTTTCTACGTTGTCCCTCCGTACTGCTAGTTTGCATCGTATTGATCCTACAGCAGGGTGCACAGCTCGCGTTGTCATTCAGGACGTTCTGTATGTCGCCCAATTCATCAGCATTCCGGCATGCTCTCATGACGTCATCCTGGGATGGGACTTTCTCTCCCGCCACAGCGCCGTCTGTCACAAAACGAGCGCTCAAAAAAGGGCGCGACGAAGAGCAGTAGAGATGCCTCGAGGTCAACGATAAAAAAAAAGAAAACAAGCATCTAAAGACTCCCCGGGCGCGCATCCCTCTCCCCTCGGAAGCGTAGGTTCGCCTACGAACCTCGTCGAATCGGCAGCCAAGCAAGCCCCAGAAACTTCTCGATGGAAAGGGGCGTGGTGATGCAGGGTTGCGTCATCTTTCTCGGACGGCCCTCGTACCATCTCACCCTTTCCCAGAGCCTTTGCTGCGCATCGCGCCGACGAAATGATGAGATTTTTCTGGAATCTCGCGCGGAAGGTATTTAATGGAGCAGCAGAGATGGGAGATCAGCAGAAGAAGGAAGTTAACGCCAGAGTGCTTAGGGTATTCCGCCGTGTCGGTCAGCGAAGGTTTTGTCCTTAGTGACAAAGCAGGGGAAAAAGAAAGTATGCACCAGAGTGCGTAGGGAGTTCCGCCTTGTGGGCGAAGCCTTTTGTATTCCGTGACAAAGGAGGAGAAAAAGAGGATTTTCACCTGAGGGGTGAAGACTCGAGCTACAGGCAAGAGTGTGTGTCTACCGCTATCGAGCGAAGACGCGTGGCAACAGCTGCGTGTGTGAAGCCGACTTGTTTCCGGCGAAGAAGTTTGGTGCTTGGAGAGCGGCCAATTGTAGACGCGAGGTTTCCTGGAAGAGAAACTTCGGGGGCAGAGGAACGACAACAACGCTGGACTTTGAGTGAGTGACCCTCGGAAGAGTATCATTCAGACTTTTGTTCCAAGAACTTTGTACTGAATAATTTTTCTATCTCTTTAGTTTTTAAGTGTCTTGGTTGTTCGATGCATGTGACTACATTGTAGTGCGTATTGTTGTCTGTGTCCGTTGTTTTGAGTGTAGCTGATTGTACTGTGTAGTACATTGTTTTATTGGTGACATATTGTATTCAACTATTATAGAGTGTGCATACTTCCGTATCGTTTTGATCTGCCACAACTGAAAATATAATTTTGTTTTGATTATCAACTCTCGGCTCTGACTTGTTCTTTGGGCCACAGCCGGCGTGCGCTGACGCGCCAAGTAGAACCACTTCTAAATTGTCCATGCTTTCGTGCTGCGGTTCGGGGGGCCGATACTTCGGCCCTTGGAATTAGACCGGCGATCGCCTCCCTAATTAACGGGTCCTGTGACACCGTCATCCATTGTGCCTCCGCCAAAGTTGAACTGTCACCCTTCTAGCATTTGACGTCAGAAGAGAGTCCCTCGACACTGAGCAAGATTCTCATGAAAGACGATACAACAGTGCCTCCAAACTCGACGATGGCTGTGTCGGTCTACTGCGCTGGTCTCTCCGACACAATTGCACTCGTTTCGCCATCCGACCACGCTTGTAGCAGGAAAAGGTTACTAGTACCTTTCGCGACCGTGCAAGTCACTCAGGGCAACGCCGCTATTTTTGTAACCAACCCATCTCCGTACACTGTTGCCTTGCTTCTTGGGGAATGTCTCGGCAGAGTAGAACCAGTCGACGACGGAAAGTCCTGGAAGTACCAGATGACTCGCGTTGTCCCAGTTCGCGTACCATCAATGCTATTTACACTTCTGATCCTTCATGTTCTGAAGTATTTGGCCTCTCCATTGCTGACAACCTTACGGCAGTACAGCGTTCCCAGCTTCTGGAGCTGTTGCAAAAATATTGTTCTTTCGACGTCGGGGGAAGTTCTCTCAGTCGCACGTCCGCTGTTACGCACCAGATCGACACTGGTGCCCATCTCCCTTTACGGCAACGTCCATATCGCGTGTCGCCTGCTGAACGTCGGGTAATTAACGAGCAGGTTGACGATATGCTCCGACGCGTCGTCATTCGGCCCTCGAACAGTTCATGGGCGTCTCCTGTTGTTCTTGTTGCGAAAAAAGACGCTTCTGTGCGGTTCTTTGTGGACTACAGACGGCTAAATAAGATACAATACGCGGCACTGGATGTGTATCCAGTGCCGTGTATCGATGACACGATTGACAGCCTTCACGGAGCCGATTTTTTTCTTCTCTTGATCTGCGCTCGGGGTACTGGCAAGTACCAATGGCTGACGACGCTTTACCGAAGACAGCCTTCGTCACACCCGATGGCTTGTACGAGTTCAACGTCATGCGATTTGGTCTATGTAATGCACCTGCGACCTTTGAGCGCATGATGGACACCGTTGTGCGCAACTTGGTACACGTGTTTGTGTACACGTGCTTGTACACGGTACATGTGTAACATGGTACACGTGCTTGTGTTACCTTGACGATGTCGTTGTCTTCGCTCCGGATTTCTCCACGCATCTCCAACGTCTTAAAGAAGTTTTTGCACGTATGAACATTGCCGGCTTGCAACAAAATCTGACGAACTGCCGCTTTGCAGCACGGCAACTCACCAACCTTGGGTACGTCGTGTCCAAGGACGGCATTCTTCCTGATCCAGCCAATTTTCGCGCCGTGGCCGAATTCCCCAAACCTGCGTCCGTCAAAGATCTGCGCAGTTTTGTGGGCCTGTGCTCATACTTCCGACGATCGTATCACCTTTGGCGAAGCTCCTTGGAGGTAACGGGCCGCTTAATTTGTAGTCACCCGAGTGCGACGACGCGTTCGCAAAGCTCCACAATTTGTTGACGTCTCCTCCCATTGTACGCCACTACGACCCTACGGCCCCAACGAAGGTGCACACGGACGCCAGCGGTGTAGGCCTCGGCGCCGTCTTGGCGCAGTGCAAACCCGGATTTCCTGAACATGTCGTAGCATATGCAAGCCGTACGCTCACGATAGCGGAGACAAACTACACCGTCACGGAAAAAGAATGCCTAGCAATCGTGTGGGCCCTTACAAAGTTTCGACATTATTTGTATGTGACCCATTTGATGTTGTCACCGACAATCATGCACTATGGTGGCTGTCATCATTGAAGGATCCCTCAGGGCGTCTCGCCCGTTAGGCTCTTTGATTACAAGACAACGACATCCGCGTACTGTACCGCAATGGACGCCAGCATGCTAACGCCGACGACCTCTCGCGCTCCCTTCTACTTGAAGACGACGTGCCTGCTCAGTAACTTCGATTGCTGTTTCTGCCATCGATGTCGACATCCCCGCTACGGAACAGCGAAAGGATAATTGGATCGCCCCGCTGATCGACTTGCTCTCTGATCCATCCGGAAAATCATCCACGCGTGCCTTGCGTCGTCGAGCTTGCCATTTCGCCCTTCGTGATGGCCTCTTACACCGACGCAATTACGACGCTGATGGCCAGCAGTGGTTACTCGTGATACCCCGCAATCTGCTGTCGGAGACATGTGAATCTTTCTATTCTGATCCGCAATGCGCGCACTCTGGGGTCTCCAAAACTTACCACCGCATTCGACAACGCTACTTTAGGCGTTGGATGTACCGCTACGTGTAGCAGTTCGTACGCTCTTGCTTCGCTTGCCAACGCCGCAAACCGTCAGCACACATGTCGCATGCTGGTCTGCAACCGTTACCTTGCCCTGACCGTCCGTTTGTGCGTGTATGCATTGATTTGTATGAACCTCTTCTTCTGACGTCGGCTGATAACCGCTGGGTCATCGTTGCCGTAAACCATTTAACCCGATACGCCGAAACCGCCGCTTTCATTGCGGCTACTGCGCGCGATGTTGCGTCCTTCCTGCTGCATCAATTCATACTGTGCCACGGATCATCCCAAGAGCTTCTCAGTAATCGAGGCAGTGTCTTCTTGTCGGAAGACGTCGAAGGCATTCTGACGGAGTGTCATTCTGTCCACCGAAAAACTAGTGCTTACCACCCGCAGACGAATGACCTCACCCAACGCTTTAACCGCACCCTCGGCAACATGCTTTCCATCTACATCGCCGCCAACCGCATGAATCGGGATAATATAGTGCCCTTCGTAACCTATGCCTACAAAACCGCCCCTCAGAGCACGACCGGTTTTTCACCTTTCTTCTTGCTGTACGGAAGGCACCCGTCGCACACCATGGACACGATACTCCGTTCACGCCGGATCCATCTGAATGTGCACCTATTTCTGAGACAGCCAGGCTTGCTGAAGAATGTCGGGAGATTGCCAAGACTTTTACGATGCATGAGCAAGAGCGGCAGAAGTGTATTCGTAACAGCTCCACCACGTCTGAGCCCACGTTCCTTCCTGGTGCACTCGTAAGGCTCTCGATCCCAACCTCTGTAGCTGGCCTCTCTTCGAAACTACTTCCTAAATACGAAGGCTCTTACCGTGTCATCGAGCGCACCCCCCCGGTCAACTATTTGATCAAACCCGTCGAATAATCTGCGGACATGCGCCACCACGGGCGCGACATCGTCAACGTAGAGCGCCTGAAAGCTTACTATGACCCGCTCATAGTAACAAGCTGTTAGGTCGCCAGGTGGGTCCCTTTTCAACCAAGGGGTAATTGTAGCGAAGCCTCCGAGCTTTGAAATGGGTCAAACTCTTGGTTACCTTCTAGTGGGGCTACCCAACAAGGACGCCGCTCGCGCTGAGAGTCCGTGCTTGACCGTCACTGTCGCCACAGCGTATGATCGCTGGTTGCCAGCTGCCGGCTAATAAACGCCTCAACAATATATATATATGAATATATATATATATATATATATATATATATATATATATATATATATATATATATATATATATATATATATATATATATATATATATATATATATATATATATATATGGGTTATAACACGATGAGAGCGTTCCCAACCAGGATAAATATATACATTTCACAACAGTTTCGGGAGGAGTGCTCCTGAAACTGCTGGAAAATATATGTATCCTCGTTGACAGCGTTTCCTCCCTCCGTTGGGCTATGCCTCATATCTTCACTAGGACAAGCTGGTCTATTAAAATTATACTCAGCAGATACACAAGTTAAAGAAATCGTTGCACGAAAGTCACCACAGCGACTTGGTCAGGAATGGGAGATGCAGCCTGCATTCTTCTGCTCAAGATCGGCAAAATATTTATTTATTTATTTATTTATTTATTTGTACCCTCAAGGCCTACAGGCATTTCAGAGGGGAGTGGGTTACAAGGTTATACAAAAAACTAAAATGCAGCAACAGAAGTAGTAAGCAGATAAGTACAAACATACATGGGCCCTAATCATACAATGTTAGCTAGCGCTGCACGAAACTGATGGTTGTCTTCGATTGCGGTGGTCAGTCCGGAAAGGCGGTTCCAATCTTGTGACGTCCGAGGAATAAATGACTGAAAGAAGGCATTGGTGTGGCATGGTATTGTTCCTACTTTGTGTCGGTGATCCATACGAGAAGAAATATATGAAGGAGGAGTAATTAACTCACTGAATAGGGGCGAATTATGGTAGTAAATTTTGTGAGACAGAGGCGAGAGTGTTTGCGGCGCGAAGTTAGAGTGGGTAATTGAAGCAAGTTTTTCATGGACGTGACACTTGCCGCACGAGTGAAATTACCGAGAATGAAACGTGCTGCGTTGTTCTGTTCTTCCGACAAATATTGTCGGAAGCAGCAGGGACTGGTTTAAACAGGCCTCCTCGCAGGTAGATGCGCAGCGTGCAAACTCTTCTTTATGTCCTCCTCATGACCATCCCCAGCTCGCTTAAGTGCGTTTGGCCTGAGTACAGTGTACTAGAAGGGTGCAGTGGAATGAACGAGGTGGCCGTGCCGCATCTCGGCTGATTCTCCCTCGGGTGACCGTAGCGGCGGCGCTGTAGTCACATGGTACTGAAGATCTCGGGAGCGTATGCAATAGGAGCGCGCTTCGTAGCTGGCGACGGTGTGTAATTGCTCGTTTTTAGCGCGTTTATTGTGTTTCTGAGGTTTTATTTGTGTAAGCACACCTGCTACGTGCCGTGGTGCACCATTGAATGTGCAGGCACGCCGAAATTGCGTTGTGACTTTGAATGTTTCAAGAGCCTTTCAACCCCCCCTCCCCAAGTCCTAAAAAAACGCACGTAAAATCATAATTTGCTCGGATCCGCCTTGCTTGTCGCTGAAGCCGTGCTTTGAGTTTCGCTGTATCATAGGTGGCTACTGGTGAATCATCAAAACTCCAAACCGAATTATCAAAACTCCAAACCGCGAATAAGTATGCTCGTTCAGTCGGCAATCTCTGCGGTATCCAAAGCGCTGTTCCTCATATGAGTCCACATGAGCTCGATAATTTCATGAGATTCCCAAGTGTTATATGTGGGGTTTAGCGTTCCTTAACCACCATATGATTATTAGAGACGCCGTAGTGGAAGGCTCCGGAAATTTTGACCTGCTGGGGTTTTTTAGCGTGCACCAAAATGTGAGCACGCGAGCCTACAACATTTCCGCCTCCATCGGAAACGCAGCCGCTGCAGCCAGGATTCGAGCCGCGACCCAAAGGTCAGCATCCGAGTACTTTAGCCATTAGACCACCGCGGCGGGGCTGTAAGTAACGTTGTCATAACATTATTATCAGTGGCTCAGTTTTGTTATGTCAATTTTGAGGAATATAGTAAATACTGCTTTCTGAAAGGCTCATGTTGTTTTAAGCGTGTCCTTTTTCGCCTACTTTGCTTGTTTTGTGCAAGCTCCAAGTGATTATTATACCAGGGGTCCAAGCCTGGGAGCTTAGCTGAAGGAACTTGAATTCGCGTACCTCCAAGTCATGAACTCTACGCGAAAGGGGTTTTCTTAAACGTAATAAAAATTCCAGTTGTGTATATAGCCCTGTAGCCGACGTGGCTCCGCTTAAGGTCTGGAATAAAGTGGCGAGATCGACACGGCCTCATCGGCCGCCTTCGACGTCATCTCACGTCTCTTCTTCTCTCGTCGCCACATTGGTGACCCGGACGTGATGAAGCTCTGCACGAGGGCTCTGAGGGAATGTACCTCTTGGAGGGAAGGTCAGTCGCAGTGGGGGAGTCTTCTACTTCGCGGTCATGATCAGGTGCAGGAGTGGATGTTTCTGCGACCGGATCAGGTGTAGAAGTAGTCGAAGCCGAGGTACCGAGGTAGCGGTCAATGGAGGGCTGCGGACCGGTTCGTACCTTGCTCTGCGACGCCGGGGAAACCTGCCTGGTGCGGGTAAACGGAAGCGGACGGTATGTGTTGCCGCTGCGGGCGAGCACCGCAGTGCAGAGGACATCGTAAGGCTGCGGGCTGGTGCTTGAAGTGGCGGCGAGATGGCGCAACTCTACCGGGAGGGCGTCGAGAAGAATGGCGTGCATCAGCAGCTGGTCCGTGATGCCATTCACCGCAAGAACGGCGTCGAGCTGCATAAACCATACCTTGGGGTAGGTCGATTGGAACGGCGGCACTAGCGGGCAGAGTTGCGGGAACATGGCAGCGGGCCGTTCGGCGAAGGGCGTGTTCTCCGGGTCTGCAAATCTGCGTAAATTTATTCTAACCAGTTCTCATTTTGTGTCGACAGCTGAAATTGTGCTGCTTTCCAAATGTTTTATTGACGTAACGCCATTGCAAGCCAGTGAATTTATGACGATGTTTCGTATTTTAAGTGTAGTTTTTTTATTAAGTGTCAAAAGTGTAAGCAGGCAGTGGTGCATTTTGTTTTGAGAAATTTATTTTGCATGTGTACACAATAAACGCGCGCACACACAAACAGTATATATATATATATATATAAATATATATATATATATATTCCTTGGCTATACTGTCTGTTATATCTAATTAATATTGTGTTAAAACACGGAAAAACGAGCCCTTAGGTATACACTTCTTTCCCTTATATATATATATATATATATATATATATATATATATATATATATATATATATATATATATATATATATATATATATATATATATATATATATATATAAGGTTCTTTGAACGTCATTCACGCTGGACCCGACGTATTGTAGGCAAGAATGGGGCGACGAAACTGTCGTGGAAGCGTCTTTACTAAACGTTTTCAGCTGGTCCACCAGCTGAAAACGTTTAGTAAAGACGCTTCCACGAAAGTTTCGTCGCCCCATTCTTGCCTATATATATATATATATATATATATATATATATATATATATTGTGGGAATGCGTTACATACATCATCCTCAACTTGGCATGATCACAATCACCATCATCCACTTATCTCTTTGTCCTCATTGCCACTCTGGGTAATCATTATCGTCATTGTCTGTGTACTGGCTCTGCCCGTTCGTTTTACGAGGTCTTTCCTCAAATAAACGCTCACGCAGTTAAAACTACCAAGACTTCATATGTGGTGGAGATGGATGTTCGGTCTTCTGGCCTCCCGAAGCCAGCTATACCCCCTGGAGCTTCGTTCAGGCCGCTGCTTGCGCCCACACTCAGGCAGCATGTCCCAGACCGAGCCTGCCGGCGCTGATGTCATCAACCACGCACCGCCGCAAGCTGCCCCTCCTACTTACATACACGGACATTAGAGGGAACCCCCGCTCTTTGCTGGTCTTCGTGAAGAAGACGTAGAAGACTTGCTCGATGACTACGACCGCGTAAGCGCCGCTAATAGGTGGGACGAGGCCGCCAAACTGCGTTACGTGCCTTTTTATCTGACCGCAGTCGCGAAGACGTGGTATTTTAACCACGTCGTCGGCTTACCCGACTGGGCTACCTTCCAGCAGCCGCTGCGACACGTTTTTGGGGCACCTGACATTCGATCTGCTATCGCGAAGAGGACACTCGATACTCGCCGACAACATCCCGGTGAATCGTACACTTCATACATCGAGGATGTCCTCGCACTGTGACGGCGTGTAAATCAATCCATGCCGGAATCTGACAAAGTGCGCCATATATTGAAAGGCACCGGGCCTGTTGCCTTTAATGCCCTCGCTGTGCGAAACCCAGCTACAATCGCTGATGTCGTGACGACATGCCAGCGCCTTGATGCGCTGGACTCCGTTCACCGACAACCGGACATTGGCGATCACCACTCCACGTCACATGGCCATCTGCGTGATTTCATCCCGGACATTACACGCGAAGAATTGCGGTCCATGGGCTTCACACCTCCTACACCTCGTCCTACACAGCCTTCGGGAGTGCCCTTACGTGACATCATCCGAGAGGAACTTACATCCCTGACTGGCTCTGTGCCCGTACAGCCACCTGCTTCTCGCCCTATATCCACGTACCCTCAAATTGCTGCCGTGTCTCCCAGCGACGCCCAACGAACATTGCCGCGTCCATCCTACGCGTCAGTTTGTGCCGCTCCCCCGATAAACTACCGTTTCGTGCCCCCTGACCCTTCGGCACACCTGACCGCGCTATCTCCAAGTGCCCCGTGTGCCTTCTATTCTCCACCATGGCGCTCGTCTCGCCCTGTATGCTACTACTGTGGCTATCGCGGCCACATATCTCGTTTCTGCCGAAAGCGCCAGCAGGATGAGCGTCGGAACGACGTGCGCGAACGGGATTTGTACAGTGGGGCTTCTTATCAAGGCCGGCTCAATTCGTCTCCCCCGCACCGGTCTCCATCTCCTCCGGCATTGACTGCACCACGAAACAGCCAAAACACGAGACGCCGCTCGCCTTCGCCCTTCAACCGTTCCAGTTCTCCACTTCGGCCCGCCTCATTCTCTGATATTCATTCAGAAAACTAGGTGATGCAGTTGGAGGAAAATTTGCATTCAGAATTAGAACTGAAATTCCTCCATCAGGCCTATATAAAATGCCTTCTGTGGAAGTGGAAGGAGTGCGAGTTGATGCTTTGGTGGGCACAGGTGCGACATTGTCTGTGATACGTGCTGATTTGTGTGAACATTTAAAGAAAGTAATGATGCCTTACGATGGCCGCAAGTTAGTTGCTGCCCAAGGGAACGTCATTCGCCCTTCCGCGTTTTGTACTGTGCGTGTTTTCATCGACAGCATCCGCCATCACGTCCAGTTTGCTGTTCTGTCCCACTGATCTAACCAACTAATTTTAGGGTGGGATTTTCTATCATCTGCTTTCGCGGCGATTTGTTGTGGACAACGCGTCGTTCACCTCGCTGACACCGACTACATGCTTGACGACGACAATCAGAAGCCACTACGTCTGGTCGCTGTGTGACGTCCCCGCAAACATGGACTGAACCCCACTCCTTTCAAGATGTGTACGCTCGTTTCACAAACCCACACAAAAAATGAAGGAAAAGAAAACCTTCGGTGTAACGAATGGGCATTCCGGAGTGGAGTACCGGAAAGATTATTTCTACTATTCTCGCGGGATCCCCCACGCAAACAGGAGGACCGGGCGGCGCCTTGTCGTTTATGGACAGTGTGACAGTGTACGGTCAAGGCAGCAAGCGTATCTCCTCAAGACGCCAAGAAAGATATAATATGTTCAAGCGTACAGCAGAACAACATCGTGGTGAGTACACCTCTCTCTTCAAATTCTGAACGCTACCGCCGAGTTTCCAGCTTGAAGCTCACCGAACACCAGTTCTAGGTACGGACTTACGAGACTGCGCCCGACTCTACAGCTGTAGCAACGCCTCCTCTAGAAAGATGCCTGAGGAATGGCTCGCGTTCCCAGCGGAGTTGGCCTGCTTTCAGTTTTGAGCAAGCGCCGCGCAGTGGCGCTCGCGACCGACACTATTATAGGCTAGAAGGAGACGAAGCTATTGAATATATAAGAACAAAGATGACAGAAAAGTTTCAACAAAGAAGTCCTTTATGCACCACAGTAGACATGGATGAATCAAGTGGCGCAATGGCTCCATTTTCATAAAGAGAGTGGGAAAGGACTGAGAAAAGGGTTCCTAGTAGTACACCAAGAGGCTCAGATGACATTCCAATTATGCTGATAAAGACACTAGGTCCGAAGTCTAAGCAGGCTTTGAGAGAGGTAGTGAACAAAATAATAATCGATGGAGAAGTCCCCGATGGATGGAAACTTAGCAGGATGAGCATGATCTATAAAGGAAAGGGGGACAAAGCTGACATAAACCACTACCGTCTTATAGCAGTGACTTCACGGATCTACAGGCTGGCGGTGCAGATTATAAAGGAAAGACTGCAGGCATAAATAGAGGATGAGGGTGGGGGGCTGGGGCAACTGCAGAGTGGGTTTCGGAAACACAGGAGGGTGGAAGACAATCTGTTCTCACTGACGCAGTGCATCGAAATAGCAGAAAAGAAAAACAGGCCCCTATGGCTAGCATTTTTGGATGTCAAAGGAGCGTACGATAGCGTGGTTCAAGAGGAATTGTGGGGAATACTGGACACACAAGCGTGAAAGATGTAGTCACTAATCTCTTAAAGGATATCTATAAAGGTAACAAGGTAGTTATAAATTGGAAAAAAACAGGTATCCAAGCCTGTAGATGTCAAACGGGGTCTTAGGCAGGGGTGTCTCCTGTCACCCTTATTATTCATGATGTACCTACAAGGACTATAGGCCAAATTAGAGAAAAGTGGACTGGGTTTCAACCTTTCTTTCGTCAAACATGGAAAACTCATTGAACAGGCGCTACTAGCATTGGGGCCGAGTATCTAAGGGAACACGAAATATACGTGACGACGAAAGGTAACAGGAATACAGCCGTACTGAAAAACAGGGCACTGTGGAATTGCAATAGGTATGATGTTGTCAGAGGAATATGGAAAGGGGTCATGGTTCCTGGTCTGACGTTTGGCAATGTGGTCTTGTGCATGAGATCAGAAGTTCAAGCAAGATTAGAAATTAAGCAATGTGGAATAGGTAGGCTTGCCTTAGGAGCTCACGGGAATACACTAAATTAGGAAGTACAAGGAGATATGGGATGTACTTCAATTGAGGGCAGGGAAGCTAGCAGCAAGATAAAATTTGAAAAGCGATTGAGAGAAATGGGAGAGGAGCGTTGGGTTAGGAAGGTATTCAGCTACTTGTACATGAACAATGTCGATACAAAATGAAGGAAGCGAACGAGAAAATTGACTGGTAAATACTTAGAAAAGTGCAGGGGGCCAAACCAAAAAGAATTATCGGTTAAGAAGAAGGTGAAAGAAGCTGAGACCGATATGTGGAGAATTGGCATGATTAAGAAGTTCGCACTAGAGGTCTATCAAATTTTAAGCTGGAAATTGCCAAGGAAAGGGTCTATGAAAATACTCGGGGTAGTTCTCTACTGTTTGAGGCCAGGACGGGAGTATTGTTAACCAAGACATATCGGGCGAAATACGAAGGGGTAGACACGGTATGCAGTGCGTGTGGAGAGGAAGAAGAAACTGCCGAACACTTGATAATGTTCTGTAAAGGGCGTAACGACGGAGCCGGTGATACGTCACCGACGGTGGCTTCTGCGTCGTCTGTCGAGTGACGAACTGCTCGTCTTGCGCGGGACATCATTTGCTGCGTTCGTGTGGACAGGGCAGGCGAGCAGATCCCGTGCGCCATGAGATCTGGTGGTTGTGTGTTGTCGCAGTTGTCGGGGGCTATCGGGGATGTTGAAACATTGGAGCACGTTCTGAGTGTTGTGCTCCAGTCATTCTTTCTAGGCGCCAGCTGCTTGTGGGGGGCGGATGCTGGAGACCACGGGAGGCGCGCTGAACACTAAAGACGTCTTGTCACCCCTCGAAAACTTCGGAGCATGACCGGGTAGCCCAGAAGGCATGAACTGTGCCGTGGGGTTGGATGGCGTGCCCATGCTCGTCGGGACAATCATGTTGATGTTTACCAGGGTGGTTGGTACGGGAGGTGTGGTCTGTTCTCCTGTTGAAGAAGCTGCCGTGTGGTCCTCGGTCATTGTAACAGCATCCCGGAAGTTTGGCCATAACATGTCACGGGCAGAAACCTCAGCTGCGAGCGACGTCGAGGTAGGTGGCAGTGTCTCTTCAGCAAAGAGGGAGAATATCCTCGCAAGGACGTCTTTAAAATTTTGGCTGCCATCTGAGACATTGGAGAATTCGTATTTGGGCGGGCAGTCCACGAGGGTTTGACCATAAGGCACCCGTACGCCGGGGAAACTGATGGCGTGCAGCGTCACAGCGGGCTTTCAGTCTATAGTGTGTCTGGTGTAGTGGGGCTCCACAGGTGCCGAAAAAGGCATCGAGTCTGCAGACAGGTCAGCCGGCCCGGCTGAGGTCGTCGAATCACCCGGTGCAGAGTGTGCAGTCGACCAGGTCTGTGCAGTGAATTCAACGGAGCATGGGGCAGTTGCCGGTGTCTAATATGCGACGGAGAGAAGTGACAATGCCTTTGTTGGCAGAACCGGCACATAGGAGGCAGGATCCGTGAACTCCGGTGTTGTGAGTCTCTCGGTCGACGGCTTGATCGCAGCACGAGGGCAGTCTCCATTACCTGCGTAGCCGGTAGCCGACAGCACAATGGTATCGTGTGGCCATGTTGCGGAAGGCATCCAGGAAGGTGATGAGCCCGGTGCCACAGTGCCGCCCTTGGGGAAAATATCACGTTTGATGCCGTAAAACTGGAGCATGGCGTCTCACAGATATCATCATAAGAGCGAGAGCTCCAGGAAAAGTATGTAAGGTGTCATTTGAGATCATATGGAAGATAATATTCTAATACATTATACATGAGTTCTTGGATCCAGATGCCATTGCGATCGAATGCCGCTGCAAACTCCTCGAACCATGACTCCTTACTTTGTCAAAAAATGACGCAGTGACTGAAGAAAGGCCGCAGCGGAGGCCGCCCTCGAACTGCAGCAGAATAACTACGATGAAGAGTCCGCACCGCCTTCCAGTTTCAGCTCCCGCTCTCGAAGCTGGGCGCGGTCAACAGGCTCTTGATCTCGCCAGCATAGCCAATCTCAGCGGCGGTCCCGGAGCAGACCTTCTGGACCGAGCCGGGGCCGTTCCAGGTCGTGGCGTCAGAAGCAAGCCGTTCATAAGGACGCAGACATACCTGACAAGGTGAGCTTCACAGATGCGGTTAAGGGCACGCAGAGGCGTGGGCCTCAAGGAGCTACTGCCTCAGAACCTAACAATAAAAGGGACCTTCAAGACACGGCATTACAAGCAGTATAGCGCAAAAAGGACCACTTACACAAGGTAGTGCTGCAGTTTAAACAAGCAATCTGCGAGATTAAGCAGTCTATGGCGCACTCATATATACCTAAGCCTATTTCAGTTGAAGCTACTGCCTCGAACGTTAACAATCGTGAAGCGCCGCCTGAAAAAAAACGAGTGGCACCGAGCTCCGAATCTGAAAGGCACGACAATCTTGAAGCCACAGTAAAGATGAACGCATGAAATAAGTAATAATATTTCAATGGCGAACAGAGCCAGTAAAAATGAGAAAACTGCTCCCTGGCATTCAATGTGCGATCTGCAACATTGACATTGTGGTCAATAACCTCACCGCCCGAACATAGAGGCTAGAATCTCACATTGACAGAATCGAGAATCATATAGGTCTTCGCCCAGGCCCGTCAATGATGTCTACTGTGGGTTCTACCACCATTAACAATAGCCCTATCTCAGATAGCACACTCACACAACACCACGATGGTCAGCCCCACTAACGAGCTCGTGGTGTGGCAGTTGATTTGTTGGGGCTTCACTAAGAAGCCCAAGCCTCACATCATAATGATACAAGAAACAGTGGGTACCATACCAAAGCTTCCAAATTTTACTGAAACCCATTTTTACTAGAACGCCTAACTGATTCCCGTTGATCGAGGAATCACAATTTTAACGCGAAATGATATCATAGTTTAAGAAAACACGCAGTACACATACGGGGCATGTTTTCGTAGAGATCCTTCCAAGTAAGTCTCATCAGCACAGTGTATTTCCCTTCAGCCTGTACAGCAATCCGGCTCACTCGCGCAGCCGTTTTCTTTCCCTGTTTCGGGGGCACTAACCTTGGTGGCTGCACAACACCTATGGTGGGAGGGAATTTTAATGCCCCAAACGAAGCCTGTGCTATGGCTGCACTGCAGCCAAAGGTCGACACCTCTGCCAAGACTTGCATGATGTATAGCTAACGCTTATTACCGGTCCTGTGGCGCCGACCAGCAGAGGCACGTCAACAGCGCGGGATACGACGCCGGACCTGATGGCAGTTCGGAACATCCCTCAAGCAAAGTGACGGAATATTTCTGAAGATCTCGGTAGCGACCATATGATAGTAGAAACACAAATTCCTCAGGCGGGTACACCTCACGCCCACAAGCGATTCAAATGTACGGACTGGGACTAAATCTGGAAGCAGTGAGGCAAACAGAGAAATGAGGAGGCTGTCGATGACATCGAGGGATGGATGGGAACCTCGTTAATGCCTCGATCACCGCTCTTACAGCATACATAAAAAGGCTGGTGAGTGGAATGTATCCCAGAGGCATGGAAACGCTTTAAGGCAGTCCTAATACCGAAGCCTAGAAAGCCGTCTAGCCTCAATCACATGAGGTCAATATCACTCACATGCTGTGTTGGCAAGGTGAAGGAGCACGCGTTCCTTACCCGTATGAACAACCACCTAGAGGACACGGGAATCTACCCACCCACTATGGTAGGTTTTCGATCACGCCTCTCTTTATAAGACGTCGTGCTCCAGCCCTACCACAGAATCATCAATGACCCAACTAGCGGCACTCGAGCCATCCTCGGCCTGGATCTAGAAAAAGCGTTTGACAATGTAGCGCATGCAGTAATCCTGAGCCAAATTAACAAGCTCAACCTGTGTCAGTGAAACTACAATATATCAGAGACTTCCTGTCGTGCCCCATGGTCACTTACATAGTCGAAAGCATGGCATCCAATGAATATACCTTAGAAAGCAGTGACCATTCCCAAGGGTCAGTAATATCTCCTCTTTTTTTCAACCTCGTGATGATGGGTCTCCCGGTCTGCCTTGGCGAGACTGACGGCCTCCACCACGCCTTGTATGCAGACAATATCACCCTGTTTGTTGACAAGGGAAGCGACGGGCAGATAGAATGCACCTAGTAAGCAGCAGTTTCTGCAATAGAGACATATCTCTAAGACACGGGTATTCGAATCTCTCGCTGAAATGAAAGATGATAATGTACTGCCCGCGCCGCCGGTGCAAGTCAATTGGTTGTCGACCCCAATGCGAAAACATATAGTTGTATACGCAAGACGGCGCTTGCGTTCCCTGAGTTCCAAAAATACGCATTCTCAGCGTGCACATAGCTGCCAACGAATCAAACATTGAAACTGTTCGAAAGATCGAGGGCAAGGTTACAGCAGCTACCCACCTGATCAAACGAAGTACAAACAAGCACACAGTAGTATAGGAAGACAGCGTCATTCGTCTTATGCAATCGTTTGTAATCAGTCACATCACTTATGCGGCTGCCTTCCCCAACTAGACAGTCACTGAAAAGGAGAATCTCAACACCCTTATACGCAGGACATACAAAATCGCCCTTGGCCTACCGAAGTCCAAGAGCACCACTCGTCTACTACAGTTGGTGGCATACAACACTCTCGAAGAGAAAGTGAATGTGCAAAGGGTCCCGCCGCTCGAACCTGTATGTCCCTGACAGCTGCGGGTCGGTACATGCTGCAGAAACTCGGCCTGAATATCCCGTCGAACAAGGTTAAAAGAGGACATTCCACGCGACAACACCTACACGCAGATAGTTGCTCCTATTCCTAGAAATATTGACCCCAAACATAACGAGCGCCGACGCCAGGCTCGTGCAAAGACACTGCTGCGCTCTTTGGGCTGGGAAAGGACTGCACGCTTCGTGGACGTGGCAGAATACACACAGAAACCCCGGTTCATGGCGGTTATTGAAGATGTTAACTCCCGGCTTACTTACCCGCGCGTGTACTGGAAGTATCAAGTATCCAGAAACTGCGAAAAAGGTTGCGATTGCGCTGGCGTTTACCGACCCCATCTGCGAGGCATTTTTTAGCGACTCACACTCCGCAGTTGTACCTACGCGCGTGGACGCATTTTCTCGAAGCTCTACTGAATCCGAGGAAGGCTGGTCGACACGAAATCTGTTCCACCATGATTATATGGTTCCAAGCGCATGTCACCACCCTCACCGACAAAGGGCTCCCTAATTTGAATGAGGTGGCACACCGTTATGCGCGAGAAAAGCCTTGCCGCGCAGAGTATGAGTCCACCTCGTAGAGTTTGGACCTCCTGGTTCAAATTGTTGAAGAACGCTTAGTGAGGTGTAATGATACTACCAAACACTACCAGTTAGGCTGGCAGATATGACCCCCATGTCACCCTAAGCTGAAACGATGCCAGGCAGTCGTCTGGCGGCAACTGCAGACAGAAACCTTCCTCAATCCGGTGCGACTGCGGCAGTTTTTTTTCGCGCAATACCAAGGTGCTATTTGCAAATTATGTCGCACAACTCGAGCTACATTCTCGCACATGTTGTGGAGCTTCTCTTTTGTAACAGCTGAAATGGCAGTAGCTCCGGATGCTCTTGCGTCGATTTGGGCAGCCGCTCTTCGGCAAGGCCTTGAAGTCCCATCATGGAAGACCGGAGCCCTGGTTGTAAACTTAGCTGGATTTTCAATAAAGATGTTTCGATCCATCTATCGACGAGCGATGTATAAAAGACCACGTATCACAACCATGAATAGTTCATCAATGACCAATGCTTTGTTCACCGCTATTAGTGCCAGTGTGCATCGCTGTAACTTGAGTTTCAGTATACCAGCCACAAGCTAGGCCAAATGAACAATTTCAATTCGAACAACTGGTCTCTTTCTTGACCCCGTGACAATATGCTTGTCGATCACCTTCAGTGCATTGCGCTTAACTGCAGTATATCTCAACCCGACGTGAAGGCTTCATTATATGCAATGCCTATAAATTTGGATAGCCACGTCTGCATCCACAATGGACGCTTTACGAATAATACGGTCTATTTGAAACGCAGTAGCGAGATCTGGCGACAAAATGTGGTAGAATACTTGTTGGCCACGAATAATGTTGGGGTTCGATTTCTGCTGATACCTTCAGATTTTAAATGCGAAGCATTTCTTTGCATTCTGTAGGTACTTTGAGCATCTATCTATCTATCTATCTATCTATCTATCTATCTATCTATCTATCTATCTATCTATCTATCTATCTATCTATCTATCTATCTATCTATCTATCTATCTATCTATCTATCTATCTATCTATCTATCTATCTATCTATCTATCTATCTATCTATCTATCTATCTATCTATCTATCTATCTATCTATCTATCTATCTATCCGCTTACATCTCTGTGCTCTGATTACCAACCCCATAACTTGGTATGGGGGCGTAAAACGGTATGACGAGTACCACTCACTGGACATCACAGCGGAACATACCCTGGAGGTTTATTGTGCTACCTGTCTGCGGGTATGTGCCACAGGTGATTAACAGTTCATATCTACGCAAAAACGGCGAGACAGGCGACCTGAAAACGGCGAAGAATCTCTCTGGCGGAAGACGAGGGAAGACAAAGATAAGCAATAAATCTTCTGTCTTTCTAAGAGTTGGAACGTTATATTGGTGCAGTCTTCGGCAGAATTGAGAACGAAATGAATGTGGATAACTTAGATTCTATTTCGAAGTTCGATTGACCGGTCATATTTCTAGACGTGCGCAGGGAGTGATGGCACTTATGAATGGCCTGAAGGTATCAAGATTTTCGAACTGCGTGAGTTCGTCGCTCAGATAGCCGAGAAGACACTGGATGAGCTCGACCACTAACTATCAGTGAAGCTGAAATTGATTGATTGATTGATTTGTGGGGTTTAACGTCCCAAAACCACCATTTGATTATGAGAGACGCCGTAGTGGAGGGCTCCGGAAATTTTGACCACCTGGGGTTCTTTAACGTGCACCCAAATCTGAGCACACGGGCCTACAACATTTCCACCTCCATCGGAAATGCAGCCGCCACAGCCGGGAATCGAACCCGCGACCTATGGGTCAGCAGCCGAGTACCTTAGCCACTAGACCACCGCGGTGGGGCTGAAATTAAAGTACTCCGAGTTTTGAGAGTACATCATGTGGCCGCTCTGGAAAACGTCGTTAATGACTTGGCCAAGCAAACAGGATTGTTCCGTTGACTCGCGCCTCATGGAAATCATCTGCCGTCAGCAGCAATACACAGAATGGGAATAGCAATTCATTGACTGTCTTCTTGCCGTCAGCCAGACACAGCAGATACTCAACAAGAAGGCAGAAAAGCTTGATACATTCGATGATGAAAACACAAGGCCGAACATCTGGATCGCTCTACGAAAACACGTGTGTGGACAACTCGTGGCAAGAATCCAGTGGGCACATCAGGAACATGCGTCCACTTCTTACCGGACTAGCTTGAAAGTGCTGCGAGCTTCACTACGCTGGGCGTGAGACCGACAAATGGGACGAGTTAAAAAGGCATTTCCTGGCAAACTTCGACGAAACCTTGTTGAAAGGTGGAACAGAGCATTTTTTTAATAAATTCGATCAGGAAAGCCCCTTGAGTACTTTTATGAGAAAAGGCGGCTTCTTTCCATGGCAAGCCCGGAAATGCCGGAGTCCGCGATAGTACCACTCATTATTTAAGGCCTTCCCAAGAAACTCCAGAGACAGGTACAAGTGCAGACACCCGAAACTGTGGACGAATTGTTAGGTTCCTTTTTAATCCTCTCAGTTGATCTGCATTCTCAGAATCCACGTCGGCCAGATTATATCATCTAGAGAAGGCACCTTAGAGGTCGCGGGATTTCGACAGTTGGTATGGCTGAAACAGATTGGTCAGTGTATTATTCGACGCCAGTAACGACCAAGAGCCTATGACTCCTTCGCACCCAGACGAGGCTGAAACGAAAAATTGTCCCCGTATCTGAATGTTTCGCTGCAAATGTTATCAGAAGACGATCTTGCGTCTGGAAAAAGTGAACAAAATGTTTATTTAATGTTCGGTGCAGCAAATCGGTGAATGGTATTTTGGAGGTGCTGCGTTAGAGTGCCTCGATAAAGTGAGCTAGAAGGGGGTAGTGCACTTGCTGGGATCCCCTACTCTAAGCCACAGCGTAGGCGGTGGCGCTGATGTAGCTGAGAAAATTGAAAAAAAAATGGCGCGAGCTCAGTGCGTTGGCCATTACTTGCCCGTAAATCACGGTAGCTTTGTAGAACACTCTAGCATGGTGTATGCTGCTCTGGAGCATGATAGCTTGGTATGTCTTGTAAAGTCAATGGATGACAAAGTTATATGACTGGTGCAAACCTGATAATCATGCCATGCGTGTCATGTAAGTACATGACTACATGCCACGCTCATGATGCTCTCACGGCAGTTTCGCTAGCTTCACATATACTGAACTTGGTGTTAGGTGACGTGAATAGAAGACGAAATCAAATGGCACGTGCAAACATGATAATTATATTACATGCATGTCATGTAAAACATGACTAGTTCTACGCTCTTAGTGTGTTCACGGCCGTTTCGCTCGCTTCACATATACCAAAGTCGGTATTACGTGACGTGAATGGACGACGAACACGAAGGCTAGGAACACGAAGGCCAGGCCTGGCATTTGGAATTTTTTCGTTTTTAAACACTCTCATACAACGTGTGATTACACTGTACGCAGTATTCGCCACATGCTAGAGATTATGCGTTATTTCAGATGCATATAAATCGCACTCATGTGTAATAAGCAGTAATGGCGTGCTTTCCAAACCCCACGTTGGGCGGCTATCAATTGTAAACTTAGTTCTGTGCACTTCTTTAAAATGCACTGTTTTGGCACGCACACCTTATACGACTTTTTGAAAATTCTGCCGATGCTCACTTGGACACATACTGAGGATTGTTTACTACGAGCACTTAAGGTTTTCACTTTCCATACTTTTTAAAATTGGCAGCTGCTAAATCCTTCTGCAGATGTCCAATACTTTGGCTCTGTAACTTGGCTACTTCTGTACTGAACATTTTTATTCAAATATTGTGAAAATACACAAAGAAACAAAAACAGGAGGCCACTCATTTGAATGAATAAATGTTCTTTATTGCCCTGATATCTTAAACAAAATGCGCATGAACTGTGCAGTCTCATACAAAAGGCCAGTGCAAGTTCAATTGGAAGTGTACATAACAGAAGCTGTAATTATTCTAATTATTATAAACAGAAGTACACAATTCTAGTTTGATATCCTCATATAAAACCGATAATGTTGATCGGCAAACAACTTCACTTCAATTCTAAATAGCAAAGACAAAAAAAGAAGTGCATATTTTATAGTTTATACAAACATTTGGGCATTGGAGGCATACAAAACTGCAAAATGAATCTTCTAGTTTCAAGTAACAATACGGTTACCGTATATAGCCTAATGATAGAACAAGGGTATTGCAACAACTAGGAAAGAAAACGCACACACACACACACACACACACACACACACACACACACACACACACACACACACACACACACACACACACACACAATATATATATATATATATATATATATATATATATATATATATATATATATATATATATATATATATATATATACTGACAAAAAAAACCTGCAGTATCAGTGAACTGAAGCAGAGAAAACTACTTCAAAGTAGTATTTTTTCTGCGAACAGATCAAGTTCTGAGTATTGTATATATATTGCGGTATGACATTCCAAACTTTCACTGCCGTGTATTGTTGCAGTCGTTTGCTATACGCTACATTACAGATGTGCGTACTTGCTTTCTTTCGAATGTATGCACGTAGTTCCGTAGCTTTTACTTCGGCTCAAAATGAAGTTCAAACACAAAGATGCGTCGTCCAAAACTTTATCCACTCTGTGCAAATTATTTTCTCATTGCTTCCTCAGGGCTACATCCTTAGAAACTCTGGACAAAGACGGCTTCTTGCTGCCTTTCCCGTGGACGTATAACCCGTCTGACAGCCTGGCGCAAAACAGTGGTGTTGCCGCCGTGGAGACATTCTAACCACGTGAGACGGACACTGCTTATTCCCGGCTGCGGCGGGTGCATTTCTGATGGAGGCGGAAATGTTGTAGGCCCGTGTACTCAGATTTGGGTGCACGTTAAAGAACCCCAGGTGGTCAAAATTTCCGGAGCCCTCCACTACGGCGTCTCTCATAATCATATGGTGGTTTTGGAACGTTAAACCCCACAAATCAATCAATCAATCAATCATCGGACACTGCTTATTAGGCCACATCGCTGTTAGCTGGAAAACCCAGCGGATTGACGATGCAAAACACGGACGGGTACTCTAGGAACAATACTCGCACACACTGACCGCCGCTCCAAACACACAGACACTGGGGCTCTTCGATGCTCAGGTTCCTGGGTTGGCACTGGAGACCCGCGGGCTGCCCGCGGGCTCCCCGAAAGCTACCATTGCATCCGGTTCTGGTAGGAAATGACGTAGGCTGGCTATGCGCATGCCCGGCGACAGCCCGAAGGTCGCAAAATCGAACGCAGGACAGCCAGCGTAAACGTAAACAAACTCTACCGTCATGGCAGCAAACAAAACAATGCGCCGCGTGTATGTTGTTTTTTTTGCATTGTCCGCTTGGAAATGCGTAGCTAAGCTCTCCAAAAAGCTGAAATAATATCCTCGAGCGTACGCACTTGGGGTACGGCTTCGTATGCTCGCACGATCACTTGCCGCGTCCGTGAACGAAACAGCCAGCTGGCGCACGCTGCCTTGAGAACGATGCAAGGTGAGCTGCCATGACTGTAACGGCTTGACAAGTTAATGTCTCTTTAGTATATGCATGAGTCACTGCACAACACGACTGGAAGTCACACGGAAGTGATCGTGTTCCCAAAAGAGCTCGAGGATATATATATATACCTGCTCAGCTATCGAGTATTATACGTGGCCACACACATTGACCTACTTACGTTTTTGTCTAAAATTTGTGATATGCGAAGGTATCGGTACCATGAGTGCGCGTCGTATATAAAATAAACATTTGCATGACACGTTCTCGATCCAGTTTTAGAACTGGCCTTCGCCTGTTTTCTAGTCCCAAGTGGCACTTAACGAATGTCATGTATATCAGCTTTGATTCGACCTACTAGGTCATAGTACGTACTGCGCAGCATTATTACAAAGAGATGAAAAAGACAAAGTCAACGATGAAATGGGCCACGATAGGATTTACACACTTCCGAATCCATTCTCCGTTTTTTTTCTCGCGCCGTATCCTATAATATCATACCACATACTCTGGCTCATAGAAGAAAATGGGTTCGCACGCCGTTCACGACCAGCGAGCATCACCTGCAGTCGTGATTTAGGGCCTTCTATCAGCATCGAAGATCAATCGAGTAGTATGGACAGAGGTTCTAAGAGGTTCACGGACCCAAACATATGACGGAGCGAGCTAGTTCGATCACAATTTTCTCCGCTAGTGTACAGAAAGCAGGCACAGCTTTACAAACGACTACTACGAAAAAAAATAACTCCAAAGTTGTCTCGCGCCGCCGCGGTAGTCTAGTGGCTAACGTACTCGGCTGCTGACCCGCAGGGCGCGGGTTCGAATCCCGGCTGCAGCGGCTGCAATTCCGATGGAGGTGGAAATGTTGTAGGCCCATGTGCTCAGATTTGGGTGCACGTTAAAGAAGCCCAGGTGGTCTAAAATTTCTGGAGCCCTCCACTACGGCGTCTCTCATAATCATATAGTGGTTTTGGGACGTTAAACCCCACATATCATATCAAAGTTGTCTCTATGCGTGCGTACGAACACACTACGTACATAACTTTTAAGTCATGTGCATGACGCAGTCAACAGGTAACCCTTCACCACATTGTTCACAGGAGGAAGCTTCACGAGAAGCATAACAAAAGCGAGGAACAGTAGCGTCAAACACTCGCCGCCACTCGTAATCGCCTCGTCTCGCAAGGCGGAACAGACTTTAGAAGATAACGCCACGCGTAATGACAAGCGAAGGCGCAGTCCTCAAGCGCCCACATTACAACCTATCGAGTCCTCACAAAAATGGCACCGAGCGCGCATCATACCTTTTCGGCGTCTGCTAGCCCAAAACCTGCCCAAAACCTTGCAAAAAACTTCCACGACTAAATTGTCCTGGAAGCGTCGGGCTCCCCGCGGGTCGCCAGAACGTCCAACTCGAAAAAGAACGAACGCCAACCGGAAGTGCGCTGGGGGGACGGGGGACGGAGCAGCCTGAGAAAAAAGAGCGCGATCTGGCTCGCTCTGGCAGCCCACGTTAGCCAGGAGTGAAAAATCGAAGAGCCCCACTGGCCCAGCTCCAACGCTCACTACATCGAAGGCGACGGTGTCGCTGCGCCGCGAAAGCACGCCGAAACACATTTTTTGGGACTTCCGCGGCGTCTCCGCGATGCATGGCGCCGGCCGGCGAGTGGGTCCTCTGCCCTCTTCTATCTCACTTTAGCCTCGATGCGTGCAGCGGAGGCGAACGAGCGCATCAAGGCACGTGAGACATAAGCACTATCTGGCTGTTCTCTTAAAAAAAAAACGAAGCTTGTGGTGTGCGTGCTCGTCTTTCAGGCGATAAGGCGTAGATGCCACCACCGTGTCGTTTTAGCAAAGCGTTAGAAACATGCGTCTTTTCGTGAATAGCGTTTCATTGTCAACACAGCGTTATAAACGTTACGGTCCTTAGAATTTTCGTATGTATGACTTTTCTAGGATAAAAAGACACATATAGAATATTGACGTGTTTATTGTGCCTCAGATGTGCACAATACGTGCTTTTTATTCGGGAATCGCACAAGTAAGAACGAAAAAACTTCGGCATTATTGTTGGGCGCTGCGAATGGGGTTGTACTTTGGTAATTGCGAGTCTACTGACCGACCAACAAACAGACAAGTCCACTGACTGACCGACCGACAGACAGACAGACAGACAGACGAAAATTTTTGCGTCGAAGGCCCCCAAGGTAGATTATCGCCTTTGAAAACGAATAGAAGAGCGTGTGCAGTCTCTTAATGACAAAGTTGGGGACTGCATTTATAAGGGCTCGAAATATTTATGTCTAATTATAGGTGAATAGTGAACATTATGATGAACTAGTGGATAGTGGGGAGTCTGTGTCTGTCATAAATGAGACACATCTAAAGAAGAAAGAAATTATTCGAGGGTGTTCTGTACCAGCGCAAAGCATTGATGGGACGAGACAAATTTATGATGAGTCGGTCAGAACGAATGTCTCTTTTCAAAACCAGAACCCTGAAATTTATATTCTCGAAGTGAAAAGGTATGACTAGATATTTTTACTTTCTCGACCTAATATAATACTCTACAGTTAAGCCTTTATTCAAATGATGAAGTGAGTGTAGCAAAAGAGATTTGCGCTTCGTTGAGCATGGCGGATCGCCTTAATAAATGCGAAGACGACGTCCACCGCAAATTCTCTCAACTTGTCTGCTTGAGCAGCTGGTTACAGACAACAACAAAATTTTCGGTTTCTTTCAAGCTGGCTATGTACAGACTATGCTCAAATTTATGTACAGACTACACCAGTTAGGAGAAAGCCTTACAACAAGTCACGCGAGAAGAAAATGTGCTTAAAAAGCGTGATACATATTATGTTAGAATTTGGAGTATAACGAGCATTGGTGTCCACGTTCGCCTCACCAATTACGATGGCTCCCAAAGAAGATGGATCCTTGACACTATGAACAGACTACCGAGTCTTGAGTCAGCAAACAAACCCATTTCCTTTACAGTTGCGAAGAATCAATAAAATAATTGACGACACGGGAGGTTGCAAGGTGCTTTGCCGATCAGATCTTTGCAATGGATTTTGGCAGGGGCCCCTCGAAGAGGAATATAATATGCACACAGCATTGGTCACTTCATTTGAAGTATGTGGATACAAAGACTTACCTTTTGGGTTGAAGAAAAGCGCTGCCTGGTTTCAATAGATGATGACTGGCGTCTCGAAACCTTTCTTTGGAGAACTTTGTAACATCTATGTTGACGATATTATAGTGCATTCGAAAGATGAGACGTCTCACGCTCAAAATTTGACGGCTGCTTTGATTGCACTGAGTGAAGCTCAACTGAAAGGAAATTTTAAGAATGAGTTTTCAAAGACAAAAATTACATTTCATGGGCGCATTCTGGATGGATTGTCTAGGAGTACTAAGGAAGAGTCTGTGAAGCGTGTGCGGCAGATGAAAAAGCCAGATAATGTACATGCCTTCAGCGTTTTCTTCTGTTTGCCGGACACTTCAATAGTTTCAAAAAGATTGCGGCCCCAGCGAAACCAATAAACAATTTGCTTCACAAGAATACAGATTTTATTTAGACTAATGAATGTGAAAAGGCTTATGATGACCTAGTATCAGCCATACCATCAGACCCGATTGTAACGCTGCCCGATTTCACTCTTCCTTTTGAACTGATGACAGATGCATCCAACTTCGGCGCACATGCTGTTCTGTATCAGCGAAAACATGACAAAGCATCTTAAGGTATTGGCTACAACTCGTATGCGTTTACGAAGGCAGAGCACAACTATAGCACGAAACAGAAGCAGGCATTGGCTGTTGTTCTTGCAATGAGGTATTTTCGGTCTTACATTGAAGGAACAAAATTTAAACTATTCACTGATCATCAGGCACTTACCCATTAGCTGAATGTTTCTCATTCAAAAGGTATCATAGGCCGCTGGATCAATTAAATTCAGCAGTTTGATTTTGAAGTCGCACACAGGAATGGACAAGAATTATCAGATGCCGATGCACGTTCTCGGCTACCAGTAACCAGTGGCTATAGGAAAGAGCGAAGTGCCAACTTACTCAAACTCTGGGAAGGTACAGAGCAATTGATGGCCATAGGAGAAAAGTTCCGGGTTCAAGTTAAGGTGGCATGAGTAGTTCTTGAGCTGTACCATGATAGCCCACATTCAGGAGGGCACGACAGGTATTGCGAACCCAATATAAATTGAGAAGGCGATTTACATGGCCAGCAATGAAGAAGGATGCTCCTTATTACATCAGTTCCTGCCATGACTGCCAACTCAACAAGGTCAAATGAAAACAGAAAACGGACACTATGGTTTTCACACTTAATGAAAGTGTGCCTTTTGAAAGCGTTCGTGTTGACTTCGCTGAGCTAAAGAAAAAAAGCGAAGGCGTAAACTCAGTCTTTCTTAGTGTGCATTGGCGAATGCCCAAGGATCGTTGCAGCCAAGCCGGGAAGAGAGGATGCAAAACCCGTCATTAAACTACTGAACAGATGCATGTTTAAGGGAGTGAAATGCATTGTGTCGGAAAATTGGTGGGCGTTCAGGAGCCAGAAACTTGAAAAGTGGGTAGAAAAAAAAAAACATCACCTTGAAGTTTACCGCCACATGCCATGCTTCAGCCAACAGGCTTACAGAACAGGTCACACGAGACATAAAACAATACTTAAGCATATACCCGAGATTCCCAGGAGGTTGGAAATATTGCCGCCAAGCAGCGGTGTCACATAACAATAGATCCCACACAAGTGACTTGGAATGCTGTCCTCACTTCCACTTTTTGTGAACCAACGTATCTGCATAGCGATACACTGGGATTCAAAACCGTGAAGAAACGAAGAAGACCGAAGAGAGCCAAAGAAAACAGGAAGTCGCCTAAACGAGCATTCGACAAGCGTCATAATAACAAGGCCACCTTTATTAGTCTAGGTGATCTAGTTTTGGTACGGAAAGGCTATGACAGTCATGGGCTGAAACTGTTGGTACAATTTAGGGTGACCAAAACAGCTACAAAAGACGGAATACTGAAGACCATCGGCGATATAACCAAAGATGGGGTCATGGTAATAGCTGCCAACAGCAATGTGAATCTCTATATCCAGCGAAGTGACAAAACAAAGCCAGAGAGGGGGTAGCAACCCAAAAACGACGAAGAACCGCTTTTGTAGGGGCACGGGAAAAGAGAAAGAATAAAATCTTCTCTGTCTCTGTCAGTGTTGGAGCGTGATGCCCATAGGGTTTATTTGAACGCTTGAGCGTTATGGAAAAGCTGCTAGTGGGAGGGTCGACAGGAAAAATGCAAATAATAAATGTTATTGTCGCAGCAAGAATCGAACCCTAGCATTGTGTGTGGCAATCAAGTATTCTACCAAAGAGCCACGCCACGTCTCGGAACTACCTTTAATTAGACTCTATTGTTCGTGAAAGGTCAATTGAGGTTGCAGTGTTGGCTTTCCAATTTTATAAATTTTACATATTCACTTCAACAATACAGCCAGCACGTCGGGTTAACATCAATCAATCAATCAATATTATTTTGTCTTCACACTCGGATGAGAAGAAGCAGGACTCCGAGCTATACTACAGCTTAATAGGGGTCCTGTTTCCTTTTACGAATGACTCCAGCACATTGCAGAGACCAAAAATAAGCGCAATAAACGCACTAAAAATGAAGTAACACGTGATACAAAATACATTTGCAATAAAAAAACAATATTTGTAGGCATCAATATATATTGAAAAATGCTCAAATATATGCGCCAATGAATGAAACTGCGGACTTCGCCGATTCGTATTTTGATACCAGATATACAAGAATACGTAAACAGGTTCATATAGGCACGTGTATATGCTCCCTAGTAACGTGCTCAAGAAAATTTTAACACGAGGGTGAAAAACAAAGAAAACAGAAATAAAGGTATTTTGCACAACTTTTGTAGTTTTAATGTCACCTAGTGCTATTTTGTTAGTTTTTTCTTTGCTATCGTACCCCAAAGAAGGTTGCAGTCTTGCAGTACCGAAATCACTAGAGCATTGTAAATCAGAACTTTTGTGTTAACTAGAAGAAAATATTTTAGGCGAGGTATGGTTCCAACAGCACAAAAAAGCTTTTTATTAAGGAGTTCGACGTGATGGTTCTAACTTAGGTTTTCGGAAAACGGTACACATAGTGTAGAGACTGTGTTAACAATTGATGAATCATTCGGGACTATCTTCACTTTTATACACTCTGCGATTATTTGCTTTTGGTGTATAAACCGTTAGTTCTGTCTTGCTGCCCTTTATTCGCAAGCAGTTCTCTTCAGCCCACTTTTTAAATTCTGTGAGCGTTATGTTTCCTCGATGCTTAAGTTCAGTTACAACTGTTATCTTGATGCTAAAATTCAGTGAAGAGGTAGTGGTTACGAACATTGCTGTGTCATCCGCTTAGGAGAAAAGTTTTGCTTGTTTTGAAATCTTTGGCATATAATTTATGTAGAATATAAACAGGAGTGGCCCAAGGATACCCTCTTGTGAAACTCCTACTCCTACAGCTTTAAAACTGGACTTTCCCTAGTTCTACTTATTGTGCTAGATGTGATGAGTTGGACTTCAAAGCAATACCACGAATACGATACGCGTGTAGTTTGATTTTATGATTCCCAAGACAAATCGCTTCAGAGCAATTGATGTAGATTCTTATAATTATTTTTATCTAAAAAGCTTGTATGATTGTTTCATTTTCAGCTAAAAGAGCAGCCTCGGTAAAATGGTGCTTTTAAAGCCTAGTTGATGATCAGATAACAAATAATTTTTATGCAAATATGATAATATTTTAGGGTGAATACTATTCACAATGCCTTTTGAGAATATTGGTAGAAGTGAAATTGGGCGATAGTTAACTAGAACATTTTATTTGCCTTTTTTAAGACCAGCTGTACTCCAGCTACTTTCCTGTGTTTGGAAAATCGACCAGACGATAGAATAAGGGTATAAATGTAAGTAATAACAAGACAAATAATGTCGAGTAGGTGCATACTTGGTCCCATTTAAAACTATCAGTGTCCTGCGACTTACTGTTTTTGACTCAACTTATTGAAGAAAAAAAAACTTCAGTGCAGTTAGTGTTAATGAAGAAGAACAATTTCGCGCTAATGTTTTAATACAAGAGCATGAGAGCTGCTGCCGAGTTAACAATTTTGAAGATAAGCCTGCTTCACAAAAAAGTTTTTAAAAACAGCTGCTAGTGTTTCGTCAGATGACACTTCATCTTGCTAGTGAAAGTTATCCGGAACAACATTAGATTTAGTTGGGCGTAGCGGCGAGTTTAAAAATGTTTATGTCACGTCGCACCATCTATTCTCCGGTTTTTCGAATAAGTTAGTGGCTGTTTATAGTTCACTAGTAAGTTGCTTTTGATATGTCATATTCTTCAAACTTTTATGTTTCTGTTCAATAAAGCAGGTGTGCAGGGTATTTTCATTCTTGATGATGCTTAATAATTCATAAGTAACCCAAGGTTTACGAGTTTGAAAGGCTTTCTTAATTCATAAGTAACCTAAGGTTTAGGAGCTTTGGAAGGTTTCAAACACTCTTATTGGGAAATGCTCATGTTATATTATGAATGCTGCTATAAAGAGAAAACGTCATGCCACTGCTGTTTGAACTAACAACACCGTTCCACTGTTGCAAGGTAACAGAATTATAAAATTCATCTAGAAAGCATGGTATGATGTCTAGAACGTGGCGCCTCAGGGCCTTCTTCTTAACGAAACACAGGTAGTGGTCATCAACATAAATATACCTAAATGGTCGCTAGTATCTGTACAAATAACATCTGTTGTTACAATATTGAAGTAACAATTTATAATAAAGAGGTCTGACAGCGTTGCAGTTTCTCCAGGGACGCGTGTTTGTGCTACAACTACATTGATGACACTGTTCACCATCCACAGATTTTGTGATTGTTGTAGAAATGCATGTGCACAAGCATGATCACATTGCAGTCTATTTCCAAAAAGGTTCAAATTTTGTTCTGCAACATGAGTGAAAGGCTTGCTGATGAAGTTAAACAGATCAAAATTGCCAGAGTGTATACGGTACACAACAGTGAAAGAATATTCGTGGCTGCACAACGTGAGTAGATCAATACCTGAGCTATATTTCAGGCTGATAATGCAAAATCTGGGCTGTTAATGATAAGGCACGGCTGGTGTCCCGTATCTGGTCCTTTCCTCCACTTCAAAGCGACTGTTATATCGCTTGAAAAAGAGAACAAAAAGAGGGCATTTACGCTGTGGGTGTAGCCTCGGATCGGCGAAAACGTTTCATCGTTATCCCAAACCTGCACGCCGTGTTGCACCGTTTGAAGAAAGTGGTCAGTCATTATGACATAAATGTTGTCTTGCTTGTGGGCCAGAAACCAGGACGCGTGAGCGCAAAAGTTTACAATAGAGTGCAGGAAGGGCTGGCCACTCTTAACGCTGAAGGTTGCTCTATAAAGCACTCTAAGCGTTTCAGTGACTGTGCGAACGCAGTGGTGTGCTCCACCCCTTCGTTAAGTGGGTGCATGAACAATGGGCCGACAGGAAGTTGCCTAAACGCCCGTCTAAGGGAGAATGCTTGGTGTAGGATAGGTACATCATCCACGCATCCGGTTATGCTTTGTCGGCAGTGCCATTGCGCATCTGTGTTTAATAAAACCTCTGCATTGATCAGATATAGTGACCAGCACACGTGTGAAACTGCTGAAGCTTGTGAAATAATAGAAGCAGGAGACAGGTGCATTCACACACAAATGCTGAGAATAGCTTCCACAGATGCTGAGATTTTGTATTTACAGCATATTTGATTATGTGCCTAAAGAATGGTGTCAAGGTTGTTTTTATGCCTTCATGCTTGCATATGAATGTCATGGTTCTTCTACAAAACTTTCAGTTAGACGGCGCTTGTGCGGTGCACTTGTGTTTTTGTTCCTTTTGTGCGCTGGTCGTGATGAGTGCGTTTTAACTGGCCCCATTTGCTACTTTACTATAAAAGGTACACGCACTACTGCACCTATTTCCTTAAGGCCGCCGAGTAGGCGCATCGGAAGTTCCAAACTGTTTCATGCACTAAGTGTTTGTTACTACACAATAGAAACAGGATATGAATATCGCGTCCAACTCCTAAAGGCGAAGCTTTATGCTTCTCTAATATAGAAAAATGCGATGGGATCTGACGTAAATCCACCACAGCCGGAAGCCGCATTACAGCAAAGGTGCGAATGATGTCGACTGCGCCATCGTGAGCAAGCTGGCAAAGACGTTACCCGATCCTGGGCCAGCTGCTGTATTCTTTATCTTCTTCTTCCTCTACTTAGTCCGCTTAGCTTGTACGTCTTTACCAGAGCGCCAGTGTCGGTCTTCGTCATCACAATTGTTTTGGTAACTGCTACAACGACTTTTGCAGTGTACTCAGTACGCTATGAATTATCATTATTTTTGCGTAGTAGGGAAGCACTTGTTTCTTGGTTTGTTTGTACCCTGGAGCATTTATCATGCAATTTTTTGTCATTCTTTGGAGAAGCATGCTGTTTGCTACACAAGTGCAATGAATTTTGTGCAATTCTTGATGCTCTGGCTGACGACAATGAAAAAATGTGGCCCAAGTTTATATACAGAGAACATTCGAAGACCCAGTTGTTTACAAACTTGCATTATATGACACCTCGTTGTTCCCCTGCTATTATAAAATACTTTGTTAATCATATTACCGAGATTATTTTCCTGAAAAAAAAAAGCCGGTCTAAGGTCATCTTGCAACGAAGTGGCGAGTACCGCGATGACTCGGTGGTTGAATACAGGGCTGGTATGCAGGAGGCCAGGGTTAGAAACCCATTCTGTCATTGGTGTTTTTCATTTTGTTTATATTCTTATTTCGCGTGATAGTGGTTACAGACAAAAGCGGTAGCGGTAGAGAGTTACAGTGCATGGACCCTTGTTCTGATCACACGATCGCTTTTTCTGTAAAACTCCGATGGTACTTTAGGCCATGTAGGGTACTCTAAGGTTTCAGCACACTTGACTGAGCATTTCACAGTGGAATTATGGAATTGAAGGCACGCTTGACTACGGCATCATGAATTCCTAGCGGTGTCGAACACGTCCCGGGGTCTTGGTTGTGGTATGCCTTGAGCCTTCCTACACACGTCCAAGAACCTCGGACTCAAACTTAGACTTGCCTTATTCCTGTAATTTATTGTATGTTTTCTTGAGGAACCCTGGACTGAAGTTTACACTCGCTTATTGCTGTAAATTATTGCATGTATTCTATTCAATGCTATTTTAAGCATTTAAGTGATGCGTTTTGAGAGCGGGGCATTGGTAAGCGCGTTTATTGTTATAATTTCACTATATGCTGTATACATTAAAAACGAGTGCTAGCAATTCTCGGCGCGCACCACGCCTCAGCAATTTAGAAGCTTAGAAATTGCAATAAATTATTTCCTTAAAATTGCGTGCAAATGAGGAACCGTCAAGCTTACGCCAGACCTCGAGCGACCGTGAGTAATAAAGGAGAGAAATTTTGGTGCGTGACTTTTAAAAAGCTGTGCGTCCCAAAGAGTAGCAGTATTACGAAAGACAGATGCGCTGTTCGCCGCTATCATTATAATGTGTGTATTGATGTATTGTGTTTCAATTTACTGGCCACAAGTTTGGCCCGATAAAGCGTTTCAACTGTAGACACAGCGACAGCTGTCCTCGTTTATTGGACAAGCCCTTGAGAGTATTGTGGTTTAGGGACGTTAAGTGCCAACAATTACAAGATGCGAAGTATTTCTTTCCGTACTGCAGACACTTGGTATCTATCTATCTATCTATCTATCTATCTATCTATCTATCTATCTATCTATCTATCTATCTATCTATCTATCTATCTATCTATCTATCTATCTATCTATCTATCTATCTATCTATCTATCTATCTATCTATCTATCTATCTATCTATCTATCTATCTATCTATCTATCTATCTATCTATATATCTATCTATCTATCTATCTATCTATCTATCTATCTATCTATCTATCTATCTATCTATCTATCTATCTATCTAGCCACCTACAACTGAGTGTTTCTTGCGATCACCTGATTAATGCCCCACCGTGGTGGTTTAGTGGCTAAGGTACTCGGCTGCTTACCTGCAGGTCGCGGGATCGAATCCCGACTGTGGTGGCTGCATTTCCGATGGAGGCGGAAATGTTGTAGGCCCGTGCGCTCAAACTTGGCTGCAGGTTAAAGAACTCCAGGTGGTCTAAATAACCCGAGCCCTCCACTACGGCGTCTCTCATAATCATATGGCGGTTTTGGGACGTTAAACCTCACATATCAATCAATCGATCACCTGATTAACTCTGGGTAAAGCAAACTTATTATGGGAGGGTAACATGGCTCGACAAATGATCCACTGCTCCTGACCTAAATAATGCCGCAATCTAGTCGCGTTCGTTATGCTTACGCCTGGGCGTGTATGTGCCACTGGTAATTGTGTATGCGGAACAGGTTATTAACAGCTTACTCGTACCCAGAAACGGCAACAGACATTGGCAAGTTATTTGCGAGATTGTTAAAAATACTGGCATCGGTAGCGTTGACCTGAGGAACATTGGAGTCCCAGCAGGAATGAAACCGAAACATTTTGCGTGGCAATCAAGCATGCTACCATAGTTCCCACCACGTGGCGGTACCGCTTTAGTAAAATACCCTATTAAGATGCAATCTTACTGATGCCTAAACTGTGGTTGCAATGCTGGCTATCCAGTTTTTTAAGCATTTCTTATGTAACTCCTGTATTACAGCCGGCTTGTCGGGTTAACATCAGTTGTGAGTAACTGTCATATAGCAGTGTCCAGGGCTACCATCCTCGCGAGCACAAGCGTTTCATATCAGCTTACCGCTTCTCGTGTCACTAATATTCATGTTTCCTTAGGAATCATTGGACAAGAGCAAACTACTGGTTATAAGAAGCATGTTTGACTGTTAAATATGTGCATGTGCATAAGTTTTTACATATATTTAGCCTGATTTCTTAACGCCTCCCTGAAAAATACAACAAGGTCACATTCTCTCTGCATGCTACGCATAACGTCGATTCCCACCTTACAGTGTCAATTTTATTAAAAGATAACATGCAAACACGTAATCTGCGCGTTCGCGGGAGCCATAGCAACCACAGCCTTTAATCCCGTTATCTAGTTAGCAAAACTACCAGTCATTGGTGATATGTAACCAGCGGCATGAAAGCAATCCTCTCCGCTTTTAAGGTGATTACCTATGAGACCAGGCGTGATCGTAACGATACTTTCGTGTTTGATGTCTGCTGCTTGCAAAGTCTTCCGTGGCCTTTTCATTCTCGCATGCATTATTGATTTCTTTGCTTTTGCGGCAAACATTTCCCGCGTTACATCCCCCAGTTTCACTGTTTTCATAGAAAAGACCCAGCAATACGTAATTGTAAAAATAAATTTCCACTGTGGAAGCTAATTTGATTTGCTATTGTTTTGCAGTTTTGGGGAGGTAACACTTGCTTACTGAGGTTGAACACAACTGATGGTATATTCAACAACTGCACTTGGTTTCGACTCGAAGGCTGTGATAGCAATGGTGCGAACCTCAGTAAATGTGTGTACCTTCAAAACCGCGGATATGGGTAAGACAGGGGAAGCACCTGTTTGAAGTGAATTTAACTACCAGCTATTTGTTTTCAGGAGAAAGTATCCTACTCAATTTTGGCAATTTGTTGATAACGATTCAATGCTCTTGGAAGGCCCTCAAGGTAATCATATTTTCACACTATTGCTTGAACTATAACGAAAAATTTTTCTTGTGGATGAATTACCAAAATATCGCTTTAGTGATGTGCGCAATCATGAGACAATGGAAGTTCAAAAGAATATTGCACGAAGAAACAAGGCTTCAATTATGAATGGTCGTGTGCTTCAAGCTTGGCTTCGTAGTATGAGATACTAGTTCGTTGCCAAATTAGTGCATGATTCACTGAAATTGAAATGCAATAACATACATCTATTGCTATGGGCATTTGATGTGGTTAGTAATGTGGGCTAAGCGAAAAGTTGGTTTAGAAAAAATACTGGTGATGTAACCCAGTTTGTTAAAAATAATGTAAGAAATAGCGCGTGACACTGGTACTTTAGGTTATTCTATAGGGAACGTAACCATCAGTGACAACTCTGGTGTTTTGCGCTTAATATGTATGTCTAGAAGATTATTATTGAGCAGAAATGTAAAAAAGTCACACTATTATATCCGCCTTGATTGAAAGTTCAGTGGAGAAACACATCTCTTCCTTACGTGTTATTGGCAAATGAAGAAATAGCCAAAAGAGGCATGCTTCTTTATACTTACCTCGCACGTCCAGTCCTGAATATATAAGCTTGCATGGTACACGGAAAATATAATTTGCCTAAGGTATAGTAAGAACGATACACCCGCCAATATGGTAAAGTGGCTAAAGCACTCGGCGTCTGACCGCAAGTCGCAGCATCGAATCCCGGCTGCAGCGGGCACTATTTCGATGGACGCGACGAAAATGCTGTAGGCCCGCGTGCTTAGATTTGGGTACACGTTAAAGAACTCCAGGAGGTAGAAATCTTCGAAGTCATCCACTACGGTGCCTCTCATGATATTATGCTGGTTTTGGGGCGTTGAACGACAACAATTGTTAGTAAGTGCGATACAGCTGCGAAATGCACGCTGGGTGATTGAGCATGGAGGATGCTTGGGCATCGCCTTCGAGAGTTGATCGCGACGGCGTATTTGTAGCTCGTGCACATCGTTTTTCAAAGCTGCCAGCCTATACTGATTCTCTGTGCTCACCTCAACCATGCCATAAGAAAACGAATGACAGTACACGAAACAGTACACGTTTCAAAGTGACGTTGAATGCTAATTGCAAGCATGGTTCTCAAGAGCCCGCTGCGCCATCATTATTACTATTTTCAAATCTCTTGCAAGCCCACAAGTGAGTCTACGCACTCGTTCACTTTTTAGATTGTTCTACTGAGTATGATAGTTACACATATCTCAGCGCTTTGTAATAGGTTGAGATTTATGATAACCACTATTTGCTCAATTCACACTTTTTGACGCCCACCGCAGTTTAAGCTTCTGTCACGCAATGTACGATGCGTCGAGCAGAATCGTTCCGTGATATTCATGATACTTTGTTTTTCAAAAGCAGTTTCAACAAACCCCTAGGTTCGCACTCTGTTTCTTGACACCGACGCATTCAGAAACACCTTGTCGTGCTGCCACTGAGTGGTTGTGAGATTGAGTACGGGCGCGGTCACCGGGATGCTGCTATGAAAAATGGCGAGTACCATTTCATTCCATCTTATTTGCTTAGTGGATGCTATGTTTTAAACGCTGCATGCATTGCGATGTACGAGCAAGGCCGTGTGAAAGGCAGCATCTCATCACCAGATCGGAAAGGCACAACGTGAGGGAATGCGTCATAAATGAACTTCAACTCTAATAGTCTTGCTCCACTGTTGATGTGAGCCTAATGGCGATACTGGACCAGTCTGGAAAAGTTTTTTTTGGGAACACAACGTGAATGAATATTTTTGGCAAAGAAACAGACGTCGAGAAAGGTAGTGGGAAGACGTCTGCAAACCACATAGAATGAAGAGTATTTAGTTGTGCGTTGAACAGTCATCTGGTAGGTGAAAATTAGCAATGATAAAAGGGCATCCCAATTTTCGTGGTCAAGGTTCACGTAGAGAGTTACCATGTCTGCAAAACTATGATGAGGCCAGTCAATCCTTCGGTGAGGCCATTGTTCTGGGGGTGGCAATTAGAAGGTGTATCAAATCTGAGCTTATCAGTGTTCCCACGTCACACTTAGTCTTTCTTTTCTGTGTTTCCTTTCCGTCCTTTCATTTCGCTCGCTTTAACAAGATAGATAGATAGATAGATAGATAGATAGATAGATAGATAGATAGATAGATAGATAGATAGATAGATATGGGGGGTTTAACGTCCGAAAACCACCACATGATTATTAGAGACGCCGTAGTGGAGGGCTCCAGAAATTTCGACCACCTGGGGTTCTTTAACATGCACCCAAATCTGAGCACACGGGCCTAACACATTTCCGCCTCCATCGGAAATGCAGCCGCCGCAGCCGCGATTTGAACCTGCAACCTTTGGGTCAGCAGCCGAGTACCTTAGCCATTAGACCACCGTGGCGGGGCTCGCTACAAAAAGGCTGAAAACAAACCACCAGTGGCTTTTTTTATTTAGTTGGTGCAGCTCTAGCCAAAAAGACTCTGTGCTGCTTGAGAGACAGAATACATGGTGCAAAAAGTGCCAAAGCTTGGTTGAAATGAATAACGCAAAGCCTCCAGAAGAGCTACAGCTTTCAGGCAATTTGCGAAAAAATTGGCAGGTGTTCAAACAAAAACTGACACATTTCTTCCTGGCAACACCCTTTAAGCAACCTAAGACGGAAGCCACCAAGACAAACATCCCACTGAGAATACTCCGTAAAGAACCCCTCGACGCCATCAACAACTTTCCTTTGAAAGAAGGTGAGGGCAATCAAGACAACCAGACAGTGCTAGTGAAGTTCGAGGAATAATGTGTCGACAAGGGAAACCATGTTACAAGAGGCAGTTTTTTTGCCTTAGCATGCAGAACGAGAGATTCATAGATTGATATGTGGAGTGTAACGTCTTAAAACCGCTATATAATTGTGAGAGACGCCTTAGTGTAGAGCTTCGGAAATTTAGACCGCCAGGGGCTCTTTAACGTGCACCTAAATCTGAGCACACGGGCCTACATTTATGCTATTTATGCTTAAATTTTGTGTTTACAATTTCAGGTTGTTTGAAACCAATGTATTGAATATATATATTGTTTGTCAGTGCTGATGTCTAAGCTTTGCACTGTCACGGACTGCGGAGGGACAAGGGCCTTTGTCAGGCTGTTCGCCTTTAGCCCTTTGCCCCTGCAGTGAGCTCTGTATCCGGCTTACTGTAAATAAAAATACTACTATTACTACTACTACTACTACTACAATTTTGCCTCCATTGCAAATGCTGCTACCGCAGTCGGGATTCGATCCAGTGACCTGCGGGTCAGCAGCCGAGTGCATCAGACACAAGACCACTGCGGTGGGGCATGCAGAACGAGGGACCGCCGTTGGAGCAATATTTGCGAGAGCTAAAGAAACAAGCGAAGCTATGCAACTTGGGTGTGATACAAGAATCCATGATTAAAAATCTGCTTGTTTATGAAACAAAGAACTCGTTGGTCAGCGAAATATTTGTGGAAGAAAAGGGCTTGACCTCCTAGAAAGCGGAGCAGGTGTGCAAAGCCCCCAAATTTCCGCACGACAGAATGCTGTTTGTTCAAGTCAAACGCTGCAATTAGACTACGCTCACCAGGCATAGGACAACAAAAAAATGATTTATTTGCCAACAGTGCGACAAACAGCATGCACAAAGGCAATGTCTAGCGTATTCAAAGACATGCTTCGCTTTCAATCTGCTGAGCCATTTTTAACACACAGGAAGTGTCACCAGAGACGATACGAAGGACATAATGTTGAAGCAGATAAAGGATTTAACATTTTAGATATAGACGTCTATGGCGTGAGCAACGGGGCAAGCACAGACTAGACGGTGAGTGGAAGAATATGTGGTCAAGAAATCAGATTCAAAGTGGACACCGGTTCCCAGACCACCATAATTCTTTGGGCAGTTTTCCGCCATTTCAAAAAAAACAGTGGCACTGCAGAAAAGCAGCACAATTTTGCGAGATTACAACAGCAGTACCATCAAGCATGTCAGACATAGCAGAAGAATTTTCTTACTAATTGGCGTTACGCGTTCCTGGTTTTCGTCGTAGTCGAAAAAGGTTGCCAGGCCATATCAAGACTGCACACATATCAGCAATCTGAACTTGCCCCGAGAGCTGTGGATTTGGTGACGTGGAGCGAGCCGGCACCTGAAAAGACCGTTCTAGACTCATTTAAGGCCACGGGCCCTGTAAGAAGGCGATACCAGGTGGCCCTATTGGAAGATGCTCTTCCAGTCATGCACCCAGCCATACAGGTACCCTTGGTTCTGAGGAAGCCTCTTCGACAATAACTGGAATGCATGAAAATTGCATCCATTATCGAGAAGATGGACAATATACAGACTGGGTGTGACCTCTTGTTAATCATAGATCCGAGGTAAACAAGAACATAAAGCGTGTGCACTACCCAACGAGGGAAGAGATTAACGTGGTGCTGCCAAGTGAAATTTTTTTCTCGGTGACATGCCGAAGCGCGCTTCCACGAAATTCCATTGGATGACGCTACATCACTAGTGTGCGCTTTCCCGGCGCTGTTCGGGCGTTAGCGTTTCTTGCGCCTTCCGTTCGGAATATTGTCAGCAAGCAAAGTTTTCCAGAAAACGTTGTCAGAAATATTTGAAAGATTGGCAGGTGTCCTGTAATACAATGACAATGTTTTATTGTGGGTTGACAGTATGGACCAGCCTATAAAAGCTTACAAGCTGTGCTGAAGCGGACACAATGACAGGCCTTCTATTCCTGTCTGTTTGTTTTCTGTACCCCATCGTTTTTTTGTGTGCTCGACTTTTATGTTTAGATGACCCCCTTCAACCTTCGAGAATGATTTTTTGTTTGGAAATAAACTGAGTTCTTGGGTGAAGTAATAGACGAGCAGGAAACACGTCCGAATTGCTACCTGGCGAAAAGCGTCTGTTCACTGCCGACACACACACAAAGACACACCGTGGGGAAAATGGTGGAAGTTGTTAACTGCTTTCGCCAATATGTGCCGCCACAGAGCGAAAAGACAATCTCGCTGTGGAGTCTTGTGGGAAACATCACATTTGAATGTTTTACAGCTCATTAGTGTGAATGGGTGGCAGTGTTTGACGCCCTAAGAAACCTGTTACTCGCGCTGTTTAACCGAAAAAAGGACACTAAAAGCACTGCGGATGCTTCGAAGACTGGTTTAAGAGCTGCTCTGATGAAAAATATTGGCAGTGACAGGAACGCAGTGTCGCATGCGTCAAGAAAACTAACTGACCACGAAACCCATTACACGAAAATCGAATAGAAAACGATGGTTTAGTGTTTGCATGCGAGAAGTATCCTAATTTTGTTTATGGTCGTAAAGTATGGATTGAAACTGACCATAGAGCCCTGCATGTAATTTCTCAAAAACACATTAGAGACATAAGAGACAAATTTCTGTGGCAGCACAGCCAAGGCTACGAAGCACAAGCACGCCCTTTTTTACTATGCTTCTGCATGTAGTCCACGTACTCTTAATTCGGTATGCTGCCTATACGGGAAAGTATAAAAAGAAAAGACGGATATATTATGCTAAAATTTTTCGAATTTTTTAAACGAACAATATTTCGTATGGGTTTTTTCGTTCCATGCTGTTTCTAGTTTTCTTCTTTCTCGTGCCATTTAACTTTTTCTCTGTCCCGGTCAACAACGATGGCATCGCTCAGTTGCAGCAAGTTCACAACGAAGCTTGCGAGTGAGCATGAGTGCGTGTTCGTTAGGTGATATGTGTTTATCGAGCAGGGAGAAACGAAGACAACGGTGCGTCTTCAAATATTTTGTCTCCTGCACATGCAATCACCGAGAATTTGTGTACGAGTCATATCGTCAGCAAAAGTGGGACTTTAATCACTTTAGCCGCCTAGAAAGTGACGCAGGTGACCTGCCATTCTTGGGCAACACCAGATGCGCAGCAGAAAAAAGTTCAATTAGAAACTTTACGTAAATATAATGACACTATTCCTAAATTGCGTTGCATACGTGGTCGGTGTTTCATATGGCTAATATTGTTAATACGATAACGCTGAAGATTGTGTGCCGTAAACTGCCTCCGTAGGTGTTTACGGGGGTTGTCGTTTCTTGCACTTTTTTCTGGATAACAGATGCGTTCATGTATATTACGCTGTTTATTGTAAAAAAATAGTGCTCTTGACCGAGTAAAGTTTGCGTTCCACCAAATTCAAATACGAACGTCAGACGCCCGCTCATGTCCGATCGGTGTCAGGACTACTGCTCCTTGTCGATGCCTTCGTGTGCCTTAAAATATAACGTACGCGTGCATGTTTTTGCGTCTCTAAAAGTAAGAAAACAATGATGCCGACCAAGTATTCACTACAGTTTAGAAAATGATTTCCTGGCTTCGCGTTGTTTCAATCGCCCAGTACCTGCTCAGCCGTGCCTTTATTATTTTCTGAAATAAGTTGCATTGCACAAAGAAGCTTCGTGCTTTTTCCGCTTTGAAAACGAACATTTTATTGATTTTCTCCCAAAATAAATGTAAGATTCATTGCATGGTGGTCGTGCAAAAAAGTACAAGTTGGATGTGCTCGCGAAACCGAAATCGCACGATATGGACTACTTGGCGTAATAACATGATGTGCAGAAGCTTTGCGCTGGTTGCTCTGGCTGTGGTGCAACAGAAACTTGTCGCCGAGTATAGTGCCGAAGAACCCCTCAGTCTAACTTTGTCCGGCGTCAGGTGTAACGAGCAGTATAAGACAGACAGACAGACAGACAGACAGACAGACAGACAGACAGACAGACAGACAGACAGACAGACAGACAGACAGGCGAATATATGGACGGAAGCATGGATGGAAGTACGGAAGAAACGGATGGATGGTCTGATGCACTGACGGGCGGCCGGATGCACGGGCCACCGCATGGAGTGACGGGTGGACGGACAGACATACAGACAGACAGACAGACAGACAGACAGACAGGCAAGGAGGCAGGCAGGCACACAAGCAGACAAACGGAGAAACAGACAGATGGACGGAAGCATGGATGGAAGTACGGACGGAACGGATGGATTGTCTGATGCACTGACGGGCGGCCGGATGCACGGGCGAACGCATGGAGGGACGGGTGGACAGACAGACAGACAGACAGACAGACAGACAGACAGACAGACAAGGAGGCAGGCAGGTACACAAGCAGACAAACGGACAGACAGACAGGTGGACGGAAGCATGGATGGAAGTACGGACGGAACGGGTGGATGGTCTGGTGCACTGACGGGCGGCCGGAGGCACGGGCGAACGCATCGAGAGACGGGTGGACGGACAGGCAGACAGACAGACAGAGAGACAGACAGACAGACAGGCAAGCAGGCAGTGAGGCACACAAGCAGACAAACAGACAGACACACAGATGAACGGATGCATGGATGGAAGTACGGACGGAACGGATGGATGGTCTGATGCACTGACGGGCGGCCGGATGCACGGGCGAACGCATGGAAAGACGGGTGGACGGACAGACAGACAGACAGACAGACAGACAAACAGACAGACAGACAGACAGATTTGATTGATATGTGGGGTTTAACGTCCCAAAACCACTATATGATTTTGAGGGACGCCGTAGTGTAGGGCTCCAGAAATTTCGACCACCTGGGGTTCTTTAACGTGCACCCAAATCTGAGCACATGGGCCTAAAACATTTCCGCCTCCATCGGAAATGCAGCCGCCGCAGCCGGGATTCGAACCCGCGCCCTGCGGGTCAGCAGCCGAGTACCTTAGCCACCAGACCACCGCGGCGGGGCCAGACAGACAGACGGACGAACATATGGACGGAAGCAGGATTGGAAGTACGGACGGAACAGATGGAGGGTCTGATGCACTGACGGGCGGCCGTATGCATGGACAAACGCATGGAGAGACGGGTGGACGGGCAGAGAGACAGACAGACAGACAGACAGACAGACAGACAGACAGACAGACAGACAGACAGACAGGCGAATATATGGACGGAAGCATGGATGGAAGTACGGAAGAAACGGATGGATGGTCTGATGCACTGACGGGCGGCCGGATGCACGGGCCACCGCATGGAGTGACGGGTGGACGGACAGACATACAGACAGACAGACAGACAGGCAAGGAGGCAGGCAGGCACACAAGCAGACAAACGGAGAAACAGACAGATGGATGGAAGCATGGATGGAAGTACGGACGGAACGGATGGATTGTCTGATGCACTGACGGGCGGCCGGATGCACGGGCGAACGCATGGAGGGACGGGTGGACGGACAGACAGACAGACAGACAGACAGACAGACACACAAGGAGGCAGGCAGGTACACAAGCAGACAAACGGACAGACAGACAGGTGGACGGAAGCATAGATGGAAGTACGGACGGAACGGGTGGATGGTCTGGTGCACTGACGGGCGGCCGGAGGCACGGGCGAACGCATCGAGAGACGGGTGGACGGACAGACAGACAGACAGACAGAGAGACAGACAGACAGACAGACAGACAGACAGGCAAGCAGGCAGTGAGGCACACAAGCAGACAAACAGACAGACAGATGAACGGAAGCATGGATGGAAGTACGGACGGAACGGATGGATGGTCTGATGCACTGACGGGCGGCCGGATGCACGGGCGAACGCATGGAGAGACGGGTGGACGGACAGACAGACAGACAGACAGACAAACAGACAGACAGACAGACAGACAGACAGATTCGATTGAGATTCATTTTCCTCGGACTGCGATTTGCATAAACTAGTTGACAAAGCAAATAGTGTCTTGAAACTGCTGCACATTTGGAGCATAAGAAATTCGCTAGCATAAGAAATTCGGGTGGATGGTCTGGTGCACTGACGGGCGGCCGGAGGCACGGGCGAACGCATCGAGAGACGGGTGGACGGACAGGCAGACAGACAGACAGAGAGACAGACAGACAGACAGGCAAGCAGGCAGTGAGGCACACAAGCAGACAAACAGACAGACACACAGATGAACGGATGCATGGATGGAAGTACGGACGGAACGGATGGATGGTCTGATGCACTGACGGGCGGCCGGATGCACGGGCGAACGCATGGAAAGACGGGTGGACGGACAGACAGACAGACAGACAGACAGACAAACAGACAGACAGACAGACAGATTTGATTGATATGTGGGGTTTAACGTCCCAAAACCACTATATGATTATGAGGGACGCCGTAGTGGAGGGCTCCGGAAATTTTAACCACCTGGGGTTCTTTAACGTGCACCCAAATCTGAGCACATGGGCCTACAACATTTCCGCCTCCATCGGAAATGCAGCCGCCGCAGCCGGGATTCGAACCCGCGCCCTGCGGGTCAGCAGCCGAGTACCTTAGCCACTAGACCACCGCGGCGGGGCCAGACAGACAGACGGACGAACATATGGACGGAAGCAGGATTGGAAGTACGGACGGAACGGATGGATGGTCTGATGCACTGACGGGCGGCCGTATGCATGGACAAACGCATGGAGAGACGGGTGTACGAGCAGAGAGACAGACAGACAGACAGACAGACAGACAGACAGACAGACAGACAGACATGCAGGCAGGCAGGCACACAAGAAGACAAACGGACAGACAGACAGATAGACGGACAGACAGACAGACGAACATATGGACGGAAGAAGGGTTGGATGTACGGACGGAACGGATGGATTGTCTGATGCACTGACGGGCGGCCGGATGCACGCGCAAATGCATGGAGAGACGGGTGGACGGGCAGACAGACAGACAGACAGACAGGCAAGCAGGCAGGCAGGCACACAAGCAGGCAGGCAGGCACACAAGCAGACAAACGGACAGACAGACAGATGGACGAACGCTTTGTGCCACTCATCATCATTCCCTCCGTGGATACGCTTTCAGTACCTCCTATGACCTCCTATGACATTGTGGTACCTCCTATGACATTGTGTAAGATGACGACTCCAATTTTGCTGACGTAGAAAATCTAACGAGAGCAACAGACAAAAAAGTGATCGATAGAACATGAGCCCATTTCTCACGGTACGGTATCCCCTGTTGAAGTATATACTGACAATGCGTCCCAGTTTGGATCTCGACAGTTCCGAGAATTCGCAATAAAATATGACTCACCTTATCACACCGTGTCCAGAGTTCTCGCGGCCAAGTGGACTGGCAGATAAAGGGGACAAGATCGTTAGGCGCATCGTAAAAACGAGCAATGACTCCCACGGTTAGTATTGATTGATTGATGTGTGGGGTTTAACGTCCCAAAACTACCATATGATTATGAGAGACGCCGTAGTGGAGGGCTCCGGAAATTTAGACCACCTGGGGTTCTTTAACGTGCACCCAAATCTGAGCACACGGGCCTACATCATTTCCGCCTCCATCGGAAATGCAGCCGCCGCAGCCGAGATTCGAACCAGCGACCTGCGGGTCAGCCGCCGAGTACCTTAGCGACTAGACCCCCACGTTTAGTAATGCTCGGGTCTTTCAGTCTATAGGTCATCCTCTCTCGAAGGTGGTCGCTCTGTAAGGTCGACACCTTCGCACGGCCCTGATCAAATACCATGACAATCGCGTAATTACAGTGCAAAGGCATCGCCAGTCCTCGTGGGGCAAGAAACTATGACAACTGTTGAGGAAAACTATGGTGCGCATTCATAGTGAAGGCTTGTCACGCAGAGCCCCAGTAAGTGGGAAAGCTGCCCAAAGGTCGTACAAAGTGAAGACCAAATACCAGCGGATGCTCGTATTTGGTCCTGCTGCGCATACTAGAAAACGACGCATACTAGGAAACCTGCTGCACATACCAGGAAACGGTGGGAGCGAGGATCAAGACCACGACGTCGCAACCACGGAAACAAGAAAAAGGATCTGAAAGGCCACGCTTCTTGCTTTCGCTGTGACTGTGCACGTCTTCAGTGCAGGTCTGGCGTTCTTTATTTCAGCATCAATACACTGATAAATCAGTGAAATGTAAGAGGTGTTTTATCAAATTTTGCTGTTTTCAAAACTTCTTCATAAATATAACCTGAAAGTGGTGTGCGTCCAGAAAACACACTTAAATTTCAGTCACACAAATTTTCTTCAACATTGTGTTGGTTACCGTAAAGACCACTCTGGTTCACCGATATTATCGGGTGGTGTAGCAAATATAGTAGATAAAGCGTTGCCTATCAACATCAGCATCCTCAAACACATCCGGACGCAGTCGCTGTTAGGCATTTAATCTATAGGAGTGGCGGCTGCGAGAAGGCCGACACAAGAAAGAGACAATGATGGTTGCAGGTGTGCTGCTGGTATATGGCTGCCGCTGAAAGCGAGCAGTGGCGGAGCGGATTCTGATCAGTACACATGGTTTCTGTCGGTCTCAGCTTGTTCTCTGATGGGTTCTTCTCGGGCTAGCCTCAGCCTCGAACTCCTGCATTTGGCACCCAATAGGAAGAGCCCCACCATTGGGTGACGGACATCGAGGCAGTCTGCGACCACAGCCCTGACGACGCCACTAATCGTGCCTGCTTTTTCTGGTTAAGACGTAGTAAGCGAATCGGTCATTAATTTTATTGACAAACTTTTCGTATACTCAGTCATTAGCGGCTTATCAACGTCTGACATGCTCCAGCATGTCCTACCATCTGCCCCGCGTAGTGGCACAGAATTATGGCGGCGTCTTCTACCTCACTTCCATTCTTAGAACCAGTTCGTCGCGGCTTTCCGGGAGAGTTCCTGCCAGTCGCCTACGACTACCGCATCCGGTATGAGATTGACGGCTGAACGCAATACCGAGGAGACGGTCTGCGCGATTATCTTCGGGCCATGCAGGAGATCATATGTCGGATGGACCCAACTGTTCCTAGCACCGTTTAAGTGTCGCACGCTGTATGGCGATGCCACCTCCTTTTCCAGAGGCAACGGTTGGGCCGCTGCTTCACATTCACTGAGGAGGTTGCTCATTTTCCTCGGAAAGTTGAGGAGGCCACCTTTCGCGAAAACCACCACGAGCCACCAAATCTTGGCCGCCCTCTCTTATCTCTTGTGCCTCACCATTAGCCTCGGCCGTACGGCTAAGAGGGAGTGATCATCGTTACAAAATAGTGCGAGCATGGCACGAGCGAGGTGTTCGGCGCCTTAGTACTGAGCCGTCTGCCCTTGCTGTAGCAATCGTGGCGGAGAAGGGAGGCGAGTTCCGGGGAGGTGATAAAATGACCAGTGAGCGTCAGACCAGCAAGCGGAACGTTGCCATGGTAGGCTTGGCAGCAGAGGCCACTTCAAGAAACAATTTGAGATTAGCCGGCGTTTCGGCCAGATAAGGTGCTGTTAAGGGCGCTATTTAGGCTGCTGGGAAAAAGAGGAAATGGAACAAAAAAAGGAAAAACCACCATTAAGTACTTCACATTGATGTGGAAGCGAAAGACGAGAACTGCAACAGTGCTGCCGAGGAGGAGGACTCGATGCCTGCCGAGACGACTGAAAAGACACTGTTGGATACCTGGACGGTGCTGCGGAAGTGAAGGAGGTAGGCGATGAGGCGGCTTCGGAGGACGAAGAAGATTGCGAATGAAGGTGCGAAGAACGCGAACAGTGGAGAGTTTACGAAAGTGGAGGAAGAGTTTGCCTAGAAAGAGGACGAAGAGTCCCAGGAAACGCAGGCCGAAGAGCCTCAGAATTTCAAAGAGGAGATTGGGAAGCACGGCGGTGGTGTTTTGGAGGCGTAGCAGGACCCAAAGGAGGTCAAGAAGTCTCAGGATTGGGAAGAGGAGGTCGCTGAAGAGAAAGCATGTGAAGACGGCACGAAGCTAGAGGCTGTTGAAAACTGGGAAGCAGCTGCCGGCGGGGGCGTAGAGTACTACAAGGACGTGGGTGGCACACCACAAGACGTCCAGTAAGACGGAGTCATGAAATGCGTACACGCCGAAGATGTAGAGGTCGTTCATGGCGTGGACGATGCCGAGGACATGGGCGAGGGCACGTCACGGAGAACCCCGCAGTGCATTAAAAGGCTGTGCGTGATACATAAGACTACAACGCGAATGACAATGCCCACGCTGATGACGCCACTAACAAATGCAATGTGGTGACCACGGAAGATGGCACCTGCGAAACGTCATTGCTTACTCACGACGACGAGCTCGAGAGGCACTTGAAGGGTAAGGAGCATTGAGCGAAGGTCGAAGAATTGGTCTTGCAAGGAAAGGTAAAGTCAGGCATGGATGGTGCAGGAGCCAAAGGTTCCCAGGACGATGATATTTGTGTATACTGCGGCACTTACACCTGGCACCCCAAGCAGCAGAACAACCGTAAAAGCAGATAGAGCAAGAAGGACACCACGAGGAGCTGGCAGCCCATGAGGCCCCAAACGGAATTGTGGACGGACTGCACCGGCATCTGGGCTTGTGCGCCAAGTGCTGACCGTCGTGGCCAGAGTTAACTGCTACCATGGCACGTCCCTCTCTCCACTTTCACATAAGGTGAGCGAGCAGTATATGAGCGGCGGCTGCGAGCGTGCCTACATCAGAAAGAGAACATGGACGGTCGTGGGTGCACTCATGGTATGCGGCAGCCTGGAAGCCGGCTGTTGCGGCCTGTGTTTTGATCAATATACATGGTCTCTGCCGATCTCCGCCTATTTCCTGAGGAGTTCTCGGGCAAGCATCCGCCTTGGGACGCCTAAACCTATTGAACACACTAATAACCACCTGTCTTCTTTGCATACTTTCTCAGCATTCATTCAACGAACACGAACTTTAATTAGTCAAACGTGAATTACCAGGACTTTATCTGCTTGTTGGAGAGTTGAATGCCAATAGTGACCAGTAGGGAGTCTATCGCTGCTATTCCCGAGGTCGTTTAGTGGAACAGTTCCTTTTCTCTTCTGGCGTTTGTGAATTAAAAAGTAACGAAGTAATATAACCTTGCTAACAAAACAAAATTACGTATAGATCTCAGCATCTCTGCACTAGAACTAACAGAGCCATTTACCTACACAATACTCATTACATATCAAAACGTCTTGATCATAGTTGCAAGATTCTCGAATACCGAGCTTAAACGAACAAGTATGCCAATTCATTTGTTCCTGGAACAATTAAACAGTGGAATAAACTAACTGAAAAGCAAGTACATAGTGCGAATGAAGATGTATTTTGTTCAATGCTGTAATTCCGTGCTGTAAGCTGAAATAAGATTTATTTATGTGTGAAAATAATGGTAGTATATGTGTGAACAAAGGTGTATTTCAGTAGTTGATGTATTTTGTGTGCCTATGATGACGTACATAATTAATTGATGTAACATTCCCCCCCCCCCCCCCGCTATAACGCCCTTGGATGCTGCGGAGTACTTCACAAATAAAGAATAAAAAAATAGTTGCACAGACGCTGCTTTTTGATCTTATTGGCGAAGTGATCTAATATCTGTATGGGAGTGATACGAATGCCTATCAGGCACAATTTTTTCCCTCATGTTTTCGGTGAAAAGTTGACAATGTGAACTGGCAGCACTTCATAGATATTACCTGTAATCCGAAAGCATATACGTCCTCTCTAGAAATAGGAGGAGCTGTCGAGTATTTCACCGCTTGTGTACCTGACGCTGGTTCGAAATGTATACGCGATGGCGTGACGTCCACACGCCGCATGTATTAGTTGATTGATTTATATTTGGTGTTTAACGTCCCAAAAGAACCTTATGATTATGAGAGACGTCATAGTTGAGGGCTCCGGAAATTTAGAGCACCAGGGGTTCTCTAACGTGCACCAAAATCTGAGCACACGGGCCCACATTTCCGCCTCCATCGAAAATGCAGCCGCCGCATGCGGGATTTGATTCCGGGCCATGCGGGTCGGCAGCCGAGTACCTTAGACACTGGACCACTGCGGCGGGGGCGTCAATTGGTAGAATGACGAATGTAGGAACACGTGGAAGAAAGAGAATAAAGCATGTGGGCCCTTGCGAGGCTCACCCACTGCAGAGAATCAGGAATATTCTAAAAGGTTTAGGTGCTCGGGAGGGAGAAGTCGGCGGCAAGCTAGAGAAAAGAGCTGGTAGAAGCAATAACTACTACACTGATTAAGTCAGGGTCGGGAAGAGAGTAAGTACGGTTAGACGCCGAGAAATGTATTCACTTCCTTTAATAAACTCAGTGGAAACCAGCCCTAGAGACCCATATATACCTGCTCAGCGCACATTTTGAGCACGTCTCCAGCTGATCACATTATTCTCAAGCATTCAAACGCTATAAGGCAAAGCTAGGGGTACATAGAGCGGATCGGTAGTGCGGAAAAACAACGCCTACAAAAACCATTCTCATTGGCAGAGCAGCAGGCATTTCTAAACTCATGCAAGCAATCTGCCCCTGTTAGGATCGCATATTATATGAAATGTTGAAACACCAACCCCCTGGAACGCAGAATACTCTCATCTCAATGTGTAATGCCTAATGGACTTTGGCGAGATTCCCTCGACATGAAAGGAGGTAATTGTAATTTCTATAATCAAACAGGGTAATAATCCACCTTCAGTTTTGACCCACCGGCCTGTCGTAAGTTGCATATTGAAAGTGTTCTGAAGATAATAAACTACCGGCGACGGCATTTGCTTGAACTGAATAAACGGCTCAACCCATACGATAGCGAGTTTAGGCACTGTCGGTCCACGATTGACCATCATGTGATAATGTGGGAAGAGGAGTGAAGACGACAAAGAAGAGTGCACGGAATCGGGTAGCGCATGACAGCGTTCGAAGCAGCGAAGCGGAATAAATAGCCGTTATACTAGCTATTCGTAAACTTCCTGCGACTCATTCGACAGCTGTGATAGTGTCTGACTCGTATTCCGTGTGTTGATTCTTATCATCGTCGTCGACATCAGCAGTACTAGAGACTTTTAAATCATTAATCCCAGCAAACATTTGTCTAGTGCGAATGATATGGGTGCTAGGCCATGGTGGTATATTTATAAACGAGATGGCTGACAAGCTTGCGCGAACATCTCTTGATCTTCCGATTGTGCCAATCATGCTTATGTAACAGCAGCGAGGTTTAGAAAACTTTCCCTTCTTGAAGACTCATCAAAAACCATGATACCGTATCCAGATTTCTCGCACCTGCACTTAACATGGAATAATAAAGGGTGTCCCACGCGTAAATTGGTAGTCTTGATAACAAAATTACGTTGCCGTGTACCACCTCTTAATTTCTACTTAAACAGGTCTGGTCTGGTGCCATCCCCTCTGTGCTCAAGCTGTAATGAACCTGAACATATCGACCATTTTCTTATCACATGTCACCGATTCAAAAATCAAAGAAAAAACTGCTTCGAAATTTTATTCAGAAAATTAGGAATATCACCTAATACTCCCAATATTTTGTCTTTTGGGGCCACTTCATCTGGACACAGCGACAGGAACTTCTGCGGGGCTCTCTGCACATTCATATATAACACATGAAGATAACCTTGATGAGTCAGCGATCAGCTCTCGAATTTTACTAGCCACACTACCACTTATTATTTAGCTGATACACTGCAATGATTCAACTTTCAGGAGAATTTCATATAACGATTCCACCACAGATATTCAACAAATTCTATTATTTCTTCCCCCCCCCCCTTTTTTCTTTTTTTCTGACATTGCGCCAAATTATTTTAACATTCAAAACACAGTAATCATATTCCCCTAAGCTAGAAAATCTATAGGTATTAACTTGCATTAACCACCGGCTTCTTGGCCAATCCCCCTTTGTGGGTGAGAGCCGCAAAAGAAAGGAACAAGCAAGCAAGCAAGCAAGCGAAGCGGGCAAGGAGAGACGGTTCTTGGCTGGACGACCGGTCTGGGGAACTAGTAGCGTCCTCAAGGCGCTGTACTGTCCTGGACTCCGGCTGGGTGACTGGCTCAGGGATCAGGCGATCCGCTGCTTTTCCGGCTGCCGTTTTTGACAGCTGGACAACCGCCTAACGAGGCCTGGATTCCGGCTGGGTAACTGGCTCAGGGACCAAGCGAGGTTCCACTGTTCCGGCTGCCATCCCCAGTGGTTACGAGTTCACGTTTGCTGTGGGCTGCTGGTCCTGCTGCCGTTCCGGGTGGCTGGCACGACCCAGCTGTGCTACTGAGATCAAGTCTCGGTGGCTGAGAGCTGTTGCTCTAGTGCGGAGCTTCCGAGCAACCGCTACCCTCCTGCTGCTACTGCGGCAGAAGGCCGTGAGATGGCGTGGGCCAACTCACGTTGAAGACGCCAACGGGACAGACGGCACGTCACCCCGATTAATCGGCATCCACACCCAAGCGAAAATGGGCGAGAGACTTTGAATTAGTGAGAGATTTCCCACATAACTCCATGTGACAGATTATGTTTAGAAATGCTCGTTTAATAGTTTCTTTTTCCGTGTAAATATAATTCGTGTGTATGTGTGTGTGTGCGTGCACTCGTGGCTAAATTTGTTCTTTGCTAGCAGTCCTTGGCCAAAACCTGACACTACGTCACAATCTGGCGAGCCTATGGCCGGATACCGCTGTGAAAAGCATCGAAGGAAAATATCGTCACTCGAGTGCACCCACACAGGAATTCTCTCTGTCATCGATACTGAGAGATAAGCCGTGATAGGGTCACAGCTAGGCTTTTTCGGCGCAGAATTGCGTAAGTGGATTGAGAGCAAACAGGCAAGACGAAAGGATGAACGTGCTGCCGAAAGAGAAGTGAGCAAAGAAGCAGATGAAAGAGCTCGAGAAATTCTTGAGCTGAAGCTAGAACTTCAAGAACGAGCTAGTGGAGCTATAGCAACTAACGCTGAGCCTACGCATCTGCAGAATCAAGCCTCTTCCGTTCTCAACCCACAAAAAATACTGCCATTGTTTGACGAGCGACGATATGACCTGCATGAATACTTGCAAAGGCAAGGGCGTGTGGCAACAGGGTGGGAATGGCCACAAGATAAATGGGCCCTTGCAGTGAGCATGTGCTTAACTGATGAAGCACAAAGAGTGATCGGTCGCATGACTGCAGCTCATTCTCTGGATTATGATAAAGTGAAAATGGCGTTGCTACAAAGATACCGGTTTACCACGCAAGGCTATTGCGAGAAACCTTCCAGAACCTGGAAGACAACTAGCTGCAAAGCTTTCAGGATATTTTGATCACTGGATTGATATGGCTAATGTCCACAGAACGTTCGACAACTTTCGAGACCACATGATCGCTGAACAGTTTCTTCAGTGTTGCCATTCGAAGGTCACCATATTCCTTAAGGAATGCGAATGCAAATCTCTTCAGGAGCACGCTGACGCTACTGACCACTATCTCGAAGCACAGAACCTCTCCAATCTGGGAAGAGTACCGGATGTTGTGAAGGAGTGCAACAAGTCTACTTCAGATGCAAAAAAGACAAACCCCGAGGTGCATGTTGTGCAGCAGTTTTGGCCATCAAGCTCATGAATGTCGTCGCCCAGCAAAGGAAGGGACGAAGTGCAACATATGCGGGAAAATTTGTCATAAGAGCGAGAGCTTTGCCACGTGAAGGAACAGAAGGGGCGGAGTTCTGCATGCGTTCATGAGGCCACAGCCAACCAGCGTAGTAATCCTCCACATGACAAAGTTGCCTGACGCCAAGAAAGTAGACGTGACGTGAAGTTACGGAGACTTGTTTTCCTGCTAGATGAAATGCCAGTGGTCGAAGGACAAGTCTTGGGTCGAAGAGTAAGTTCTCAGAGATAAACGAAACAATACAATAATTACACCAAGAGACTTGTTCCAGACCATTGCTTGACTGGAGAGTAAGCCGAGTGGTGTTAACGGATGAATTTGGTAAAGAGGTTGCGGAGGCGAGAATAACAATCTATACACCATATTTTAGTGGAGAAATTAAAGCAATATGTATGGATAATGCTCTATGTGATGTTATTTTATGCAACCTTCCTGGCGTCAAAGCACCGCTCGAGCCAGATCCCAATTGGGGACGCGCAGAAGCGACGACACATCGGCAAACCTTTGTGTAGAAGAGATGCCGCACGACGTTTCCGCCACCATTAAGCCACAAGAAAGCAAGATAACTCTATTATGTGTGCCAGCCATAAAGATTGGTGATGTAAGTAAACAAACGTTCACAGAACAACAGCAGAACAAGACGCTGAAGTCACTGTTCGCTAAAGTGGGTAGAAACTTCAGGTCGCAAAAAGGACAATCTTATTCAATTTGCGAAAAAGGACTTTTGTACCGCAGGTATGAACTTGCTACAGGAACGACATTCAACCAGTTCGTCGTGCCAACGTCTTCCAGAAGGTCAATACTGGAAATTGCGCACGAAGGTCTTATAACCGCACATCAAGGCATACGGCGAACAACAGATCGTATCTCGACCGATTTTTACTGGCCAGATTTGCTTGGGGACCTCAAAAGATTTCTGAAATCCTGTGATCTGTGCCAGAAGACAACACCAAAGGTAAAGTTCGTGTTGCGCCATTGAGCCATATGCCTCTCATACGTACGCCTTTTGAGCTTGTGGCAGTCGATCTCATCGGTCCGTTATCACCGAAATCAGAACGGGGAAACCGATATATGCTCACGCTCATGGACTTTGCCACTCGATATGCAGATGCAATAGCACTCCCTGCTATCGATGCAGTGCACGTGGCAGAAGCACTAATGGAGATTTCTTCTCGTGTAGGTCTACCGAAAGAGATTGTCACAGACCAAGAGACGAGCTTTACATCAGAGCTGATAAAAGACGTTGGTCGCGTATTAGCTATCAAGTTTCTGCGGATGACACCATACCAGGCAATGGCGAATGGACTATTTGAAATGTTCAACGGAGCCCAAAAGACAATGTTTAAAGGATGTGCCAGGAGAAACCTCGTTCCTGGGAAAGATACCTTGCACACCTACTCTTTGCCTACAGAGAGGTGCCGCTAGCGAGTCTGAGCTTCTCCCCCTTTCCAGTCGATTTATGGTCGGCACGTCCAAGGTCTACTGACCGTGCTCAAGGAACTATGAGTCAATGAAAACATCAATGACGAAATTCGCACCACGTATACGTACCTCGTCAATCTGAGGAATTGTCTTGGAGATACGTGCAAGCTTGCCCATGAGGAACTAGACAAGGCGAGAGCAAAACAGAAATTTTAGTATGACCGAAAGAGCCGCCCGCGCAAGGTAAACGTGGGTGATAAAGTCCTAATCTTGCTGCCTACTCACACAAACAAATTGTTAATGCAATGAAAAGGTCCATTCAAAGCCATATACCGAAAAAATGACGTTGACTATGTATTGAACATAAGCGAAAAGATGAAAGATATTCCACATAAACATGATAAAAAATATGATGAACGCGAGCCCATTTCCCGGCAGCAGGTCTCAGTGGTCACTGAGATTAATCATGACTCTTCGAATCTAGAGGAGGAGTCGTCCAGTGACAAAGTTTCGCACGAGATTCCAGCTGACATCCGAAAAGCACCTGACAAGAAAAAAGAAGTTGTGCCACGCACAGATGCATCAAACGTTAGTCTTAGTGCTGTACTGCTACAGCAAGGCAATGAACCCTTGTTACACCCTGTTGCCTAAGCTAGCCGCAACCTATTGCTAAGAGAAACACGGTACTCCACCATTGCAAGGGAATGTTTGGCACTTGTATGGGCAGTACAGAAATTCCATCTCTACCTGTACGGCAAACCTTTATCATACAGTGGGACCATCAGCCTTTGCAGTAATTAAACTCAGCCAAACATCTAAATAATAGAGTATTACGCTGGAGTTTACTCTTGCAAGAGTACACTTTTACCGTTGACTACATCAAAGGTTGTGATAACGTTGGCGCCGAATATTTAAGCCTTGTATAAGGGTGCTGGACATCTTGTTGGGTAGTACACAGACGTTTTCCATGTATCGTGTTGCGACGTGACATTGTGTGCACATCCAACTGGACATTTCCCTTTCGTGAACTCTTCATGTCCACTAACGTTCATACCACACCCCTGTGACATTTGCTGTTCACTTCTACTTCTCAGAAAAGTTGTAAACAACTTTCTTAAAACCCGGGGTGTTGTGATAATATGGGCAGAAGAGTGAAGACGACAAAGAAGAGCGCACGGGATCGGGTAGCGCGTGACAGCGTTCGAAGCAGCGAAGTGGGCAAGGAGAGACGGTTATTGGCTGGACGACCGGTCTGGGGAACCAGGAGACGTCCTCTAGGCGCTGTACTGTCCTGGACTCCGGCTGGGTGACTGGCCCAGGGACCAGGCGATCCGCTGCTGTTCCGGCTGCCGTCCCGAATGATTACGAGTTCCCGTTTGCTTTGGGCCGCTGGTCCTGCGGCCGTTCCGGGTGGCTGGCACGACCCAGGTGTGCTACTGGGACGAACTCGGCGGCTGAGAGCTGTTGGCAGCTGAGAGCTGTTGGCGGCTGAGAACTCGGCGGCTGAGAACTCGGCGGCTGAGAACTCGGCGGCCGAAAGCTCTAGCGCGGAGCTTTAGAGCGACCACTACCCTCCTGCTGCTACTGCTGCAGAAGGCCGTGAGATGGCGTGGGACAACTCACGTTGAAGGCGCCAATGGGACAAACGGCTCGTTACTCCGAGTGATCAGCGTCCAAGCCCAAGCAAAAAACGCGAGAGACTTTTAATTATTGAGGGATTCCCATAAAACTGCATGTGACAGACTATGTTTGCAAATGCTCCAATAATAGTTGTTTTTTTCGTGTAAATATATTTTGTGTGTGCGTGTGAACTGGTGGCTCGATTGGTTCTTGGCTAGCGGTCCTGGGCCCAAACCTGATAATACGTCACAATCTGACACGCGTGGAGACACAAAAATACGTGAAGCTTATGGCCATAAACGATTCTTCTTGATCATATTTCATGTCGTGAAAAAGGTTTAAAACATCACATGGCAGTTGCGAATACATAGAGACTTCTCACACTTGTGTATATGTGGCAACATGTTAAGCACGATAGGAATGTGATGCTTCAATGACATAAGCTGCGTTCGAATGTGTAATGCTTTATCAAGAAAATATGTGCAAGAAACCAGAGCACCACGGAGTAGAGTGTTCAGTTGTACCCTTATTATTATAAAACTGATTTATTTGAGTATGTTCAGCCCACGAAATACGTTTTACTCAACCTACGGTACTGACGTACAAATAGCGTTTAAATCCTGCACCCTTGCAATTTGTAAGGGCCAAGATAAGCTCGGTGTCAACAAGGCCGCTAACTGGCAGAAAGAAACGGGTTCACGCTAAACCCACAAAAAAGCACGTGGTTACTTTTTTGAAAAAAAAGAGGCCTGCCCCACGGTCTTCACATCTATGAAGGGTGAACATGTGCCAGTTAAAATAGGTTATTACTCTTTAGAATTCCCTTTAAACGAAATAGCAACGTATTTATAGTTCACCATGTGTACCTCAAAAAGAAGTGTACAAAAACAAGGAACACCCTAAACGTATGGTCACGGACAACGTGGAGCAGTGACAGAAAACGTCTTATGAAAACACAAGCCTAAAATACATACACATGGATTATGGGCCTGTGGGATATCAGTCGGCCACACCAGGTGCTTTGATGATGCGGGACACTGTTCACCACTCAGGTTTTAGCTTTGCCACAGGCGTTTTTAGAACAAGCCTTGTGGAAAGTCTTTATCTTGAATTCAACGAGTGGTTGTTGCATTGACAAAGACTGTACACATTATTCGTCTACTTTCTGAAAGTAAAATCAAATGACGAACATCCTGGATATTTTATGATAAGTGATCTTTCCAGCTCTCTAGTTTTTCAAAACCGTCCGGCAGTGAAGAAGCCCTTCGCACTCTGGGCACGAGATGTGGCTGCCTAATCAGATCTTAATTACTTCGACAGTAACCTATGGTGTCCGAAAAACAGTTCCTCCCGTGGCATTGGCAGGCTATTGACTGTGATGCCTGTTTCTGTTTTGTCAATATTACAAAGCATGCCCCAGGTGCACGTATTCATGTTGATTTTTTAGAACTACAACACAAATACTCCTGGACAAAATTTTTTACGGATTAATCTAAGACTACTACCGGCGTATTTTATTCAGTGGTCGATTCCTCCTTCTCTGATTCTGGCACGCTGCATCCGAACACAAGAATATTCACAGCACAGGCTTACGCCATACTATTTGGCGTTAATCATATCAAAGATGCTAGAATACAAACATAATAATTCTACTCATACTCTCGGAGCGTCGTAAAAGCATTAAAATCTTTCAAAAATTACAAAAGCCTACTGTGTATGTGACTCTACTGACTCCTGTGAACTGCTTATGCTTTAATGCAACATGTTGTTACGTGCTTGGTACCAGGGCGCCGCAACACTGAAATGCAATGCGCTGCAAGATGAGCTTGCCACCTCCGTCGATAAAAAAGCCGAAAACCAAACCCTGCCTGTCCCTTTTCTTGATGTTGCATCTTATATACGTAAGAGACTACTTATGTACTGGCAAGGTCTGTGGGACTCTAATTGTAAATATAAGTTTTATCTTATTAAGCCGCATCTAGAGTATTGGCCCTCAACAACGACATCATGAAAAACGAAAGACCTGTTTTAGAGGCTAAGAATAGGACTTACGGCGTCTCCAAGCGTATTTTAAATGGCGAGGAACCTCCAACAAGAAATATGTGTGCAGAGACACCATTGTTGTTTGTGTCTTATTGTGTGCTTAGTTGTAAATCTAAAAAAGCAATTCTCGGAATTCTACCATGAGGAGATTCCCCTTCATCCAGTGATAAGTGTACGTAACCACGCGTGCTTCAGTCATCGGTGCGTTTTAAACTCTCCTAAAGAGTCCCGTACAAGTGGATATTCTTTAGACTGAAATTCGCAGCACAACACCTAGAAGATGCTGCTACGACATTACGTGCTTATCCACTACTTTCTAGTCCCCTGGGTGCATAGTTCCTTGTGAAGTAGTAGTGCTCGGCATGATTACAGTTTTTCGATCTCACTGTGTACATCTTGATGTTTTCCCCTAGTTCCTCCCATACTCTTCATATCCCTGTATATCTAAAATTTTTCTATTTCATGCACCATTACTGCGCATAATTTTATGGCCTTTTACAGCAAGCAAGCATCAACACTTGTGACATCCCATATCATGAAATGGCCTTGTTTGGCTTTCAATGGCTTTTGTTCCTTAGAGCCATATATATCATCATCATATTCCATTCTCTGCGAGGAAGCGTAACGAGAGGGGACTTGCAAAGGTCGACGCCTACAACCTCAAATGACATTGTAAGGCACGGAAGTAGCCGAAGAGGTCTACCAGGTGCAGATGTCGGGAGTTTACGACGCTGACATGGAAAGCATAAAGCGACTTACAATGCAACGCTAAAGGAAATGCCAGGCCAGTAGAAAGCACATTAAATACGGTGAAGATTTTTTTCATAACGAGGATGACAAGCAGCCACCTCTCTGTGAAAAGCTTCGAGCACAAACGTAGAAGACAACATGGTAGCACAGGACCCAAGCTCTGACTACCAGGATCATAAACACGGCGGCACAAAACTCAAGTTTTAACCTAAAGTGAAGGAACGGTCTGAGAAGCTTTCAAAAGTGGCGCGAAGCAAAATACAGCTGCAGTATGAATCAGACAAATCGTGAGAGCTAAATGTTGGTTCACGTTCGAAAACAGTTGGCCTATTTGAGATGAGCGTAGAAACTTTGGTAGATGTGATGGTTGCGCTCTCGCCGACGCTGAGTCTGGTAGTAGTAAGCGGGCAGCGAAAAAGAGCCTCGCTGGCTTGATGTTTTCTGTGAGCCTCGTGCGTTATATGAAAGTGGTGCTCCTGCAGGCGTACAATCCTCCAACACAACTGTCTGAACAAGTTTTTCAGAGTGGAAAGCCAGCATTAGGCGGTGTGGTCCACAGCGATTGCAAGGTCACGCCCGTACAAAGGAGATACAGCTTTTGCCTGTACCACAGCTAAACGCTCCTGCTCAGTTATCACGTAGTTCTCTCAGCTGGGCGAGGGATCACACAATTGGCATATGCGAACACTACCTCAGCGAAGAATTGTTGCGTCGCAAATGAACAGCTCTTATAGCGTGGCTGCTAGCGTCGGAAGGTAGGATAGTCAGTGCTGCTTCGTGAAAATGCCAGATTACAAGTTTATACGCGAGGGCACCCTTTCACAGGTTTCAACTTCAACTTTCAGCTTTATTTCAGACAAAGACAAATAATGTGTACATTTGTCCTGTCTAGGAGGTGTGACAAACAGGCACGAGTGCCTGACTGAGTGTAACGTCCCTTTCTAGACACGCAAAGCTCAAATATAAGTGACAATTAGATAATTGAACATACATACAAAAGATTAGATATACTATACATCTTTCGGCAAAACATATACTGGATTCTATAGATATATACATTGCTCAACATACAGATAAAGCAGAAAGATTTTTTAAGTATAAGTATAGTATAGCCTGCAGCAGGGTAAAAAAAACGAAATTATTCTTGTATTGAAATGAGGTGTGTAGTCAACTGTTTTTGAAGCGTTTCATGTGCATTGTTTTCTGTACCAAGTTTATTACAGTTGGATGATGATTAAAGAAATCTATATAGCGTAAGATTGTTTTCGCATACCACAGTTAGTTCTAATGAAACCTTCGTCAAATAGAGTGTTCATAGTTTCGTAAGTGTGTTCCTTTCACAGAAATTGTCGATAAAAGCTGTCCTGATATGACTTTATTGTCTGGAATATTGCAATGCCTAGCTTCTATTGCAGTACGTGTTACGTGGTTAATAGCGTATTTGCCTTAAAAAGTGGAGTGGAGTGAGTCAGAGTTGGCACAATTTGTATAACTCCCCGCAGGGGCACCTGCGCAAGTAGGAGTTTGGTGTGTAGCGACACCACGGACCCGAGCTAACGGGGGAGTTACGACTCCCTCCCACGCCTAGCCGTGCATGGCTTTGCCGTGTCCGGGGAAAAGCGGATCCTGGGGGTTGAGCCGACGCTGGGTGATTGGACCTTTAAGGCCCCCCGGCAGAGGCAACACATCCCTTTGGCCCTGAGTTTCACGTAGACTGCACCCGTAGGCTGACACACCCAGGGGAAATCGGCAGTCGCCTTTTCCAATCTCTCTCTCCCTACATCTTCGTCTTTATCTCTCACTTTTTATCTGTCATGGCTTCTCCTCTCTTCTGTTTACTTCCAAACTTCCTGGCGGCTAGGGTTAACCCTGTGCAAATAGCCTACCTTGGTCTAGGCACATTGGGTTATAGTAGCGTTATACGGCTGGCGTCTGCAGGTTTTAGCACCCGCAAACTTGTAGCGTCCCCTCGTTGGGCTCCGTGGTGGGTGGCCGCCAACGCTTTTGAAAAAAATTAAACTGGCATGTATAGAGAATTTCCATTATTAAGTGATCGTACCGCCTTAAAGCGCGTACGCACCGAAGACTTAGTATTTTTCAACCGATCAACTGAAAGCTTCCCCCATTTTCATGTTATACATAGTGAGATAAGCAGCAAGCAAACCAGAACTGTATCCCCCTTTGTAGTAGCCAGATGTCTCACAGAAACTCTAGGAGCCGGGTACAAAGTTACCAAAATGGCCAGCGGAGACCTCCTCCTTGAAGTTCGAGAAAAAGAACAGTTTGAAAAGCTACAGAATCTTTCAACTTTTGGTGACACTCCCATCACTGTAACGCCACACAGATCCATGAACACAACGCGTGGAGTAGTATCTGATGCTGATTTGCTCGGCTTGACTGAAGAGGAACATCTGGAGGGGTGGAAGAGTCAGAATGTGACCAATGTACAAAGGATCACCATTAGAAGAGACAACAAGGTAACACCAACAAAACACCTAATACTCACGTTCGCTTCCAGTAATCTCCCAAAAAGTATTCAAACAGGGTACACTAAGAAGTCTATTATACCATACATACCTAACCTACGTCATTGTTTGAAATGCCAGAAGTATGACTACGGCTCACAAAGCTGTCGTGGTCACCAAACTTGTGCACAATGAGGAGTGTCAGGCCACAATTCTGACAATTGCGAAAAACCATCACACTGTGTGAACTGTGGCGGAAATCATGCCGCATACTCACGGTCTTGCTTATTTTGGAAAAAAGAAAAGGAAATCATCACATTGAAAATTAAAGAAAATATCACATTCAGGGAAGCAAGACGAAGAGTGTCGCCATTTTATGGCGCAACATATGCTGATGCGGCGCATCAGGGGGCAACGCCGCACCAGCCCTCGCCACTCCTTCGGCCAGCGCAGAGCGAGCCGACGGCTGTGGCACCTGCCCCCAAGGCGGCAGTAGTTCAGTCTACTCCGCCTCCTAGCGAATTGAGGCCGGAGACTCCAGGGACCTCTGGTCTCAAGGCCTTCCCTCACCAGGCGAGGCCTAAAATTCGAACCACCAGCTCGCATGTGCGGGCACCCAGTGCCTCTGAGGAGGCAATGGACACAACGGTACCCTTGGTACCAAAAGAGCGGCGCGCCTCCTTGGAGCGCGCCAAGAAAAATAAAAAAAACCAATAACGGGGCCGGACGACCGTCCTGCCACCTGAATTAACGAGCTCACTCCTATACAGGATACCCTTTGTACACACAGCAGCATCTCTCTTGTTTACATATGCAGACAGAAATATTACAGTGGAACATCCGAGGCCTTCTTCGAAACCTCGATGACTTACAAGAACTCCTCCATGAACACAATCCAAGAGTGCTGTGTGTACAAGAGACACACTTAAAATGAATTAACACAAACTTTTTACGTAACTACATAATCTTCCGAAAGGATAGAGATGATGCCATGCTACCATCCGGTGGTGTGGCGGTTATAGTAAGTCAAGGTATAGCATGCACACAATTACCGCTTCAAACTTCCCTCGAGGCGGTGGCTGTCCGAGCAGTTATTCTAAACAAACTTGTCACTGTCTGCTCTTTGTACATACCTCCGCACCACCGTCTCGTAAAACTTCAATTCCAGTCTTTAATAGACGAACTAACTGAACCTTATCTGGTCCTTGGGGACCTGAACGCACATAATGGTCTGTGGGGTGACTCTCGCTGTGATGCACGAGGTCGTCTCAATGAACAATTTCTCATTTCATCGGGTGCTTGTCTGTTGAACAGGAAAGACGCAACATACTATAACCTTGCCAACAAAACTTACTCTTCCATAGACCTCAGTATCGCATCTCCTTCACTTGTACCATTACTTCAGTGGAAAGTGATAAATAATCCATACGGAAGTGACCACTTCCCTTTAGTTTTGATTACACCTATAATAAATGGATGTCTTCCTCATGTTTCCAAATGGCTGGTAAAGAAAGCCGACTGGGAACAATTTCAAAAGCTTACTCACCTAAATTGGAGAACGCGTCCGCAGGCCAGAAAAGAAAACTGGCACAAGTTTTTATCAGATATAAATTCATATACACAAGAGGCTAAAGTCTGGAACATGGTTCGTAGGGTAGCAGGACAAGTACACTCACTCCCACTCGTAAACACACAGGGTGATAGCCTGGAAGATCAAGCCAACATCCTCGGTGCACACTATGAGCAGGTGTCTAGCTCGTCACACTACACTGAAGCTTTCCAAAGACACAAAGCATAGATAGAAAAGCAGAAACTAGAATCCAAGTGCACAAGTTACGAGGAATACAACCAACCTTTCAACTTAGCTGAGCTACAAACATCACTAAACTCTTGCAATAATCCCGCTCCAGGCTACGACCGTGTCACATATGAAATGTTGAAAAACCTGCCACTCAAAACACGAAAAACTTTACTCTCTCTATACAATGCTATCTGGCTTTCAGGCACCATCCCTGCTTCCTGGAAAGAGGCTATTGTTATCCCTATTTTGAAACAGGGGAAGGACCCTTCCTTAGTTTCAAGTTATAGGCCCATTGCACTAACCAGCTGCCTTTGTAAACTTTTTGAAAAAATGATAAACCGCCGACTTTTACATTTCCTTGAAACACACACTCTGCTCGACCAATATCAGTGTGGGTTTCGGGAGGGTAGATCCACCACCGACCATCTGGTGACTATCGAGGCACAGATCCGAGACGCTTTCGTTCACAAACAATACTTTCTCTCAGTGTTTCTCGATATCGAGAAGGCCTACGACACAACATGGTGTTTTGGCATATTAAGAGACTTGTCTCACCTGGGTGTGCGCGGTAGAATGCTTTCCATAGGCGAGAGTTACTTGTCCAATCAGAAATTCCGTGTCCGTGTGGGCAGTATTCTCTCGCAAACATTTGTGCAAGAAACGGGAGTACCGCAAGGTGGTGTACTTAGTTGTACACTTTTTATTATTAAAATGAATTCTTTGCACCTGTCCATCCTTCGCAACATGTTCTATTCCACATATATTGATGACGTCCAGCTTGGCTTTAAGTCATGCAACCTAGCAATGTGTGAGCGGCAGGTTCAGTTAGGTTTAAACAAGGTCTCCAAACGGGCAGAGGAAAATGGATTCCGGCTGAACCCAGGAAAAAGCACGTGTGTCTTGTTCTCCCGAAAAGAGGCATGCACTCAGAACCCGACATTGAACGGAACGGCCAACGTCTGTCTGTGAATGCGGAGCATAAATTCCTAGGCTTAATCTTGGACAACAAGTTGACCTTCGTACAACACATAAAGTATTTAAAAACAAAATGTTTAAAAGCCATGAATGTTATAAAAGTGTTGTCACGTACTACGTGGGTAGTGACAGGAAATGCCTCATGAACCTGTATAGAAGCCTCATTCGCACCCGCTTAGAATATGGGGCCATTGTTTATCAGCCTGTGACTCAAAGCGCTTTGAAGATGCTGGATCCCGTGCACCATTTAGGCATCCGCCTTTCTACGGGTGCTTTTCGCACCAGCCCCGTAGAAAGCCTTTACGTTGAGTCAAATGAGTGGTCGGTTCATCTGCAAAGAACTTACATGTCCTTTGTATATTTTCTTAAGGTGAAAGCAGACAAGAGGCACCCCTCATACTCTACCATTAATGATTTGTCGAGCTCCAATCTGTTTCAAAACAGGCCTTCAATAAGGCAGCCCTTCTCCGTCCGCCTGAAGGGTCTAGCTGAGGACACTGGAGTGTCACTCGAACACAGTTTAATGGCTCCTGTAGCATACCTTCCACCGTGGCAGTGGCAGACTATAGATTGGGATGTGTCTTTCATAGAAATTACTAAACATGCGCCTATTGCCCATATTGGAACATACTTCCTGGAACTTCAACACAAATACACACGTCCTGAGTTCTTTACAGATGCCTCTAAGTCTAACTCCTCTGTGTCCTACGCTGCTGTTGGCCCTTCCTTTTCGGATGCTGGCCCTCTACATCCAGGCACAAGTATCTTCACAGCGGAAGCTTACGCGATACTTGTGGCAGCTAAACACATCAAAAAATTACAAATACAAAAAGCAGTAATTTTTACAGACTCTCTCAGTGTGTTAACGGCTCTGCACAGTCTTAAAGAAACAAAAAAAACCCTGTCCTCGTTTCACTTTACTCCATTTTGTGCACACTCTACACAGTCAACCAACATGTTGTAGTGTGCTGGGTGCCAGGGCACCGTGAGATTCAAGGCAACGTGAGGGCGGATCAGCTCGCTGCATCCGTCCACAAAAGCACTGCCCCTACACCCATATCAATCCCGGCCCTTGATCTTAAGCCTTCTCTCAAACGAAACCTCAGGGTATACTGGCAGAGCAAGTGGGATACACACACACAAAACAAACTACACGTTATTAAGCCACACCTTGGTCATTGGCTGCCCGTATCGAAATAGCGTCATACAGAGGTAATACTAACGAGACTCAGGATAGGACACACATACACCTCACACACATATCTTTTGTCTGGTGGCGATCCACCATTGTGTGGCAGATGTGGTGAAGCATTGACAGTCCTTCACATGTTAATCATGTGCAAACACTCAGAAACTCTAAGAAAACGACATTTTCCATTACTCTACCGACAACATATACCTTTACACCCTGCAATGTTCGTCGGTAGGGAACCGCTTTTTAGTCATAAATCATTGTTAGCGTTTTTAAAAGAAATTCATAATTTTCATATCATATACCCGGGAATTCCGTAGCACCACCTCTCCAGAGAGGTTTTTGCTGCGGAGGTTACACAAGAAAGCACTTGCCTCATGGCCCTTGGACGCAAGGGTATGAACGAGTGAGGCACTTGTGCTAATGCCATACATATCCACCATCGTCTTTTTTGTTATCACCAACTTTTGTCATCTATTCGCACCACACACATCTTTCACGGCATGATCATCATTTTATTTACTTGTATGTTCTTACCCGCCTTATCGCGAGGAATTTTATGGCCCTTATACAGCCGCTTATCACAATCATTGTCCATATTTTTAGTAAGTTGAACTGGCGCTCTTTGGCCAAAAAATGGCCCTTGCGCCCAAAAACACCATATATTATCATCATCATCATCACTATTTGTATAACTCGCAAAAATACGTTTTTGTAGAATATGCAGCTTCCTAAGATTACTTTTTGTTGTTGTTGCCTACACAAGGAGGCAGTATTTTAAATGGCAATCAGCTAGTGCGAACTATAGCTGAATGTTCAAGCACCAGGGCAAAAGTTGATTTGCTCTACTTATAATAGCTATTGAGCATGAGATGCGTCTTGTAAGCTTATCAGCATGAGGAGACCAGTTGAGGTTTTTTCCGCAAAGAACACCAAGAAATTATTGTATTCGCACACGCTAGATGTTCTCGCCACGGGATTTCAAATGTACGTCATTGTCTATCATTGACTATCGTACGCCTGATAGACTTATCACTGGCGCTAAAAAATATTTATTTAGTTTTTTTGGTATTTCTTTCAAGTTTATTTATATTTAGTCGCTTAGCCAAATTGTTGAGCCATTTAATAGCCTAAAATTGAAGAATATGTAAATTCTGTCTCAGAAAATACATTAGTGTCGTCCGCGTAAAGAATGATATCTGTCGTCAACGCAATATTGACTATATTATTTATATATAATAAGAAAAGAAGTGGTGCAAGGTCAGAACTCGGAAAAACACCTTATTTGTATTCCCCAGAACTAATTTTTAATGATTGGTGTCTTTTACTGGTAGAGGTTTGTCAAATAACTTCGTATAAGGTCGAGAGTAAGTCCCCTAACGCCATATTAGCTTACGTTCTTTAATAAGCTATCATGCTTAACAGAGCCAAATGTCTTTTTAAAATTGAGGAGTATTCCTAAAGTGTACTTTTTATCTTCAAAATTCTGAATTACTTTTTATTTTATAATAAAAAAAGCCATTTCACTTGACTTCTTTTTGGGAAAGCCACATTGGTTGCCTGTAGGTACATCATTTTAGTACAGAAATTTATAATTCTTGCAGTATTCATTTATTCAAAAACTATTCAAAATAGTGGAGGAACCGAGATTGGCCTCGAGTGTTTCATGTCATTTTTGTCGCCTCCCTTATGTATAACTGTAACTCTAGCGATTTTTAGTTTATCAGGGAATATGCCTGCAGCCAAATTGATGTTGCATATGTGTGATAGAGGATTGCTGATACTGTCCACAACTGCTTTTATCGGCTGGACTTTTATCTCGTCTTCACCACATGCGGATGAATTCTTCAGCATTGGGGATTTATTTTCGTGTTCTCCTGTTGCCTCCCTGAAACTAGACTTTTAAGAGTTATGCGCAATGTATGACGTGTACTTATGCTTGTCATAATGTTCACGTACCGATGCCCCACATTCTAAAAACTGTTCAATAATCCTAATAGCCAAAGGTATGCCGGTACAAGTTGTATTGCTGTCTACAATTTCAGAGACGCTGATTTGTTCTTTTGTGGCAGTATGCTTTTCAATGCCTGCCACACACGTTTAGGGTCATTGAAAATGTTTTCAAACTTTTTTTCGTAATAACGGTTTCTCGCTTCTTCGATATCATGGCCTAGTTTGTTTCTCATTTTTTATAATCAGTTAGGAGGTGAGTTGTCTAGACTTAATAAGTTGTCTAAAAAGTCTGTCTCGTTACTTCATTCTCTTTAGAAGCAACGTAGTAATCTAAAGTTTGCTACATTTCCTGTTTTGTTTCATAGTTATTACGGGAAAGACTTTATCATAAAGTTTTTTATAGCGATTGGTAAAATAATTGTAAGCAATCACAAGATCCACTAGTTGATTAAGATGAGATTATGAGGTTTCACTAACAGCTGTTTGGAAAGCATCACTATTGCTTTTGTCAATTTTTCTAAGTTTAAAAGCCTTAATGGCAAGAATTCTATGTGTTTTTGAATGAGGGCTGAAAAAATTGGCATGCGATCACTTACATGAGATAGTAAAACACCAGCTATATCACATTTGTTTGTGCGATAAAGCATAGGTCAATGAGGGTTTCGGAGACATCTGTTACTTTTGTCAGTTCATCAATTAAATTTTCAAGACCACAAAAGAGAAATAGATCAAGAAGAGCCTGTTTGTTGCGTTCTAGAGATGGCACATTAATGTTAAATCACTGGTATTAACAATAGCCAGACCGAGGTCGGAACAAAAATCCAGCATACGTTCTAAAAAGTTAAAAAAAGCATCAATGGTACCAGAGGGCGGCCTGTAAATTAGCACAAATACAATACGGTGGCACTTAATCTTGAGGGATTTGTAGTGTGAGTGCACGACTGTAAATCTATCACAAATTTGAAATGCAAGTTATTTTTATATAAAATGCCACCCCACCTCCTGGTTTTTCTTTTGTGGATGCGATTGTACATCTGTAACTTGAGAATTGTACTTCATATTCATTGGTGAACCATGTTTTAGAAAAGGCTAAAATGTCAAAGTTGTATTCTAAATTACCATGAAGCATGGGAAACGTTTTCTTTCTTATTTTTAAGCTTTGCGCATATAAATGCTGAATAGACAATTCGTTTCAAGAGCTTCATACAGTGGAGGCTTTAAAAGCGTCCTTATCATAATATTTGCAGAACCTTGCCACTCTTATACGTCCCGTGCAATGACAAGCAGCATGCATGAGAGCCTTATTTTATAATTTCGAGGTCATCCATCGTGATAATCTGGATAACACGATGAAGCGGGCTACGGCGAACAAATATTTTACCGTTCTTATGCCATACAAACTGATATTTTTGTTTGACTTTTCTGCTTTTTGTCTTGTATAAAAGCTGTTTGTTTTGCGCTGTAAGGTTTCTATTGAGAAATAATTTTGGTTTATATTTGTTCAGTTCACTTTTTTTCTTTAGCCAGTTGTCCCTAATTATTCACGAAAAAACCGAAGCAAAATGGTGGAACTGTGTCTGTTTTGCTTGCATTACCAGTATTGCTCTTTGATGGAAGTCGATGAATGGCCTCCATATCATGGTCAGAAAGATGTGGAACGTCAAGGTCGTCAGCTAGCCTGTTAAGTTTGTCCAGCAAATTCTTTTTTTCATGGTAGGGGATACCGTGTATTTCTAAATTTAGTCGTCAGCTCTACTGATCCAAGTCATTAAGGTCTCGTTTCAGCTTTCCCATTTCAAAATCGTTCACTTTGACTTCAAGTTTTTCAACGCGTTTTTGAGTCCTGTAATATAAAACTCTGCTGTTGCCTCTGCAAAATGACTTCATGATATGTATTAGCTATCTCCTGTAATGCTTGTTCAACGCTGTCAACAATTTACTTAATTTCATCCAACGCATCTGCTTTCACTTTCAATTCAAAAAGCACAGCAAGCTTGCGGTGCATTTCTTTTTTTTTCAAGAGAAAAGTACACATCAGTTTCGCCGCTGAAATTCGTTGTGCTACCACTTCCTCAAGGAAGGAAAAAGAAGAAGCCGAAGTGTGCGAACGCTTCCACTACGGCTCCTGCTTTTTTCAACGTTTTTGCGACGCCACTTCGTGACTTCAACGTCATATTAGTGTAACGACTTCCAGAATACACAAGGACTCTGCCGACACAATTTGGGCGCAGTGAGTGCTTGATTCTTGCATTTTGTTTCGCCTCCGCCATCGTCGCTCGCCCACCGAGAGCTAGCCCTGACGAGTGTCTTCTTTGCTCTAACGTGGCGCTTGCTTGCTCGCGCGCCCCGTAGCCGCACTGTCTCGCTGAGCGATGGAGTACCAAGTGACAGGAGAAGACATTGACCCTGAAGAAATCACGCCAGACCAAGGCTGGCAGACCGCCTCGTGTCGCTGAGCAAAAAATGAAGGCTCCAAACGTGTGCCGTCATATAGCGCTTTGAAACGCAACGAGCACAAGCCCCGCAACAGAGAAAATGTGAAGAACAAGATTATTCGAGCAAGCCGAATGCCTCACCTACCAAAGAACGACATCCGCATTATCAGTAGGCCCAGAGGGGGTCTTAACATCGCTAGGGTTGGCCCAACGACAATCGCTGAAGCCATTTCGACTTCGTCAGGTATCAGCCCATCGGAACAGCAAGCAGACACGCTCTGCCCCAACATTAAACAGAATATCTTAGTAGCAAGCACGCCGAAAAAAGAAAATGCTAATCGCTACGTGCGCGTTAAAGAAATCCGCATCGCTGACAAGACCTATGAAGTTAGTGCCTACGAAGCGGCACCACATTCTACATGCAAAGGTGTCATTCGAGGGATTCCCGTGCAAGACGGTTCGGTGGACATTGATGCGAAGATTGTCAACGACCGCAATCCACTAGCTTTGGCTGCCAAACGCATCGGAAGTACCACTGCAGTGATCGTGGCCTTCGATGGACATCGTGTGCCCAATTTTGTGCGATATGGATCGGTGCTACTTCAATGTACACTATACCGTAGACAGATAGATATTTGCTACGCGTGCGGTCGGCTCGGCCATCGAGCGGACGTGTGCCCGAACCCTGGAGACGTTATCTGCAGAGGCTGCAGCGTGCCGAACCCCGAAAAAGAACACCGCTGCACACCAACACGCAAGCTTTGCGGAGGAGCCCACCTCACTGCCGACAGGGAATGTAAAGAACGCTACCACATTCCATACGTGGTGCACCGACGACGATGGGAGCGAGCACACTCGACGCGACACAACAGTTACAAAGCAATGAACGAGTTCTACGCAACCGCTGACGACGACCAGGCCTCGAAGCTTTCTACAGATGGTCGATCCGATGGCAGCCGATCCCGGTCCCGATCCCGGAGTCGTCCCAGGAACCGCACCGTGCGTGTATCGAGGTCCCGGAGCCGCCCTCGGACCCACTCCCGCGGCGCGCGAAGTGGGACCCCAACCAGATCTATATCGCGAGGCTACTTTAGGTCTCGTTCTGGTTCACGTCACGGTTCCCGGCCCGGGTCACGCTCCGGCTCCCACTCTGGTTCCGGGCCTCATGCTGGTTCCAGGCCTCACCCCAGACTCACCGGGGTCTCGCGTCAACGATCGCCTAGCCCATCGGCACCACCATCGCCAGGCAACGCCAACAAGAATAAGCGGGGACCTCTCACTTGGGCGGACGCCGTCCGGAGAAAAGGAAACACTACATCACAGGTAGGGTCGGGTTCACTCCCAGAGCATGATACACACAACACATCTGAGATAGCGATCTTAAAGCACGAAAATGCGATGATGAAAGAAACAATACGTAAACTCACAGTCGCAATTGCCGAACTAAAAACTGACAGAAACGCACGCGCTGCTATGCCCACAACCGACAACGACGACAACGCAGTCACTCTGTCGCAGCCGCAACCCGTAGGCACCGGTAACGACGACGGCGAGAGCGCACCCAAGAAACGCGCGGTCGCCCACGACCAGCCAGCTTTAAAGGCAGAGTTAGACGACATTAAGAGCACGCTATCGGCGATTAAGGAAAGCCTTCGCTTTCTTGGCGAAAGCATGGCTCTCGTGCAGTCTACTCTCGCGGTACACGGTAATCGTTTGGGCCAAGTGGAGCAATATCTTGATCACGTCGTCGCCCCTGCCGTTGCCGCGGATAAGCCGTTGTCGCAACGTACAGTCGTGCCCAGTCCACCGCATCACGCGGCCCTTATGCACCCGCCGGGTGCTGAGGCCAACTGCTAAATGCTTCAAGATGGCCAGGCCAATTGACGAGTTGCGAATCTGGCAATGGAACTGCAGGAGCTTCACCCACAAGAAAGCATTCCTGCAGCAATACCACCGTAGCCACGAAGCCAAACCTCACATCATGCTATTACAAGAGACTGTAGTACCAACCGCCACGTTTTTCGGATACCAGTGGTTGCCCGGCCCCTCGGGAAGACGCGGTATCGCCACCCTGGTCGCTAACAAGATTACCTGCACAGCGCACAGTCTCAATGTGCCCGAAATTGAGCACGTTATGATTGAAATTCTCCCTGGCAACGTATCACAACAAAGCGTATACATGATCAATGTATACAGTAGTCCCAGCCACCATAGACAAAGATTCACACGCTTGTTCCAGAAAGCTGTCCGTCTCGCGGGGCCTAACCCGCTAGTGATTGCAGGCGATTTTAACGCTGCGCATAGCGCCTGGGGCTACACGTACGACACACCCAAAGGTAACGAGCTTTGGAAAAATGCGAATGACATGGGCCTTATTCTCATTACGGACAAGGCCTTCCCCACTCGCACTGGTACGTCCACGCAAAGAGATACTACGCCGGATCTATGCTTCGTCAAGGATATCTCCGACGCCCGCTGGTCCAACCTCGCGGTAGATCTCGGTAGCGACCACTTCATATTGGCTGTACACCTCCCCACAGTAAGCAGGAAGACCAAGTCGTACACGTGGGTTGACTGGGACCTCCTTCGTAAGACCCGCGCAGAACGACCTCCTCCTGATACCCCACCGAGCCTCGAGACGTGGACGGCCCAGCTGAAAGCTGATGTAAACAAGGGAACAAAAACTATCAGCACAGACCTTCCAACCAAAAAGATGGACAGTCGTCTCGCCCACCTACTAGAGGCCAAACAGTCTCTATTGGCCCGGTGGAAGGGCCAGCGCCTTAATCGGAGGTTACGCAAACGCATATCTCAGCTGAACAAGACCATGATGGATCACTGCCGCATCCTTTCAAAACAGCAGTGGGACGAAATTTGTAATTCGATCGATGGTCAGGTCCGAAATGGCAAAACGTGGAACTTACTCAAACACCTCCTCAATGAAACCAACACCCGCACAAATCAGCGTCATTCGATCGTGAAGATACTTCATCAGGCTAAACGGACAGTGTCACCGGAAGATGTTGTCAAGAACCTCGTGGAAAAATATCTCCCGCTTCTCACGGGCCCTGTGACCCCTCACCCTGATTACTCTGGCAGCGACAACACTAACTTAGACGCCGACTTCTCTATTGAAGATGTGCGCCGAGCTCTCCAAGAGCTCAATGGCCGCTCAGCCCCTGGCCCCGATGGCATCACCAACAAGCTCCTACGCAACCTGGACGATTCCTCCATAACTTACCTCACTGACACTATCAACGAGATATGGAAAAAGGGTGAGATACCCGATGCTTGAAAACTAGCTCACACGGTTCTCATACCCAAACCGGGAAAGGCGCCGAGCCTAGATAACCTACGCCCCATATCTCTCACGTCGTGTGTGGGAAAAGTGGCTGAGCACGTAATCCTCAACAGGGTTGGTCGATACCTCGAAGATAACGACTGCATCCCGCACCACATGATTGGCTTCCGACCAGGGTTATCCACACAAGACGCCATGTTACTCCTAAAGCATCAAATTCTAGATGGCGGGAACACTCAGGACACTCGCGCAATACTCGGTCTCGATTTAGAAAAGGCCTTCGATACAATAACGCACTCGTCAATCTTGAAAGCGATCGCAGGCCTCGGCCTAGGTCATCGATTTTACTACTTCATCCGCTCTTTTCTCACTCGACGCAGAGCCGTCCTCCGCGTAGGAGACCTAGTGTCGGAAGAAGTGGAGCTCGGGCAGCGGGGCACTCCTCAGGGATCCGTCCTCTCACCCACGCTCTTCAACCTCGTGATGATTGGGCTTTCCGAACGACTTTCAAAAATAGACGGGCTAAATCACACTATCTATGTGGATGATGTAACCATATGGTGCTCCACAGGGTCGGAAGGCTTCATTGAGTCTGCCCTGCAAGAGGCTATCAACACCACCGAGTCTTACCTCGACCACACCGGTCTCAGGTGCTCACCTGCGAAGTCGGAGCTGTTGATATATTTGCCGAAACGCCGGGGTGCCAAGCCCAAAGGGTGGAAACCTCCAGCGGAACACAATATCACCCTCCACACCAGAGATGGTCGTACTATACCCCGGGTAGACACCATCAAGGTCCTCGGCATGATCATCGAGTCCCGCGGAACCAACACCCAAAAAGTGCACAAGCTCAGGACTAAGACTGAGAATGCCATACGGCTCGTACGTAGAGTAGCCAACAGGCACCATGGTCTCAAAGAAGATAACCTGCTGCGTCTCGTACACGCGTTTGTTTTGTGCCATTTTACCTACGTTGCCGCTATACACAAGTGGCTGCGTGCTGAGCGCGATCAACTCAATGCGCTTATTCGCAAGGTGGTCAAGCGAGCCCATGGCCTCCCTATCACCACTGCAACATACAAACTCCTCGAGCTTGGCGTACATAACACGCTAGAAGAGATCGCCGAAGCTCAGGAACGTGTGCAATTGACCCGACTCACTACCACCAAGGCAGGCCGCCATATTCTGCGCGAGCTCGGCTTCTTCTCCTCGAGGGCCAGGGACCCCCCAGAGTTGACTCTAATTCCCCGTGAAATCCGCGTCCTTATCACTATCGCTCCCATACCACGAAATGTACACCCCGAATACAATAGAGGCAGGCGCCTTGCGCGGGCGACCGCCATTCTGAAGCGCATAGACACGGAAGCGGACAACGTCTCGTTCGTGGACGCCGCTGCCTATCGCAACAACCAAGCCTTCGCCGCGGTCGCGGTATCATCCGCGCAGCAGACTCTTAACTCAGCCACAATCCTCACCCGAAAACCCGAAGTAGCGGAGCAAGTAGCTATAGCTATAGCTATGCTCGACAGCAAACGGGAATTCATCTACAGCGACTCCAGGCCGGCCATCAAAGCCTTCGAACGCGGAGTCATCTCCGACCAGGCGTTACGTATCCTGCGCAATGCGGACCCGAGTGCCCTGAAGCACCACACTGTCATCTGGTTCCCCGCCCATCTCGGCCAGGTGCCGGGTGCCCTATCCAACCTCAACGAGATCGCCCACGATGCAGCGCGCGCACTTACTGACCGCACTGCCACAGGGCAACCTCATCTTGCTGGGTTAGATACCAATCGGGATGCACCAATTACGTACAATGAAATCACAAATCACTTTTACTTGGAACGCCGCATTTTTCCACCCCCACATCCGAAACTTAACCGACCGCAGGCATTAACCCTACGCCTATTACAGACACACACGTACCCAAACCTTGCCACGCTTCACGTTTATTATCCCGATGCATACCCCAGCGACACATGCCCATCATGTGGACACACAGCGACACTCGCACACATGCTCTGGGAGTGTGGAACAACTCCTCCCGACTCTACTTCAAGCAAGTGGGAGAGGTCCCTCAGGAGCTCACTTCTCGCCGACCAGCAATGGGCTGTCCAGCAGGCCCACGAAGCGGCCGCCAGGTACTCCCTGTCGGTCCCTACGTGGGAGACGCCCGCTACGCGCTAAGCGCGTCCTGCAGGACTGAAATAAAGTTTTTTCATTCCATTCACTTCCTCAAGCCTGCTGAGGTCACTAGCAAACGTGTTGTGAAGACACGAGCTGAACACACTGAAAAATATATTGCCAATCACAATTTTTGCGAATGCGCTAACATTCTGGGATTTCGAATAATGGGCAAGACACAGATACTTCTGATCACCATCAATACCCACGTCCTCCAAGACAACTATCCTTCGATTAAGAAATTGTCCCAGTGTATGAGCCCAAGACTAGAGCCCTAGGGTGTTTTTAGTGCCACAGACTAGGCCGCACGGCTAAGTTCTGCCCATCGCAAGCTGTAGGCCGTCACTGTGGCCGCACGCACGAGCAGGATAGCCAGTGCAAAGAGAGGCCACATTTTTCTGGACCCCAACTGCCCAACTTTTTGGACATAAAAGCCAGAAGCCTACCACTGCCCAAGAAGCATGCTGCACTAAATCAAAACAAGGAGAGCAGCCAGCAACAATCGCGGAAATACCAGACACTCCGTTGCCGACGTGGTTGCAAGTGATGGCTTAGCCTGCAGCAAAAAAAGGCAGATCCCACGTGCAATGAGAAACAATACTATGTGAAGCACGAATGATAAATGTTTGTATGTCACTTTAAAATCAGCACAATGTTACGAGGTGGACCTGAATGATGTCGTACATGGCTTCAGTGTCATGATTATCATGTTTGAATGTGTCGTTTACCTTCGTCATCTATTAACGTCACGTGATACCAAACTTAGTATATTTGAAGCTAGCGAAACGGCCGTGAGCACACCATGAGCGTGGCATGCTGTCATGTTCTTACATCACACGCGTGCCCGAATCACCATGTTTGCACCAGTCATATATTTCACCATCCAACAACGATGTATCACAAAATATTTTATATGTTGAGCTAGTAAAGCGGCCGTGAGCGCATCATGAAGGGCCCACTATGCTCCAAAGTAGCATTGACACGCGCGCACGCGGGGAACAGCGGCGCAACTTTAGCGAAACGCGAGTACTTATAGTTTGACGCCAGGCTCCACCACCGTTCGTCGGCACTGCCCTACGGCAACCGACACGAAATGCGAAATGCTGCATACGCTTCATTGTGGTTCCTTAATTTCGGCAGATTGCGCACGAGTCTGGCAAAAAACTCCTCTTTTACCTACGCATTCAGTGCCTCATCTTTTTTTTCCTTCAACATTGCAGGGTCGGCACGCTTGAAGAGTCGAAGCAGGTCCTCGACAAACATTGAAACCCACTCGTTAGGTTGTTGGTATTGAGAGGAGATGGCCTGCTCTACTCTTTCCTTCTATTTAGCTCTGCGGTACGCATCGCGCATTGTCGGCTGAACTCTCGCTACGTCGCAAAGGAACCCTCTTGATTCTCATACCACGTTTGGCAGTGTCTTCCAACGCAAAGTAAACTCTCCGAAGCTTGCGAGCTTCTTCCCATTCGTTTATGCTGGAAACTCGTTCAATTTAGTCAAGCCAGTCTTCAACATCATCATAAATGTCTCTGTGAAATGAGCGCGGTGTGTGCGGCGATTGGAAAACAAAATAGGCGTCGTTGGCTTGACTCGCCTGGTTGCTAGTCGAAGTTGCCATCTCGTGTTGAAAGAGGAGACCGTATTCAGGAGATATTCATTGCAGGCGGTGACTGCTTCTTGCTGTGGCAGCTGTAGCTGTCTCCAAGCAGCTGAGTGCGACGGCTGAAAATTTGGAGTGGAGGCGCATCTACCCAGCACCTCCACCGTTGACACAAGCGAAATGACAGAGACAGGCAGGAGTCGACGTCTTGCCCGCACCTAGACCAGGAAGCAACTTTCTCTTCTTTCTCCACTTCCAAGCCAGTTCCCGCTACAGCTGATGGCTCATATCCAATTACCTATGACAATATATGCTAACAGTTGCGCAGAATTAACAAGCTGAGCTCCTTAAGTACACAAAGGGTGGACATTGTTTCAGAATGGCGAAGTCACCACGCTCGCCATTATAAGCGCCGCACTGTTAGGAGACGGCAGCCTTGTATACTTTCACTAACTGGACAAGCAAACCCGTGCTCGAGCATGAAACCGTTAAGAATGATTTGAGTTGAAAGAACAGTGTAAGAATAATGTCACGGGGTCGTGACGTGGCCGAAGACAGGTGACTTCGTGTTGGGATTTAACTGTTTATTTCGGCGAACCTGTGCCCGGTAAATGGAAAGTCCAATTACAGCAGTAGTCTCGCACAGATAGCAGTCTCGGACTGATAGCGGCGAACGGAGCGTCGGCCTTCGATCAACAGCTGACAAGCGGCGAAGCGCGTCGGCATTTATACTCTTGCTGTCGAATGTTCTAGCGTTATCGTTGGCGGTGGCGTAGGTTCCAGAACAATCTGTACCGTTCGCACAGTGGGCGTGATCTTATCGAAATGATCTACTACAGTCCGGAACCTTCTCGAAAACTGCAGGCGCGGTTCGCGCTGAGAATCGTGTGGTGTTTTGGGACGATAACAAAAACTTGGTTAATGGAAAGTGGCATTGCCCCCCTCTGAAAAAAAGGCATTGTCCCGATGCTTTAACTAAAGATGGAGGTATTATAATAATGCAAGAAAGTACAATGAATAAATTACGATACAACAATAACACAATAAAACACTGTTTCAGTTTGTTAACGTGCATGAAACGGCTTGAGGCGCCCGACATGTACGACTTCAGGTCGCGATCGGCGTCGTTGAGAGTTTGTGATGCCGTCGGGGACAACCTCGTAATCAAGTGCGCCGAGACGTCGAACCACCCTGTACGGTCCGAAGTACCGTCGCAGAAGCTTTTCACTCAGTCCACGTCGGCGTATCGGCGTCCACACCCAAACACGTTCACCGGGCTGGTATTCCACGAAGCGTCGTCGAAGGTTGTAACGGTGGCTGTCGGTCGTCTGTTGATTCTTGATACGGAGATGCGCAAGTTGTCGGGCTTCTTCGGCGCGTTGAAGGTACTCGCTCACATCGAGGTTTTTTCTTTGTCGATGACTTTGGTAACGGCATCGAGCGTCGTTGCCGGGCTCCTTCAGTAAACCAATTTGTATGGAGATATCTGCGTCGTCTCCTGCACTGCCGTGTTGTATGCGAAGGTCACATACCGAAGAATGGCGTCCCACGTCTTGTGTTCAACATCGAAGTACATTGACAGCATGTCGGCGATCGTCTTGTTAAGCCGCTCGGTGAGGCCGTTGGTCTGTGGGTGGTACGCTGTCGTCCGGCGGTGGTTCGTTTGGCTGTATGCCAAGATCACTTCAGTTAAGTCGGCAGTGAATGCCGTTCCTCTGTCGGTGATAAGGACCTCCAGGGCGCCGTGACGTAGGACGATATTTTCGACGAAGAACTTAGCTACCTCGGATGCACTGCCTTTTGGCAGGCCTTTTGTCTCGGCGTAGCGGGTGAGGTAGTCGGTAGCTACCACGATCCACTTGTTTCCGATAGCTGACGTCGGGAACGGCCCCAGTAGGTCCATACCAATCTGCTGGAAAGGTCGGCAAGGTAGATCAATTGGCTGCAGAAGTACCGCTGGCCTTGTCGGCGGTGTCTTGCGTCGCTGACAGTCCCGGCATGTCCTCACATAACGAGTGACATCGGCGGTAACACGTGGCCAGTAGTACCTTTCTTGTATTCTCGCGAGCGTGCGAGAAACACCGAGGTGCCCTGCCGTCGGATCGTCGTGCAGGGCCTGCCGGAGTTCTGGTCGCAGAGCTGAAGGCACCACAAGGAGGTACTTAGCTCGAAGCGGTGAAAAGTTTTTCTTTTTTAGAAGGCCGTTTCGTAGAAAGAACGACGCAAGTGCGCGCTTGAATACCTTCGGGACTTTGGCGGTCCTGCCTTCGAGGTATTCTATTAGGGCCTAAAGTTCCGGGTCGGCCCGCTGTCGTTCGGCGAATTTGTCGGTAATTATCGTTCCCAAGAAGTACTCGTCATCCGGGTCGTCGGGTAGTGGTTGGTCGACAGGCGCACGAGAGAGATAGTCGGCGTCGAAGAGTTTTTTGCCGGACTTGTAAATGACAGTAATAACCTGCCGTAGGGCCTGCCGTAGAGGTAGGGGCGAAATTTCAACGTAGCCCAGATGATGGCGAGGCACTCCTTTTCTGTTGTGGAATAATTTGCTTCTGCTTTCGATAGCAATCGGCTGGCGTAACTAATAAGTCCGTCAGCCCTCTGCACAAGAACGGCGCCAAGACCTACGCTGCTTGCGTCAGTATATATTTCTGTCTCGGCAAATTCGTCGAAATGGGCAAGTAACAGAGGCGTCTGGAGGCGATGTTTAAGATCCTGGAAAGCGTGTTCCTGTGGCGTTTCCCACTTGAACTCCAGGTCGGCCTTGGTAAGGTTAGTGAAAGGATCGGCGATGCGGGCGAAGTTTTTCACGAACCGCCTATATTAGGCGCACAGGCCCAGAAATCGGCGCACGGCCTTCTTGTCAGTGGGCGGCGGGAAGTAGGCGATGGCGGCTGTTTTCCGTGGATTGGGACGAACTCCAGACTTGCTGATAACGTGTCCCAGAAACAAGAGCTCCTCATACGCAAATCTGCACTTTTCTGGCTTCAGTGTGAAACCGGACGTCTTGATGGCTTGAAGTACAGCTTCAAGGCGCCGAAGATGCTCGTCGAAACTCAAGGAAAACACGACGACGTCGTCCAAGTACACAAGGCAAGTCTGCCACTTCAATCCTGCCAGTACTGTATCCATAACGCGTTGAAAAGTTGCAGGCGCTGAGCAAAAGCCGAAGGGCATCACCTTAAACTCGAAGAGGCCGTCCGGTGTTATAAACGCCGTCTTCTCTCGGTCTCTTTCGTCGACTTCGATTTGCCAATAGCCAGTCTTGAGGTCCATTGACGAAAAGTACTTGGCGTAATGGAGCCAATCAAGTGCGTCGTCTATTCGTGGGAGAGGATACATGTCCTTTCTTGTGATTTTGTTCAGGCGGCGATAATCGACGCAGAAACGTAGGGTCCCATCCTTTTTCTTCACTAACACCATGGGGGATGCCCATGGACTCTTGGAGGGCTGGATAATGTCATCCCGCAGCATTTCATCAAATTGTCTCTTCATGGCCTCACGTTCTCGCGTCTAAACCCTGTACGGACTCTGACGGAGTGGTCTGGCATTTTCTTCGGTTATGATGCGATGTTTCGTGATTGGGGTCTGCCGAATTTTCGATGACGACGAAAACCAATCTTCGTATTGCAGGCGCAGGGTCTTGAGCTGATCTTGCTTATTGTTCGGAAGTCTGGGATTGACGTCGAAAGCTATGGGAGGGACTTGGTTCCTCTGAGCAGGTTCCGCAGAAACGGCGAGGGCGAAAGCACTGGTGGCTTCGACAATTTCTTCGATGTACGCGACCGTTGTTCCTTTGTTCACATGTTTGTACTCATTGCTAAAGTTCGTGAGCATAAGCGTTGCTTTGCCTCCCCGCAGCTCTGAAATTCCTCTTGCGACGCAAATATTTCGGGTGACCAACAGATGCTGACTGCCTTCGACGACGCCTTCCAAGTCAGGTGATTTAGGAGCACCGACTGAAATAATGACGCTTGAGTGAGGCGGAATGATGACTTGTTCTTCCAGCAGATTCAAGGCATGGTGTCCTGATGGCGTGCGCGGTGGTAGTGCTTCTGCTGTGGTAACGTTATCGACTTTGTTTTTAGGTTGATGACAGCACCATGGAGGCATAAGAAGTCCATGTCAAGGATGACATTTCTCGAGCAATGCTGTAGGACTACAAAGTCTGTAGGATAAATACGGCCGTTAATGGTGACTCTCGCTGTGCAGATTCCTGCAGGCGTTACGAGATGACCTCCGGCTGTGCGGATTTCAGGGCCTTTCCAAGCTGTCCTAACTTTCTTTAACTTCGCGGCGAACGACCCACTGATGACAGAATTATCGGCTCCTGTATCGACGAGAGCGGTCACACTGTGGCCGTCAATAAGAACGTCGATGTCGCTAGTTCGCCGTCTCGCATTACAGTTAGCGCGTGGCGTCGGGTCACGGCTGCGTCGGCTTGTGCCACTGCTTCGATGTTGCGTCGTCAGGCCACCTCTGATAAGTGAGCTTTCGCCGCCAGGGCTTTGGCTGGTTGGCATTGTGTTCGGAAAGCTCCGTCGTGGCGTCGTCGTCGTCGGAGGATTTTCAGTAGTTCGTCGCACAGCAACCGCACCTCCACTGGTTGCTGCCCTTAGTTTCCCGGATACGGGCTAGGAGACCGGCCCCGCGTTGTGCCGGAGTACTGCCGGGGGTGGGGGTGCGGTGACATGCGGCGGCTGGGTGACGGCGAACGGGAAGGACTTCGGGGTGTCCATTGAGTTTCTGTAAAGTAGTCAGCGATGTCACGTGGCAGTTCCCCTGGCTGCGGACGTGGTGCATCGTCGGCGAAACCACGCAGTCCCATCTGTCAGTACTGGCAACGGCGGTAAGTGTGCCCGGCCTCACCGCAGTGGTAGCACAGCGGGCGGTGGTGAGGGGTGCGCCAAACGTCGGTTTTCCTCGGCACACTGCGCTGGCCCGCTGGTGAACGGTAGGTCGTCGGTGGGGGTGGTGGCGGCGGTGGTGTCTGGCGACGGAAGTGCGACAGGGCGGTGTTTTGGCGTGGACGGAGAGGAGCATTGTGGCGCACTGCAGCGGCGTAGCTCATAGTTTCTGGCTCGAACAGCGGTGTTTGTGGAATTTGAAGTCGGCGATCGAATCCACTTGAGGGTGCGCCGAAGGCAACAGTTTGCGCAGCTCTTCCCGCACGATCGCTCGGATCATTTCACGCAGGTTTTCGGAGTCACTGGTTTGAGCAGCAGCGCATTCTTTATAAATCATGATCTTATTAGAGCAAGTGACCTTTACACATATAAACTAATACTTTATATTCAGAAAAACAAACTTCATCAGCATTCAATTGACAGCTCCTGTCGATACGCTCTCCGAAATCAACTAAGACCAGTTCCCTTTTCTCGTACACGTTACGGAGAATGCCTTCTACACCACCAGATACCAACAATATTGAACAAATTCTTAACCAGTATCGACTTCGAGCTGCCTGAACGTTTATTCAAGAAACATGTACGAAGTATGTTGTTACACGCATAGGAATTGCTCAAACAGCACTAGCTATCTTTCGTTATCATGTTTTTTACATGTTTTCTTTCCTTTTTGTATAAGAATTGTTGTTTTGCGCATGTGCATACAAGATTTATGCGACCTACGTGAAATTATGTGTGTATTTTGTTCACTAAAAGGAAAAAGTACTAAGCTCTCATTTTGGCTTATGCATGTACAGTGAATTACGCGATATTTTTGTAAAATGCCTGCTGCTCTGGAACGGGTTCTTGGGCTCTCTCAAGATGTCTCCGACATCTTTTTGCCTAAGGACCTCCGACTTGATGTTGTTGGAAATAAACTTGACTTGACTTGACTTGACTTCTGGAGTCAGGAGACGATTATACGGTCTTGTGCGTATGTCAAGGGTTTTTTCGAAGGTGGTCGCCTCCGATACAAATTCTTGGACGGTGTTCGATGGATTCTTGATTTGTCCCGCGAAGAGCTCCTGTTTGACCCCTCGCATGAGGAAACGAACTTTCTTCTCCTCAGGCATGTCTGGGTCAGCGTGACGAAATAGGCGGCTCATCTCCTCTGTGAAAATTCTAACCTTCTCATTTGGTAGCTGAACCCGGGTCTCTAGTAGAGCAGCGGCCCTCTCTGTGCGAGCGACGCTTGCGAACGTTTGCAGAAATGCGCCGCAGAAGACATCCCACGTTCGGAGCGTGGACTCACGATTCTCTAGCCAGGTCCTTGCGGTGTCTTCCATGTAGAAATACACACGACGGAGCTTTTCTTCGTTGTCCCAGTGGTTCAGGGCGGCCACACGGTCGTATGTTTCTAGCCAGGGTTTCGGGTCTTCAAACGATGACCCATGAAACGTTGGTGGTTCCCTGGGTTGATGAATGACGATCGCGGGCTGGGACGCTCCGGTTGTCATTGTCGCTGCAGTAGAGGTTATGGCCTTGGCCTTCCGCGCCTTGTCTTGTAGAAGCACGTACTCCGGTGGGAGACCTTGCTGTCGGCGGCTTGTTCACTGCTCTTGGTTGGCGTCATCATCATCATCATCATAAGTGTTTATTCAATCAACGTAATACAAAAACATGGTTACAAAAGTATTTGGACCATTAGCCTGTGTGGCTAGTTAGTGGTCCAATCTATTACATGATTATTTTATTACATGTCAGGAGCAGAGGTGCAGTTAATATGATTATGAATCTATACACAAATTCAATGACAGGGTAGCTTTTAAGGTATATTTTATCGAATTAAATACACATGACAATAAATGCTAAATTGCTGCAAGTATTTTTAGTACACAAGTGATAAAGAACTAAAGGCATACATTGTAACAATACAGAAGATAGTGATACCACAAAAATATTTAGCACAGTTTGTGCACAAAATTAACTGCGTTGAAGAATCAATACAATCGAACTCACTTCAGAACTAGAACAAAAAGAAGGAAAGAGAAAGAACAATGCCAGATGAGTCGTAAAAAAGTGTGGACGTGAGCTTAACTTTGGTTAAGAACATGAAAAACTTACAAAATGCATTTTACAAGTGAATTTAGAGTTGCGGGCAAGTTTAATTTCAAGTGGAATTGTGTTCCAGATTTTTTGCACCAGTGAATTGTATTAACCGTTCGCCATGTACATTCCTACAAGTAGGGAGGTTGAAGTTGCCGTTGCCGGCATGCCTTGTGTTACGGGTCGGTGTAGAAAACGCACTCACAGGTAGTGGAAAATTGGTGTTAATGATAGAATTTATCAACACCGCGGTTTTATAATTTTGCTGAGACGTGAAAGGCAGTATCTGAGTAGATGAAACCAAATCTGAGCTGGGGCAACAAGATGACGATGCCGTAATAATTCTTAAGGCGCGTTTTTGCAATCGTATGATCGGTGCTATATACGTTAGATAAGTAAAGCCCCATATTTCGCTACAATAACTGAGTTGAGAGTGAAATATAGAGAAGTATAATGATCGTAGCACGTTATATGGAAAGTAACATTTGGCTTTAATGAGCGTGAAGCATGCGAAAGCAAGCTTTTCGGATATGTAATTAACCTCATCTTTCCAATTCAGGGTTTCATCTATTAGAACCCCTAAGTATTTAAACGCGGAAACGCGCTCAATGGGCGCGTCGTTAATTTCTAAGCTCAGATGACTGTAATCTAGGTTTTTTCTTCTGGAATGAAATATGATATATTTAGTTTTGGCTACATTTAATGCGAGCTTGTTGCGGGCGAACCATGCGGAAATCTGTGCCAACTCTGCCGTGATTTCTTCTTTCAGCGTGCACAGAGAGTTACCTCGGAAAAGCAATGCAGTGTCATCAGCGTACATTATGGTTTTGTGTGAAAGAGCAGATGGTAGGTCATTTATGTATAGTGAAAACAACATAGGACCTAGCACGGTTCCCTGGGGTATTCCACATGTTATTTTTCTAAATCCTGAAGATATACGGTCAAACACGACGCATTGTTTTCTATCTGCCAGATAACTAGAAAATAACCGAAGTGTCTTCTCGGTGAAGCCATAATAAGATTCTAATTTCTTTAATAAAATGGAATGCGAAACAGTATCGAATGCTTTTTTTATATCCAAGAAAACGCTGACGGCAATTTCGTTATCATAAAGTACTGAGTTGACTAACTGTGCTAGTGTAAAAACAGCTGTGCTCGTTGACCTATTTGTGATGAAACCATGTTGTTCAGGGCAGATTATGTCGTTTGGGCTTAGAAATCGACAGAGACGGGACCTAATTACGTTTTCAAAAAGCGTGTTAACAATGCTGAGCACCGAGATGGGACGGTAACTGCTCGGATTTTCTCGATCCCCGGATTTGTAAATAGGTACGACTCTCGCTATCTTTAGGATATTTGGGTAAGTTCCATTTTGCAGGCAGTTATTCATGATGCGGGAAAGAGGCTCCGAAAGAAGGTCTACATTTATCTTCAGTAGTTTTGTAGTAATCCCATCATGACCAACGGCTTTATTGCATGGGAGTTTTAGGATTTCTGACCTAATTTCCTCACTGGTTACGCTTGCAAGCTGAAAGTCTTCCTCAAATATTTTGTTTTGGCAAGAATGTAGAGGATCTGCTTGAGATTAAGCAGGAAAGTTGTTACCAACATTGGTAAAAAATTATTGAAGTTATCAGCGGTATTTGTTGTAGGTTTATCCGGAGCAATGCGCTTTTTCACGCCTATTCCCGTAACTTCACGCACTAGCTTCCATACCTGCTTGATGTCACCGCTCAGTTGGACTATTTTAGCACTGTAATACTGCTTCTTGGCTTTCCTTAACATCCCGACTGATTTGTTTCTGAAGTGTTGAAACTGCTTTTCATAGTATTCATTTGTTTTGTTTTGTTTCCAACTAGTGAAGTATGTATCTTTTTTCTTTATAACATTCAGTATGTCCCGCGTCACCCAAGGACATATTGCTTCCTTGTGTCTTCGGCCTGTGTATTCTTGGGTTGATTGGCTAATTGCCTCCATTATATGGCAAATAAAGTTTTCCCATTCAGTGTGAACATTACTGTGGTACAAGGCTTCAAAATCCGTACGCTCAAGTAATTTGCGCACTACAGCGTAGTTTGTCCGCCTAACTCGTTTTGAGTTATGGCATGGAGGTCCTAAATTAGCATTAGGCACAAACAGAAAAGTGGGGCAGTGATCAGCAATAGTAACGTCATACACTCCGGCGAAAAGACTCATATCAGTTCCACAAATAATATGATCAATAAGTGAGGAACAGTTATCACTTATTCGTGTAGGGGCATTAATTACGTTCATTAGATTATATGACTGGAGCATCAATACATAGTCAGGGTATTCATCTTTAAGTAGATCGACGTTAACATCACCACATATAACCAGTGGGCGGTTGTAGGCTATCAAAGGGTCTAAGACAGTTTCTATAGTAGAAATGAATGCTGCTACAGATGAGCTAGGTGGACGATAAACAGCTCCGAGTATAACGCCACATTTCAAAGGCACAAACAAGGCTTCACATTCAGGTTGGCTAGTAGAGTGGTTAGGCATGCACTGGTAATCGATGCCTTTTTTAAGGAACAGAGCAACGCCCCCACCTCGCGAACTGCTCTTCCTAGGTAGCGATAATAATGTGTATCCTGGAACATGCGCAGATTCTCCATCTTTCAACCAGGTTTCAGTAAGAGCGATAACGTCGTATACAAATGAATGACGCGACAAATGAGCGCAGAATTGGTCTAAGTTTCTTCGCGCACTTCGAATATTGCAATGAACAACAGACAAGTTTTCGTACTCATGCCAAGCTTGGTCGATACTTGAAAAATCAAACATCATTGCTCAGGAAATTCGCAATAGATCTTCTGCGCATGTTATGTGCAGTACTCGCGAATTTTCTGTCTTTCTCATGAGAATTTTTCCGCCGGATACCCAAGTGAATTTCCAGTTATTTTCGCGCTTCGCCTTTAATGCCTTGCCCAGCAGTACCTTGTTAGCTGGACATAGGTGGTCATTAATATAGAGCGGGGTGGAACCTTCAAAGCCTATGATTGTAGTGGTCAATCTTTGCTTCTTCGTGGCATTCATGAACTTATCTCTGGGGATGCGGGAGATGAACTTAGCAATGATGTTCGATTGTGACTTTTCCCTGGTTGGAACACGATGTACAACCTCGAGATCAGATTCATTTATATCCACTTTCAAATAGGTTGATATTCTCTTGATCACTGCTACAAGGTTCTATTTTTCTTGCACGGGGACACCTTTAATTTCCACATTGTTACGTCGGCTGTACTGTTGTAGCTCTATTAGCTCTTTTCTTGTTTCCTTTAGCTCAGTCGTGAGCCTGCTGAAGTCATTCTTGATTGCCCTGTTTTCTGTTCTGACGATTGCAATTTCATTTTTCAAGTCACCGATTTCCGATTTAAATTCCTCAAATTGCTTATTAATGAATTCCATTGCTTCTTTGAGGGGTTTGAGCTCTTTTTCAGTTAGCTTAGGCAGCTCTTTCTTTAGTGCAGCATGCTTATGCTCAATTGACTGTCTTATCGGTTGTATCTCTACTTCAATTATTGCCTTTAAATCTTCCTTCAGTTGGTCATTTTTAGCATCAAGTCGAGCACTCAAGTCCGCTAGTGCTACGTTAAGTTCCTTGACGGTTGTGGGAGTTTTGCTACTCATATCTCTGGCAGCAAAAAAAAAAAAACTCGCGGAGCAGTCCAGGCAACACTAATTTTTAGGTTTTAGGCGTGAACAAACGTAGCTTGTACGCACCTGCAGATACAGAAGAGACAATTAGTTGTTGCGCGACCCAGCGGCTGCCTGGACTGCTCCGAACAAAATGCCGGCTTTCTTTCGATGGACTGGCTTTATAGCCCATCCATGACGTCGACCACGGCGAGGGACGCAGGCGCAGTCGATTCGGTCATCGAGGGCGTATACTTTAGCTGCTCCGTTTTCAGAACCAGCAGATTCCACCGGTCCGCGAAGCAGCACACTCGTTAAAAGCCCAGGTTGCGGTCAACACCGATGTGCTGAACCAGTAGCGGTAGATACCGTTGTGCTGCAGATACAGAAGAGACGATTAGTTGTTGCGCGACCCAGCGGCTGCCTGTACTGCTCCGAACAAAAAAAAATCCCACGTCGCGTCGGTGTCTTCTCCGCGACGTGGGCTGGGTTCACGGCTTGACGTGGGCGTCCGGTACATGAACGAAGCAGCACCTCCACCAGATGTCACGGGGTCATGACGTGGCCGAAGACAGGAGACTTCGTGTTGGGATTTAGCTGTTTATTTGGGCGAACCTATGCCCGGTAAACGGAAAGTCCAATTACAGCAGTAGTCTTGCACAGATAGCAGTCTCGGACTGATAGCGGCGAACGGAGCGTCGGCCTTCGATCAGCAACTGACAAGCGGCGAAGCGCGTCGGCATTTATACTCTTGCTGTCGAATGTTCTAGCGTTATCGCTGGCGGTGGCGTAGGTTCCAGAACAATCTGTACCGTTCGCACAGTGGGCGTGATCTTATCTAAATGATCTACTACAGTCCGGAACCTTCTCGAAAACTGCAGGCGCGGTTTGCGCTGAGAATCGTGTGGTGTTTTGGGACGGTAACAAAAACTTGGGAAATGGAACGTGGCAATAACTTAGGTGCTGCCACTCGCCTCTTCACGTAAGGAGATGGCGAGGGAAGGCAGTGTTTGAGAATGACCTCGAGTCACTTGTAGTTTCAGTCAACGAGTTCAGATGGCGCTACTATAGGGGGAGCCTGGTATTCGCGCGGCCGGTGGTCATTCTAGAATTCTCGCGCAAAAAGATCTTTCCGGAAGCTTGGTGTGCATAGTCGTTGGCAGAATTTCCTCTTGGGAAGCAATTGACCGTTCAATTACGGCTAGAGAAGGGGGAAAGGACTGGTATTGCTTGGGGGAGGGCAAGCGCTGGTAAGGCTTGAGATGGGCAAGCACCCCTTTTGAACCGCCCTGTCGACGCCCATGTTTGTGTGCATGAGATTTCGGGATATAAAAACGCGTTGTCATGTGCCTGTGAGCCCTGCTGGTGCATTTGTCTAGCTGATTTGCGCTTTGTGATTCACTGCACGTATACCCCGACGCTGCTTATGACTCCGAGTACGCGTCAGTGGTCTTGTCGCTTGCGCTTCTCTAAATGGGCAAGTGGAGTTTTCTGCTGAATGACAAGTCAGGATATTGGACTTCTACGGAGCGTGTGGGCTTTTCAAGGTTCCGGCTCCACGTCTGGCGCACCACAGGAAAGTGTGCTAGGCCCTTTACTTTTCCTTATTTTTTGTAATGACTTTGTTAACGTTATAAACAGTCCGGTCCAAATACGTCTTTTTGCAGATGACTGTATACTTTTTAATAAAATTAATAGCATCGAGGACGAGCTTGCGTTAAACTCGGCGTTAGAAAGCGTTGCTGCTTGGAGTAAAACTACGAACATGCAATTAAACCATGACAAAACAGCTTACCTCCGAATGACTAGATAAAAACACCCCCTTGAATTCTCTTATTGTACTTTTGACCAACCGCTTAAGCAAGTAGATGAACAAAAATATCTTGGCGTAACATTAACCAGTGCCTTAAGTTGGAACTCTCACATAACTAACATATGCGCTGCCGCTTTCCGTAAACTTTGTTTATTACGACACAAACTCAAAACCGCTCCCTCTGAGGTTAAATACTTAGCATATACTTCTATATTTAGACCTAAACTTGAATATGCCTGCGTTATCTGGAATCCTCACACTAAAACCAATATCGAATGCCTCGAAAGAATTCAAAAAAGGGCCGTCCGCTTTATTTATGGTATGTACGGTCCAACAGACTCCGTTTCTGCCCAGATGGAAAGACATGGTATCCCAACATTAAAATCACGACGTAAATCATTTAGGCTAAAATTACTGTACCAAATAGTTAACCGGAAGCTCTTATTTGATCACAGACCCTACATTAGTCGCCTGGAAACACGGCGTGGTCGTCATTCACACTCCCTTGCCTTAACTCCGTATTTCTTCAAAACTATTCTCTTCAAATTTTTGTTTTTCGCGCGCACAATCTGTGAGTGGAACAATTTACCGTTTTCCGCCCTGCTGTCGACAGATTCTATTGACGCACATGTTTTCCTGAGGATGTAAAAATGTTTTGCAGTTTTTTTTCTCCTACTTTCAGTGCCACGTTGTTTCCCTTTGTTTCCCTTTGCGATTCACGCAATCCCACTTAAATCATCGCTGTTACGATAAGTTTGGTTGCATGGTTGTTGTATGTGTGTGATGATTGAATTATTGTATGCTGTGTGATGTTTGGCTTGGTTGCCTTACTGCCTGTACCATTCCTGCTTGGGCTCCATGCCTGCAGTATCTTGTAAATAAATAAACAAAATGAGTGGTGACGCGTAATGCCGAGAGCTAACAGAGCCCTGCAGCATACTTACCACGTGGGCTCGAAGCATTTCTCAGAAGAAGCTATCTCTGCCACATATCACGCAGAATATAAGGATAACGTCCTGTGGCACGCACCCCCCCCCCCCCAAGAAAACACACGCTTCTTCACATTCTGTGCCTGCCATTTCACCGGGCTGGCCGAAACACCTAACCGTACAGCAGAAAACGGTGGATGTTCTGCGAGAATGGCTGGGTCTCCTGCCGTCTACTCAAAAGTAACGGGAACCAAAACATTCAACTGCATCGGAAGTACCTGTCACAAACGCTGAAATAATACCAAATTTATTGCGTGTACAGACAGTGACGCCACAGCATAGTGATGAGGAATAAACGACACGCAGGCAAAAAGGCAGCGCTTCAACTTCAGCAGCAACAGGCCTCCTTCACGTGAAAAGTAGGATGCTTTTCAACACAACACTGATATGTGGGCCTATCTGCTACTGACTTAGTAACTCATCACGGCGGAAAATCAGTTTCTTCTTTAAAATTTAGATGCTAATTTTTCTTATATGCGGCTACATGGACCAATAATAATTGAATGCTGTAAATAACCAGTGAACAGAAGTCATTGTACATACTATTTCTTTGATGCAGCCGTAAATTTTACGTTAAATTGATTCACGTGAATATAATGCGTTTGCCATGCTTGATGTTGTCATGCATGTTTCTGAGAAACTTTTTGGTGTTTCATTTTTTTCGTCATTGTCTTGCAACATTGCAGGCGCAATTCGGACCACGGTGGTTACGGCGAAACACAATTCATTAAGAGAAAGGCTTCATGTATTAGATGCCTCCTCAAACGTGAAATATGGTTGTCGGTGGCGTAAGACACGTGCTGCACGAATTGTATTGTTTTGGGCAGTGCGCTGTCTCTCACTGTCTTATAAGCCTTTCGTCAAGTTGCAGTACACGCGGCTTAGTAAAATACGAAATTCACTGCGTTGAATAGTTGAATAGTGTGCTCACTTCCACTGTCTCATTAGCCTTTCATCAAGTTTCAGTCCACAGGGCTTAGTAAAATACCGCAAAGTATGACTGATGGCACTGACCCGGCAGTGCCGACATGGGTGTGGTATGGGTTGACCAAGGGTCGACCTTTAGGATCCAATAAAAGTATTCCCACTACACCATGCTGCTTATGCTTACACTGCCTGAGGCCAAAATAAAGTAATGTGCATGACGCTAACAACAAGACTGGCAAGGGTAGCATGTTGATTTATTTTTGTAATTAAACGCGTATAAAGTTCGTGGCCCATTCGTATAAAGTTTTATGACGACGCTTTTCGTTCATTTTGCTAAGTGACCGAAACGTGACAGCACTATTCGCACGCACGCACGCACGCACGCGCACACGCAGACTATCGTTTTCCTAATAGCTAGCGTGGACTCGCCCTCGAGCTGCTGTCCTTTTTGCAAACACCTCTAATTTTCTATCATTGACAACGCTGTCTTTTTTGCACAGAACGAAAGTTTCGAACACCACCAACACCGCCGACAGCAGAACTTTAGTGAAATGTGCTCTTGAAAGATTTTACGTCAGAACGCGATCGCTCTAAAGGCAAACGTTTTCTGCTGTAGGAGCACTTATATGACAAAAACACTGCTAGCAAATAAGCTGCTTTTTTCATTTAAAATTAGAGAATCAGTTTGTTGCAGCAGAGTCACAGTGTATGAAATGATTGACATCTAGGTACGTGTGTATCATCATCATCATCATCATCATCATCATCAGCCTGACTACGTCCACTGCAGGACAAAGGCCTCTCCCATGTTCCGCCAGTTAACCCGGTCCTGTGCTTGCTGCTGCCAATTTATACCAGCAAATTTTTTAATCTCATCTGCCCACCTAACCTTCTGTCTCCCCCTAACCTGCTTCTCTTCTCTGGGAATCCAATTAGTTACCCTTAACGACCAGCGGTTATCCTGTCTACGCGCTACATGCCCGGACCATGTCCATTTCTTCTTCTTGATTTCAGCTATGATATCCTTTACCCCCGTTTGATATCCTTAACCCCCGAGGCAGATGCTCTAAGCACTACGCCATCGCCGAAGCAGCGATGGCGTAATCGTTAGAGCATCCACCTCGCATGCAAAAGGTCCATGGTTCAAATCCCGGTGCCGCGCAGTTCCCAACCGGATAAAAAAATCCGCGTGGTGATGGAACTGCATTACGAGGCCTGGGGTGCGGCCTCACCGGTTGGAGTGCCTCACCGGTGAGGGAGTGCGTTGACCGCGGCCTCACCGGTGAGGGAGTGCAGTCAACGCACTCCCTCACCAGAGAAGGATTGGCCACCCTGGTGCAGTATCTGGTCACTACCTCCCACATGCATACGCCAAATAACTCACGGCCCTGCGAAGCAACTGACCACGTCGGCGGCCAAATCTGCAACGCAACAGAAGGTTCTAAGAATCTCTTGATCTGGACAGGCCGCCATAGGAACCTGAACTTGGCAACGTTTAACGCTAGAACCTTATCTAGTGAGGGAAGTCTAGCTGTACTATTCGAAGAGCTAGAGGGTGTTGAATGGGATATAATAGAGCTCAGTGAGGATAGGAGGGCAGATGAGCCCTATACGGTGCTACAGAATGGGCACGTCCTTGGCTATCGGGGCTTGGCTGACAGAAAAGAACTGGAAGTGGGGTTCCTAATTCACAGAAACATAGCTGGCAACATGCGTCGATTACCGGAAGCTCAACAAAGTGATGAAGAGAGATGTCTACCCTCTCCCACGCACAGATGATTCACTGGATCGACTTCGACATGCCCGATATTTTTCCTCAATGGATTTACGCAGCGGCTACTGGCAGATCGAGGTCGATGAATGTGATAGGGAAAAACAGCAATAAATAAAGTCTCTTTTATCATATTGTCACGTGATCACAGAACGACCACAACGTCTGTTCCCAGGAGCAGCACTGGACGTCGAGCCGAACCGAACGTTAGAGCATGAGCACACCAATCGTCCTCTTCTTCTTTCACACCATGGCACATACTCGCATCGGCACGTTCCATGCCTGTGGCAATACTATAGCATTAATGAAAGGGTAGTAGGTATCGTAATTAAACTGAATAGGAGATACAAAATGAAGGTGGTACAGGCTTACGCGCCTACATCCAGCCATGATGACGCTCAGTTGAAAGCTTTTATGAAGACGTTCAATCGGCAATGAGTGAGGTACAAAGACAGTATACTATAGTGATGGGTGACTTTAATGCACAAGTAGGGAAGAAGCAGGCAAGAGACGAGGCAATAGGAGATAATGGCATCGGTACTAGAAACGCCAGAGGAGAGCTGCTAATAGAATTCGCAGAACGCAATAATTTACGGATTTTGAATACCTTCTACCGAAAACGAGGAAACCGCAAGTGGACATGAAGGAGCCCTAATGGCGAAATTAAGAACGAAATAGACTTTATAATGAGTGCACACCCAGACATCGTGCAGGATGTGGAAGTGGTTGGCAAGGTACGATGCAGTGACCATAGAATGGTACGGTCTCGAATTCGCCTAGACTTGAGAAAGGAACGACAGGAACTGATACGCAAGAAGCCAATCAATGAGCTAGCACTGAGAGGGAAAAAACAGGAATTCAGAGTCTAGCTTCAGAAAAGGTACTCGGCTCTTAGTGAGGAAACCAACCTTAGCATAGATACAATGAATGATAACCTGACGAGTATCATTACGGAGTGTGCAGTGGAAGTTGGAGGCAGGGTAGTTAGACAGGACAATGACAAGCTTTCCCAGGAAACGAAGAACCTAATTAAGAAGCGTCAAATCATAAAAGTGTCAAGTACAACAGACAAAATAGAACTGGCAAAGATTTCGAAGTTGATTAATAGACGTAAGGTATGCGATGTAAGAAGGTAAAACATGGAGAGAATTGAACACGCTCAGAAAAACGGAGGAAGTGTCAAAACATTAAAGAGGAAACTTGGGATAGGCAAAAGTCGGATGTATGCACTAAGGGACAAAGAAGGCAAAATAACTACTAATATGGATAGGATAGTTAAAATAGCGGAGGAGTTTTACAGAGATCTGTACATTAGCCGAGACAACCACGACTTCAATACTATAAGAACTAGCAGTAACACAGATGACACCCCACCAGTAATGATAGAAGAAGTCAGAAAAGCTTTCGAGAGCATGCAAAGAGGGAAAGCTGCTGTTGAGGATCAGGTAACATCAGATCTTTTAAAGATGGAGGACAGCTTGTGTTAGAAAAACTAGCCACCCTGTTTACGAGGCGTCTCCTGACGGGAAGAGTACCAGAGTCTTGGAAGAACGCTAACATCATCTTAATACATAAGAAAGGAGATGACAAGGACTTGAAGAATTACAGGCCGATTAGCTTGCTCTCTGTAGTATACAAGCTATTTACAAAAGTAATTGCTAACACAGTAAAGAAAACATTAGAATTCAGTCAACCAAAGGAACAAGCAGGATTTCGAACAGGCTACCCAACAATCGACCACATTCATACTATGAATCAGGTAATAGAGAAATGCTCAGAATATAACCAAACACTATACATAGCCTTTATAGATAACGAAAAGGCGTTTGATTCAGTAGAAATATCAGCCGTCATGCAGGCACTGCGGAATCAGGGCGTCGATGAAGTATATATAAACATTCTGGAAGAAATCTACGGGGGATCAACTGCTACCATAGTGCTTCATAAAGAAAGCAACAGAATACCAATCAAGGAGGGTGTAAGGCAGGGGGACGCAATCTCCCCAATGCTATTTACCACGTGCTTACAGGAGGTTTTCAGAAGCCTAGAATAGAAAGAGTTAGGGATATAATGGAGAGAATTTTTGTATGCTGCGCTTCGCCGATGATATTGCATTGCTGAGTAACTTAGGGGACGAATTGCAACTCATGATTACGGAGTTAGACAAGGAGAGCAGAAAGGTAGGTCTTAAAATGAATCTGCAGAAAACGAAAGTAATGTACAACAACCTCGGAAAAGAGCAGTGCTTCGATATAGGTAATAGTGCACTTCAAGTTGTAAAAGACTATGTCAGCTTAGGGCAGGCAATAACCGCGAAGCCGAACCACGAGATTGAAGTAACTCGAAGAATAAGAATGGGGTGGAGCACATTAGGCAAGCACTCTCAAATTATGACAGGTAGATTGCCACTATCCTTTAAGAGGTAGGTATATAACAGCTGTATCTTGCCGGTACTTAGCTACAAGCAGAAACCTGGAGACTTACAAAGAGGGTTCTGCTTAAATTGAGGACGACACAGCGAGCAATGGAAAGAAAAATGGTAGGTGTAACCTTAAGAGGCAAGAAGAGAACAGAGTGGATTAGGGAACAAACAAACGAACAAACATGTGTATATCGAGCGTAATAAACAAGACAGGCCTCGCAGCATAAACATTCTACACATGAATTGGAGTCACTCCCCAGTGAGCGCCTTGACCTACCCTTCGCTAGCACCATTTCACGCATTAAACGGAAACAGTACAGGTGGTGAACGTAGTTCGAGAGTAATGCCAGTCACAGTGTGATCACACAAACTATTTCTACTTCATGGTCGAATGTAACTAATCAGTATTCACAGACCTAATTTGAGGTTGTACCCACCTTCAATGCGTGTGTGCTTCAACTGTGAACTCATAACGGTGGTTTATAGCTTTGTGGGCGTGATCTCATCGGCGAACCTCTGTTGACGTCCTGGAACACCAAGAGGTTCCTTCACTAATTGCGTCGGTGATGTTTGCTAATCAAGTCAACTACTCATCATTCATCTTCTGTCATTCCACATCATTGCTGTCGCGTTGTTTGTTTCACCCTTAAGGTAAAATTGCAGTTGTTTACAATTGTACTCAGTACTTGAGTCCAAAATAACTATTCAGTATTTGCAACCCTTTCTGAGGTTCACCACTTCCTTATTGCGTGTGCTCTTCACTGCGTACTCAGAAGTTCTTCGCTTGCAATACTATTGCTGGGAGGTTCTTCACGCGACAATGGCCAATTCATTTATACTGGTGTCAGCTGGACGTACGTGCGTTCGTTGAAATCAGTTGATTTAAGGTAGCGGCAATAGTAGATAATTGTTACTGATTTTATTCAATACTCACTGAGACTGAGGCGTAAAAAACATGCCTGTCGAATGAATTTTTGATGCCCTTTGCTTACCTCTCATTCATTTTTTATTTGCAATTAAACACTACTCCTGTTACCATTGTCTTTCACACGCAGAATCCATACAAAAGCGCCTGGTTTATCGTCATGAGGACAACGTTTGTGGCGTTGTTATGTTCCGAGAATACAATAAAGTGGATGGTGAGAGCTTCCAGTTTTTTCGCTTGTTTATTATATTGGTATTTTCTAGAACTCCGTGTCATACTTTCTTGAAGATTCACACTATCAAACAAGTCTTGGTTAGATCTTTTGATTTGGGAGAGGTGATCCACAGGCACGGCACGACAAATAAAGAATGCAAAATAGTAAAAAGTGGCAGCTACTTTGTGTGCTCCACTAAAAATGGCTGCTATCTAGCACTGGTGTCGAGAAACCAGCTTCTGCAAAACTCAGGTCTACTGACTGGTGGCAGAAGCATATCATCGGCAGAGAGATTTTTCGAGCGTAGCGTCGCACCTTCAGTGCAGCGTATGCAAACTCTAAAGTCTTTTTAATTACGTATCTTTGTAAGTTATGGTAAAGTACGATGACACTACCGAATACTTACGGATTGATTTATGGTCCCGGATACGCCTTTTATTTGCTCTTTGATCAGTAATATTCACACGTATGACTGTAGCCACCAGTTCATGATGGCTTGGCGTTGAGAGATGGCTGAAACTCCAGCTGGAAGGCTGAATCACGCTACAAACAAACATGGAGACAGACCCACAGGTAAAAATATTTTCGCTAGAACGAATTTTTTGAAGAAGGTGAGGTGGCAGCATTATACTCTACATGGTAAACATTCCGTACAGTCCAACACAAAATGTTACGAGCCATGTGAGTGTGTGGTCAAGAGCCCAATTAGTATGACACACCAACTACCAGCATGTGGGGTGCAGCGGAATTAATGCGGCTTTAGTAGAGCGCGTAGCCACTTTCCGACCCGTCAACTAAGAAAGCTGATTGGTTCCGCGAAGGCGAACGCGGAAGACCCGAGCGCGGAAAGAAAGGAGATTTCTTCGTTCTCACGGTTCACAAGCGGAGGAGTCAAGGTCACCCCCGTTCGGGATTATTAGGGGAAAACTTACTCGGAAAAGCGTCTGGCAAGAGGCAGGTCAGGCGACACCGTCTGAGTTTAAGCCGTTGTTGGCATGCACGCTTGTCATTGAGAATGACGCGGGTACGCGACCACTTGGCTGACCGAGACATAGTGGTGGCAGGGAATCGACCATAATCTGCCCCGCGGTTGATAGCATGTCGGGGCGCCTCACTGTCGCATGCACACCTGGTAAGCGCATGGAGCCCAACGGTGTACCCGCCGCTCTTAAGGAGGCTTCTAGGAAGCAACAATAATGAGGAAACTGACGGGGCTCGAGCGTGAGAACGGCTGCCGACAGAAGTCGGCCGACGGAGACAGCACGGCCTGGCATGGGAGAGAGTGTAACACGCGGAGAACCATCCCTTTGCATGTTTTATTTGGTAACGTGGTTTTTACAAATGTAGTGACCTTTTATGAAAGTGTTTCTGTGATTGGTAGTGATGATGCGAGTCCCAACATGTGATTGGTTTTTGTGAAGACTCTTTGTTCAAGCAAGGGTTGAAAAGAGGATGTTTGAATTCGAAATGAGAGCGGATGTTCGGGCTTGGACTCGGGCAGTAGCCTGAGGCCCCAATAAAGCGTCTCTTCACCGGACTACGGCTCTTCTTTCACGCTGCCACCGTGCACTCGAGTCATCGAGGGGACCCATTCCGAACCTCAAACATCTTCCCTCCTTAGCTTGTGTGGAAGCTAGTCGAGGCGGAGGAAATTAACTGGCGCATTCGACGTGGAGTGGAGAGCCCGCAGCGAGGAAGGCCCCGAAGTCCGGGAAGCAGAGAAGACGCTCAGCGCTTCGGGACCTGCTGTTGCGCTGCGAGAAGCAGCATTGACATTCGGTACGAGCCTGCCGGTCAACATTGGAGCCTGGAAATTGGCAGCACAAGAGCACGGCGCGTCACTGAACGAGAGCAGAGCCAAAGGTCGTCTTCGAGCGACGGACCTACCGGGGAGGTGCTGCAGGGTGCTGCTTCAGCAGCAGAGCAGCAGAGCAGTCGATGTGACAGACTGAGTCAGCGACAGAGGTGATCGGGCGGAGACCTGCTGCATTGGAATTGGTCGTCGCAGCTAGCGTTGGCGGCGAGGCGGACGCAGTGCCAACTGTCAAGTACATCGAGCGACGCATCACTGCAAGGTGAGACCTGCTTTGTGCTCTCTCGGGGCCCCCTAAATTTGTTTTTACTGAATGCAGCTGCGTTCAGGCACTCTCTGGGAGATGGCGGACTCAGACAGAGATGTGATAGAAGGGGACGCCGTTAGTGAATCGGATCGCACCAAAAAACTGAAGCTTGAAATTGAAGCGCCGAAGCTAAAGCTTGAGCTAAATAAGATGAGATCATCGCGTACCTTGTCAGAAGAACCGGAAAACCGGAACCAGCATTCTAGTATTGCACGGTACGCGAAAGAGCTGAAAGCAGTCTTAGCACCTATGCCCACTGATGAGCCTAATTTTCCCGCCTGGTTCAAAAACCTGGACGCTCTTTTTGCGGCATTGAACATACCTGAGGATATTCAGGGCACGATTCTATTGCCATTTTGAAGTGAGAAGATGCGAACATTAGTTTCCAATCAATCGGAAGCTGGGGTAATGCCTTATTTAGATTTAAAGTTGACTGCGGTAAAGGAGCTGAAGATGACTCCGACCGAGTACCGGCGAATGTTTCTGGAAATCAAATGAGGGGCAGATGAATCGTGGAGCCAAGTGATGGCGCGCCTGGAGACCATGTTATTACTACGTTAGAAGTAGAGAAGTGGAGACATTTGAAGGTCTTTAGGAGCTGCTGATAGCTGACTGGCTAAAACAGTTATTGCCAGATGATCTCCACTCGCTGGTAACTCAGCAGGAAGTAAAGGGTTGGTTGAGGCCCAGGAATATTGCGGAAGTAGCCGCCAATTTCGAAGGAAGGCTCGGCAGCAGCAGGAAGGGCAGCTACCGCAATGATGGGCCAGAAAAATCAAATTATAGGTCTCCAGCCAAAGCATCGGATAGTGCTGATTTCGGCCCTAGTTCAGGAATTTGTTTTATATGCGGACGGCAGGGTCACTTCCAAAGATATTGCAAGCTCTCACGGGACACAGCTGCTAATAAAGCAGAAGTTTCTGGCATTGCTTCCCAGAATAAGCGATCATTTGAGAGCCGAGCTACATCGTCGCGACACCGTGCCGTCATGAAAAACTCACTCATGAGCGACCCGCGTCTTGACATTTTCGTAGGGGACAAACCCTGTTTCGCGCGAGTTGATTCAGGTGCGGGTATAACGGCGGTACGGAAAAATGAAGTGTCCGGTGAAGTTTTGAACCAGAGTAGGGGCACAATAAGGCTAACAGACGTTTTTGGGCATGGTGCTACTGCACGTCTGCTGTACGTACCTCTAGCTCTTCCAACCTCGTCGGGAAGCGCTGATCAGACTGTGAAATTGCGATGCGCAGTGGCCAATGTGTTAAATACGAGTGTGTAGGTATTGCTCAGTCCCGCTGATTATGAGTGTCTTCGTCATCACCGGCAAAAGCCACTGCGCGATCAAAATGAGGGTAATAAGAGAGATATCAGCTGTCGAAGACAGGGCATTACACCGGAGCAGTATTCACCGATAAGGGAGCCAGAGCATGTGCCTCGAGGTTCTAGCCTTAGCGTTAACGCTGTACAGCGCACAGTGGAGAAACAGGACGGCCGAGCAAGGAAGCAGCAAAGGATTAAGTCCGCTCCACTTGTAGAGCAGGCGCCGTTGAAAAGTTGCAATTCTGCTGCGGAACGTAATGTGGACAGCGAGTGGCTTGGTCCATTTTGTGAGAATTACCGTGACGGGCAACAAGAACGTGATGACCCTTTTGCCGATGTGCGGCGTCAGGTGAAAAAGGATTGGCACGTCAGAGTAACTAATAGGGCGCAGTTGGACCGGAAGCAGTTATGCCAGTCAGTGGAACCAGCTAAAGCGTTAGCGCACGACGGCCTTTGCCGTGGTAGCTTCCCAGAAAAGAACAGGAAAAAGTGCGCTAAAAAGCGGCTAGCATTGGCGTTCGGCGGTCGAACGAGGGGGTTCTATGTGTGGCGTATTCCCCGTTCAAAAGGAAAGGTTGTCAGGACGGGACCACCGCGTATGCGACTTAAATGTGAAATGGAGCCGTAAGCTCTTTGGAGGATTTATGAATAGGATTTCTCATGGTAGTTTCGTTTCGGGTCGGTCATTTAGGCTTGAGACAGTTTTCTTGTGTAATCGCCGTGGATTAATTGATATGTGGGGTTTAACGTCCCAAAACCGCCATATGATTATGAGAGACGCCGTAGTGGAGGGCTCCGGAAATTTTGACCACCTGGGGTTCTTTGACGTGCACCGAAATCTGAGCACACGGGCCTACAACATTTTCGCCTCTATCGGAAATGCAGCCGCCGCAGCCGGAATTCGAACCCGCGACCTGCGGGTCAGCAGCCGAGTACCTTAGCCGCTAGACCACCGTGGCGGGGAATCGCCATGGACAGAAGTTATTTAAGTAACTAGTTTTGTGTTTAGGTATAGTGTTTAGGTATGGCGTAATACCGAAGAGTGGTGACATAGTAAAAGGCTTTTAGTGAAAAGTCGGCTATTTATCGGTAACAGTGGTTTGAGGGTGTTGAACACGCTGCCGTGCAACGGAGAGGCACAGGTAGCGTTTGATAGAGCTGAAGGGCTTGGCGTTGTTTTCTAAGTTGACGGCAACCAACCCCAGCAAAGCTTTTTGTTTCGTCACGTACGCATCGAAAAGGCCAATTAGAGGTTGCCTCTCTCAAACGATAGGTGAATGTGAACGATCAGTCACATCATTGTGTAAGAGGCTGTGCCAGTCGCAGCAGGAGGTGTCCACAATTGAATGAGAGGCGAATGTGAAACAAAAATTGTTCGTAATTAGGGCGCTCTGGGCGAAGCTGCTGATGCTCTTTCGAGTATCATATGATCATTGAAATCAGTAATTTTGACTGTTTAGGGGCGATAGGGTGTGTTGTCTATTTCATATGGTTGAGTTTTTGTCGCTTTCATTGATGATATGTAGTCACTGAAGTAGTTCCTGGGAATAAAAATACTGTACAATAGTTTGCGTCGCACGTTTAGGTGTTATGCGTGATGTTAGTGGGTCGAACACACTAATAGTTCCGGTGTGATGTGAAAATGTTTACTTTGTTGTACCAGACATTTTTTGTTGCATTGTTGTTGTAGTAGTGCGAGCTTGCACTTAAGTGGTAGAACTGCTGTTAGGCGTAGTTATGTGTTCTGTAGGAATAATTTTGTAGATAAAATAGGGTAGCGTTTGGGAAGTAAGTTCATTGTCAACTTTTTTTCTTGGTGCGATTCGTTAAGATTAGGTATACCTATATCGCTGGGTCCGTCGCTCTCTTTGAGTGTGTTATGCGGGGCCTGGAGGGCGCATGGAGTGGGTCTGCCGTTTTGGGACAATGACCGTGTGGTGTTGTGAATTTAAAAGACAATATGCCGCCAGACTATCCACGGTGCGTGTGCCCTGTGCCAAGCTAATGCCAACTGACTAGCGCTGTGGACTTCATCCTAAGTGCGTTATTCACTGTTGTGCATTACGAGAGTGCTTTCTGTTGGAGGACCATTTGAGAGCATTATGTATATGTGTTGCTGTGTCTATTTCGCAGAAGGACGCGAAAGTTGTCCTGTTAATATGGAAGTGATAATCGGTTCACGCATGTGCGTGCACCGAGAGTAAGTTTTTTTGAGCGATATTTTGTTTGCTTTGTATCGCGTTACTGAACAGCGAGTATCCAGTAACACTCTTGAGGGGGGAGGAGTTAGTATGACGCACCAATTACCAGCATTTGGGGTGCAGCATAATTAATGCGGCTGATGTAGAGCTCGTAGCCAGTTCCCGACCCGTTAACTAAGGAAGCTGATCGGTTCCGCGAAGGCGAACGCGAAAGACCCGAGCGCGGGAAAGAAAGGAGACTTCTTCGTTCTCACGGTTCACAAGCGGAGCAGTCAAGGTCGCCCCCGTTCGGGATTAGAAGGGGAAAGCTTACTCGGAAAAGCGTCTGGCAAGAGGCAGGTCAGGCGCCACCGTCTGAGTTTAAGCCATTGTTGGCATGCACGCGTGTTATTGAGAATGACGCGGGGACGCGACCACTTGGCTGACCGAGACATAGTGGCGGCAGGGAAACGACCACAATCTGCCCCGCTGTTGTGAGGATGTCGGGGCGCCTCGCTGTCGCATGCACACTTGGTAAGTGCACGGAGCCCAACGGTGCACCCACCGCTCTTAAGGAGGCTTCTAGAAAGCAACAATTAATGAGGGAACTGGCGGGGCTCGAGCGTGAGAACAGCTGCCGACCGAAGTCGGCCGACAGAGACAGCACGGCCAGGCATGGGAGAGAGTGTTACACGCGGAGAACCTATCCTTTTGCATGTTTTATTTGGTAACGTGGTTTTTACAAATGTAGTGCCTTTTATGAAGGTGTTTCTGTGATTGGTTGTGATGATGCGAGTCCCAAAAGGTGATAGGTTTTGTGAAGACTCCTTGTTCAACCAAGGGTTGAAAAGGGGATGTTTGAATTTGAAATGAGAGCGGATGTTCGGGCTTGGACTCGGGCAGTAGCCTGAGGCCACAATAAAGCGTCTCTTCACCGGACTACGGCTCTTCGTTCGCGCTGCCACCGTGCACTCGAGTCATCGAGGGGACCCATTACGAACCTTTGACATCTTCCCTCCTTAGCTTGTGCTGAAGATAGTCGAGGAGGAGGAAATTAACTAGCCCCTTCTAGAAAATACCGCTACGTCAACGGTGATCGTCTGCAGCACAGCCCCCGCGACGCTCCATTTACTTTACAGGTGGCTTTTCTGTTCACTGACTGGGAGTTATTTCCCATCTTTTATTTTTCAAAGGCCAGTCAACAGGCTCCGACATATTTTTTGCACCCCCCCCGCCACAAGCTCGCGACTCTTTCCTACGCGTGACCGACCTCCTTCTACGCACAGTGACGTCAACTCGGTGGTTGCTGTCGCGGTGCAGCTCATCGATTGATCTAAACCAGGTCTCAACAAACAGGAAAGAAGTCAACGTCACTGATCGCCGACTTCACGTCACTGCGCGTGCAAGGAGGTTGGTCAGGCCTACGGAAAATGCGTGAGCATGCTTGAGGGGGGAGTGAAAAAAAGCCGGAGCCTGATGAACGGCTCTTGAAAGCTACGAAGAAACTAAGACAGCCTCAATTACGAGTTATTTTTACGAGTTATCATTCAAGTTACCAGTTGCAAACGATGTAGCAAGGTGGTATCAACCAATTGCACATCGTTCGAGGCAGGCCATCATAGCTTTCTTGTTATTAAAATACGAATGCGATTGTCATAAAGCGCACGAACTTTTGCGTTTGAACTGTCAAGACACATTGTGAAGCATGAGAGTAGAAAAAAAAGTAAATAGCAATGACACCCACTCTCTGACCAGCGCTGTGATCGGTGCTCGGTGGTGCACCACTAGCTGGCGCGGACATGCAGTTAGGCAGGCACTCGCATGGTCCGTAAACGTTCATAGCTACCTGTGCATTTCTTTTGTACACAATTTAATCTTTTTCGTAGATTAGAAAGTTTTGTTGTATCCCAGACAATTTTGTAAACTTTTTATGAAAATAGAATGCTTCAATAACTTTTAAATTTTAGTCAAATAATGTATCTCAGATGATCATTCGAGCTATTTTTGTTAGTACTGTAGGCTCAGGGCTAAGGGTCTGCTGAAGCTCCAAGAAAGCAGACAGACGTAGCGTAAGCGACATGACTTTTACTGACCGCACGCCCAAAGTCTACTGCCGAAATGGCATTTCCCCGTGCACACGTCAGCTCATGCGCTCGAGCACCTGAAACCCAGGATGACACCCACACTAAATTCCTCCCCCTTCTCCTCGACGAGTGGTGGCTCAATCTTCAAAGTCGAGGAGATCGTCGACTGGCACGGACAAAGCAACCTCTGCCAAGAAGTTTGGGTGGGCCGACAGAAGAAGAGCAACTGTGGCCTCGACTGTTGTTGGAGCCGGTGGACGCAATGGTTGGAAGATGCCGCCTCAAATAGCGACAGCAAGAAGGCGGCACCATAGGAGGGAGCCGTTTTGTGGGCGCGGTGAGAGTTTTCCGGCACGAGGCAGATGGGACAGAGGATCCGTGATTCTTCGGCCGTTTAATGCTGTGGATGCTCGGTCGGGTGGTGGAATGGCTCTGGAGCCTCGAGAGGGGTGGGTTTCCAAGGAGAGGGTGAGACTGCAGGTCACATGGAAGGCGTGATGAACAGGCCACGGGGTGCTCCACAGAATCTAAGACGGTCCATGTGGCCACCGGCCGGCCACAGCTTCGTAGTTGTGGGTGACGAGAAGGGCCTCGAACAGTGAAAGACTGGTCCCAGGGGGATTATCGCAAACGAAACAATAAGAAAGACGTTCGCGAAGGTCGCTGATGCCGGTTAAAATTCATCTGGGAAGCGCGCGGGGCTGGCATGCAATGCTTTGACGATAATGTGAACTTGCGATCTTGCAGCTTCTAATGGAGAAGGCGCCAGGAACTAAGCACGTAGAGGTTATACGTAATAAGGTTTAGGCTCAGAGACATGTATAGGTCCCTTGGGCTTTCCGGTTGTGATGTACTTCGATCGGTATGATAAGGTACGAAGTTTTTTTGAAATGTGAAATGAATCCTCCCACTTAGGGGCTAAGGATGCGGAGAAACCTTTAGACTCGTCACTCAAGTAGTGTGCAGGGCACAAAAGTAAATCGCCGGGCTCGTATTGAACGTGAAAGCAGTGGGTGTCGCATTGACGCGGTTTCTCGAGCCTTGCATTATCCAACTATTCGCGAGCAGCAACGATGGAATTGAAAAGGCGCTTTTTCTGAGTTTTGGCAAAAGTACGGGTGTCGGGGTAAGATGACTGGGGTGGTACTAGGGTGTGGGAAATGGAAGTGAAAGCTTCCTCCCGAAGTTTAGAGATGCAGGTGTATAAACTGTAGAACCATTTACCGAGGTGCGTGTATAAAATGGCATTTTCGGAAGATTGACATCCCATTGTGTATGGTCCATGGTCTTCGCTCTGAGGATCGCCTTCAAGTTTCGATTAACGCATTCAGTGATGTTAGCTTGTGGGTGATATGGGGAGGTATTTCTGAGTGCTTTGACAAATGCACGACTGGTAAAGTACGAGGCGTTGTCCGTGATCAATTGTGGTGAAAAACTAAACAGCGAGAACACATCGAAAAGGAATCGCGAAATTGCTCGCGAAGTTAAAATGCGCAAGAGTTAAGCTCGACCCAATTGGTAAAGTGATCGGTGATCACTAACAGGTACCAGTCACCTATAGGTGTAGGGGAAATGAACCCATTACGTCATATGCGACAATCTCTCAAAGGCTTGTGCTAATACTGGCTGCATTAAGCCAGGTGGGAGGCCACAACGTGGTTTCACCCCTTGGCAGACTGGGCAACTTCGCACGTAACGCGTGACGTCCTTCCTCATAGATGGCCCTGTATGTCTTGCTGCATAGATGCTGCATAGATGCTCGGGTATATCTTCTCGTAAGTCTTTCTGGCAGAACTATGACCTACTAAAGATGAATCATAGAATTATCAGATGAAGTCCGACTTGAGTCGACTTGAGATCGAGAGACAGAAAGCAGAGTTACAATATCCTCGTCGGCTTGCGAGATTTAGCGTAGCAGGAGGCCGTCGTCAGCAAGGACATGAGAATCGAACTCATCAAATGGTTGTGCATTAAGGTGTGCTAAATGATTGAAGATACGCCAACACATGCCATTTCGCTGCTCTTCAAAGAAACGCATTCTGGTGATCAGAGTACCCCAGTTAAGAGCTGTGTCTACAGAAGCAACAAGAAAGGGGTGCTCCTGCGAGGAAGGCTGCGGGAGGTGGTTCTCCTGCTGCGAAGGCTCGGAGAAAGGCACGCGAAAGAGAGCATTAGCATCTTTGTTTTGGGCACCGCTGCGGTGCTCAACAGTGAAATGATCATTCTATAGAGTTAATATCCAACGAGCTAGGCTTGCCGCTGGATTTTGCAAACGTTGTAACAAAGTGAGTACCATGTGGCCTGTTTTTACTGGAATATAGGCACCATACGAATACACGTCCAATTTCTTGTGTGCAAACACAAACACTAAACACTCGTTTCCGTGACAGTATAGTTCCTTTCAGCTGAAGTTAAAGTGTGACATACGAACACGGTTGGCCGTAAGAGACCATGAAATTATTTTAACAATACAGCGCCGAAACGTAGTCGCTGGCATCTTTTTGCAGCGCGAAAGGCTTGTTTAAGTCAAGGAGCTTCAGAGTGGTGGTATCCGCGATTGCGTCAGTGACGGCCCTAAAGGCACTATAGTGACGTTCTCCCCAAACCCACTTGACACGTTTCCGAACGAGTTGATTCAGCGGAATGGTGAGCTCTGCACAGCCCGGTATGAAAGCGCGATGAAACGCAATCATGCCAAAAAATTGCTGCAGACTTTTAGCGTCGTGAGGGCACGGGTATTGGGTAATGGCACGGAGCTTCGCGTCATTAGGGCGTAGGTGACCGTCATCAACGAGAAAACCAAGCAGGTCAACTCTAGAGCACGCAAATCGAATCTTTTTAGAGTTTGCTTTAAGCCCTGCATGTTGCATTCTTTAAAGATTGACGAAGAGATCATGTAAATGTTTATTGAAATTTTGTGAAAAAATGACAACGTGATCCAAATATGCCAATGTGAACTTGTACCACTTGTCGTCGAGAACACTATTCATGAGGCGTTGGAAAAAACGAGGGCAGTTTTGTAAGCCAAATGGCAAGATCATAAACTCAAGGACCTCTTTAAAGCAAGTAATTGCGGCTTTGAGGATGTCTTTTGGTTTCATTTCGACTTCAAAGAAAGCAGAAGAGCAGTCGAAAGCAGTAAGTTCTCGTTATTATGCCTGTGTGTCCAACACTAACGTCCTTGCCGCTGAAAAAGACAATCTGTGCCAAGGCCAGCACGCGAGCCCGCCTGACGCGAACAACTCAACGGCTTCATCACACGGCAGTGCATTTCTGCCGCGTACGCACAATGAGTCACCACAGCCAGCGAGCCCGTCGAAGCAATCGACGCCTTCCTGTCTGGCGAGTCTGACGCAATGCCTGGCGACGTCACTCGTCCTTGGGTGCAGCCACGTGCAGCGCCGCGGCTCCAGAATCGATGAGAATGACGCGGTCTAGCGGTGACCCCATTGGAGGATTCTGACCTCACGACCAGTGGCGCTTCTGGTTGGACATTTGGTTACTCAAAGAATCTACCCGGTGCATATAAATAGCCCTGAGGCGCGTCGCGAGCAGTAGACCTATGTGTTAGAGAAGAGAGCTCGGCTCTTCGGGTCTCTAAGCTCTCGGCCCCAGTACCGAACTTGTAACGCCTCTGTATATATGCTGTACATAAACCTTGTTTAACTCACTGTCGTCTCGTCCGCTCGTCTATCAGCTCTGCGCAGAAGCAGTCGCGATGAGAAACCTACGCTAGCAAACGGCTGGTGACCGTCTCGGCGGAGATCGGAGCAGTGGCACCTTCGGGACCGTGTTGGCGTCGCCGTCTTTCGTAACAGTGGTTGCACCGGTGAGATTTCGTGGTGCCCTTCGTAACGTTGTCGGAGGCGCGCTTCATAACCGTTTTTCGGACTCCGGGTCCTGCCGGTCTCGTTTTGGATAGCTGGCCCCATCGCAAGATCCACCGTCCGACAATTTAGCGAGAAGAAGCGCCCGAACGAATGACAGAGATTTATTTACATGTTGAGAAGTGATCAACTGATCCAAAGAGGGAAGAGAGAGAGACATACAAAACGTCTTTGGCATTTTATAGCGCCGCTTTGGCAACACTGGTAGCATTGTGCGCATCGTCAGCCAATACGGTGGCCCCGGCACCTCGGCCACGAGGGAGGGGAAATACACCTCACAACCCATGGAGGGGCACAACCTAACACGATGTCCAAATATGGTCACGACGCCCTAAAGATGCCAAAACATGGTCATGAACGCACAGCAGATTCCGGAATTCTCCCGGCGAAGGGGAAGAGCCTGAATGGGGAGGTGGGGGTCGACGACACAGTCGGTCAGGAACCAGTTCTCCCCGAGACTCCTCTTGCTCGGTTCCCTAGCGCAAAATCAGTGTGTTGACCTTTGTTCTCGCTTGGCTGCAAGGCCGTCTCAGGTGCAAACTATCCCGGGAATGCGTCGACGATCTCCCAGAGGGGTTCGCAAACCTTCGGAGATTCCCATTGCTGGGGCCGGTCGTAACAGTCACTTTGTTCTCGCTTGGCTGCAAGGCCATCTCAGGTGCAGGCTATCCCGGGAATGCGTCGACGATATCCCAGAGCGGTTCGCAAATCTTCGGAGAATCCCAATGCTGGGGCTGGTCGTAACACCGTGGTTGGCAGCTGCGAGATCGGCCGGCGTTAGCGACATCGATGCGGTGAGTGCCTGATGTTTTACCCTCAGTTCACCAGACTACTCTAGCTCAGGTTGTAGTAGTTTAGAGAAGGGCTGGGTGAGGCATTTGAGTGAGCGTTGATCGTTTCAAGCGAAGTCAGAGTGCTTTGAAACCATAGGTGATGCGGAGGGTGTAAACACGGCATTGTTAAATTTGCTTGTGCGTCTTGCTAGTAGACATATAGTGGCTACGGCAAGTAAATTCTTAACAGGGGCAAACAGCAAAAGGCTAGTGTGAACGATGGAGAACCTTAAAGTGAAGGAATTCATCGGAATTTGTGAGAAACTCAGCATTACTTTCGGCAATGCGAAACGAAAGCAAGTGATCCTTGAGATCATGAAGGATGAAGGAGTGTCGGCTGAGAAGTCGATGAGGCCTGGGCGGATATCAAAGCACGCCGCGAGGAGGCCGAAAGGCGAGAACCTCGCACGCGTGGAGAAGCTGAAAAGCGTGAATGTTGGGAGCTTGAGGAAGCCGAGAGACAGGAGTGCCTCGAGTTGAAACGAATAGAATTGGCAGCCTACAGTGTTCGCTGGCATCTAGCGTAGCTTCTCAGACAGTTCAAGTCAGCGGTTATAGAATTCGAGACCAACTGCCACCGTTCGTAGTAGGCGAGGACATGGCGAAGTATCTCGTCAAGTTTGAACACGTCTGTGAGCGAAATGTTTATAGCGGTCTCTTTGGGCACAGAACCTGTTAGCTCTTCTTCTCGGAGAAGTGTCCGACGCGATAACTTGCTTTTTGAGGGAAGCGTTTGATAGCTATGACGAGGTTAAGGAAATGCTCTTGAGACGCTATAAAATGTCACCCGAGGCTTTCAGGCAATTGTTCCGGTATGCTAAAAGGGGGAATGAGTCACGCGTTTACTTGGCGTTTCGTCTTAAAGCCACTTTATTTGAATGGCTCATGGGCGAAGGTGTTTATGACGATCGCAATAAAGTGGTAGAATGCGTTGCATTGGAGCAATTTTACCGCTTCATCGAGGAGGATGTCAAGCTTTGGCTGCAGGACAAATTCGGTGAACTACTGCTAAACGAGGCAGCAGAGTTAGCTGAGGAGTATTATAATCGCCGAAAGTTGCATAGCAGGGCAGTTCGCGTTGAAAAGGATGACAGGTGAGAGGGCTTTTCAAAGAAATCTGATCAACGAAAACCCGCTCCGCACCGTAATATCAAGAAGGCCCCGTCTCTTACGTAGGACACTGTAGGGGAAGGGCAAACGGAAGCGGAGAAATCGAGTGAGGTTCCTAAACAACGCACAGTTACCACACGGGCGTTTGAATCACGGAAGCCGCTAATCTGCTACAACTGCAAAAAGGAAGGGCGCATCGCGTTTTGCAACAATCCGATAATCAGAGAAGAAGACGGTTATTAAAGCCGTATCTCTAAGATAGGAGTGTGAAAGAGAAAACGCGTCAAGCACTTCGAGACTAAGCGGCAAGTATGGACGTTGTCCATTCTTCGTCTCCGGATGACTTTATAGGAGAATGCGCGTTGATCAGGCAAGTCGTCGAGAAGCGGAGTGCTTGCTTACCAACCGCTACGGTTGACATTGAAGGCCCGTTCGGTAAGCTTCGCACCGAAGCGGCTGTGTCTGCCGCGCTTCCCGCTCGTTTTCCTTATCTTTTCTCACTCTCAAGCCTAGTTTACATTGAAACATCCGCTTTCTACAGCGACCGAAATTCCCCTGCCGCCAAAACACAGCGTCGTTCGCACTGGACGCGCCCCGCGCCGCCGAATATGCCATCTACTACGGGGCGAACGCGGGATGGATGCGCTGTCACCCGGTTGTTGTCGCGGCTCGCAAACGCTACTACGCTATCCAGTGGTGCATACTTCGACGATTCTCGTACGCAAGAAGCAAGAAAAGACAGTACTGCTTACTTTGCTGGCAAGTGGCTGTCTTGTAATGCACGAAGAGCAGAAAAACCACCGACGCCAGCGGCGTTGGTGGGTGCGTTTTGCTTTGCAAGAGCGCAACAAGCTCGGTCACGCCAACAGCAAGCTCGGTCACCTCTTTCACGAAATAGGGAGGCGAAGTAGGCACAGAGTAGGTTAAACTCCCGTTGGTTTCAACATTCAGTTACGTGCACTGCAGCATAACAAGTGAGTAGGGCTTGGTCGCCATTTTTCAAAATTCCTTGACTAGCGCTCCTATTGGTCCGCGGTGACCGATTCGGTGGCAGACGCCGCAAAAATCGGTCCGAGAGCGATCGGCGCGGAAAGTGCCCTTTCGGTGGATCTCGCCACCGCCGAACCGAATTCGAAGCCCTTTCGGCGGCCGCAATGCTCAGTGTGAACGCGGCCTCAGAGCAGCTTCTCAAAGAGCAGGAAAACTCGTTCTTCTTCAACTTAGCGTACATGGCCCTCTCGCGATCGCAAGCGCGGAAGCTTTCGCAGGAGCTCGATCTTGTTCAATGTGGTGAACCATCAAGGGACCTTGGCGGCGGGTCGACGGAACCTCAGAGAGGAAATTCTCCGTGTGAGTCATGTGAGCACTCACTCGAGCGGCCCGTTTCCGAAGCAAGCGGCGTGGTTTCCGTAGCAGGAGGAGACGACATGGCGCCATTGAGGCAGAGCGAGAGGGGTTCAATTCTCTCGGCTGTTGCGCAAAGTTGGAGTAAGCTGTTGAGGGTTGATCGAGAAACGCTCGTTCGAGAGCAGCGTGAGGACCTCTCGATTAAAGCGCTAATGTAAAGCGTAAACATGAGAAAAAAATAATGTGTCTTTTTTGAGAAAGCAGGGCTCCTGTATCGGAGCTACACAAATGCGCAAGGTCACAAGTATGAGCAGCTCTTGGTGCCACAAAAATTTCGTCGCCAACTATTTGAACTGGTGCATGAAAACGCATGGGCCGGGCATCTCGGCATAAAAAATACCAAGGCGGGAGTTTCCCTTGAGTTTTATTGGCTGAAATGCTGGAAGGATATCGAAGACTTTGTACGCTCATGCGACACTTGTCAGAGAGCGGGGAAATCCACGGACAAGTGGAAGGCACCCATGAAGCTTGTGCCAATTATCACAGAACCTTTTCGGCGCCTAATTATTGATATCGTCGGGCCTTTGCCAGGGTCAAGGCAAGCTTTTCGGTACATCCTGATGGCTTTCTGTGTAGCCACAAAGTTCCCGAAGCGATACCACTTAAGGAGCTCAATTCCCCTCGTGTAGTGGATGCACTGCTATCCATATTTGCCCGCGTCGGATTTCCTTCTGAAATCCAATGTGACAATGATAGTGTCTTCACCAGCTGCCTTACCTCTACCTTTATGAATAAATTCGGAATAAAAGAAGTGCACAGCTCGAGAAATCACCCGCAATCTAATCCAGTAGAGAGTATGCATTCCTTTCTGAAACGGATACTGAGAGCTCTCTGCCACGAGCACAAATGCGACTGGGAAGCGTGTATTCCTCCTGCTATGTTCGCTTTGAGATCAGCGCCTCATAAGAGCACTGGTTTTAGCCCTGCAGAGCTTGTGTACAGCAGGAGTTTGAGAACACAATTGCGAATGCTGCGTGAGTCCTAGAAGGGATTCGATGAGGACCTTATTGTAAATGCGTGTTGTTCTAGACCTCTTTCAGAGGCTTGGAAAAAGGAAAGATTTCTTGGAAAGCCACTAGAAGGCTGCACAAGTGTTGTCAAAGGAGTACTACGACAAATCAGCGAAGAAGCACACCTTTGAAGTTGGTAGTCAGGTAATGCTGCTGCAGCCGTCCAAAAAGAACAAGCTAGAGGTTCATTGGGAAGAGCCCGCGAAAGTAATTTCGAAGCTTTCTGATACCAATTACGAAGTGAAGTTAGGAAGGCGGCCAAACAAAATTTACCACAGTAACTTGATGAAACCATACGTTCAACGTCAAGCGGTCGTAAATTTGCTTTTAAATGATTCAGAGGAAGAGGGAGCAGAAATTTTGTGTTCTAGTGATGTAATCGAAAGGGGATTGCAGGTAATCTTGGAGCAGTTGAACCTAGAGCCTAGGTTAGGTGAAGTCCAGAAGAAGGACCTGAGAAGGATTGTTTCCGGGTTTCAAGACGTGTTTTCGGACCATTCCGCAAACACGACAGTGATTGAACGAGATATCGAGCTAACTTGTGAGGAGCCAATTCGTAGCAAGCCGTATCGTTGTTACCTTGTGCAAAAGCAGATGATGGAAGAGAAGATTGATAAAATGCTGAAGTTGGGAGTCATAGTACCGGGCGAGAGTGACTATACGTCCCCTCTAATATTGCTTCAAGTGCCAGGAAAAGATCCGAGGCCATGCATCGATTATCAGCGTCTTAACACCGTAACTCGAGACCAAACATACCCGACACCAAAGCTGGAAAAGAGGGTGACAACTGTGTCACAGTCTTGCTATATTTAAACGTTAGACCACGTGCGAGGGTATTGGCAAGTCCCCCTTATGGAGCGTGCTAGCCGCTATGCCGCATATGTTTCTCCATTTTGAACGTATCTTCCACTTAAGCTGAGCTTTGGATCGAAAAATGCGCCTTTTGTTTTTCAGGCTTCATGGACCGCTTTTTGAAAGGCCTCTGTAAGTTCTCTCTGCCGTATCTTGACGATGTCACCATCTTCTCCAACAACTGGGAAGAACATGTCGAGCATTTACGCGTCGTGCTGAACAGGTTGACAGAAGCTGGTCTTACCGTGAAACCTACTAAATGTCACCTAGAGAGCAGCGAGGTGTCGTACCTGGGGCACGTTGTGAGGCTTGGCCAGCGTAGACCTTCAGAAATTAAGGTAGCCGCCGTCGTCAACTATCCACGACCAACCACAAATTCTGAGATAAGGGCATTCTCGGGCCTGGCTGGATACTATCAGCATTACGTGCAAAATTGCTCTAGCATTGCCAGCCCTCTAACTGACGCACTTCGAAAATCCGAGCCGGTTAAAGCAGTATGAGACTCAGAAAAAAAGAATGCATATTGCCAGCTGAAACAGGCCCTAAGCGAAAAGCCCCTTCTCATGGCACCCAATTTCTCTAAGATATTTGTGATTCGATAAGATGCGAGTGATCACGGCGATGGAGCTGTATTGTGCCAGGAAGACAGTGCTGGTAACGAAAAACGAGCTTTGTATTTAAGTCGAAAATTCAGTGGCAGGGAAGAGGCATACAGTACCTCTGAAAAGGAATGCGCTTGCCTACTGTGGGCCGTACAAAAGCTAGCTTGTTATGTCTCCGGTTTGTGGTTTGTACTCGAAACGGACCACTGTCCTCAAGCTGGTTATGTCCTCTAACCTGGTTAAATAACATGCCGCCTAAAAGTGGCCGGTTACTGAAGTGGAGCATGATACTTTAACACCACAACTTTGACGTTCGCTACAAAAAAGTAAAGCTAAACGCTAATGCAGACGCATTGAGCCGTGCGTTTAGTTAGTACCTTCTCCACCTTCCGGTTTCTCGCTGGCGATCGGGGGCCACATTTTGTCCTCATAATGACCTTAGCGGAGCGCTCTCGTCCAGAATGAGCTCAATTAGCCAAATTTATGTTGTATTCGTACTCGTTACGTTGTTGTACATGTAAAAAATTCAGTTCTCATTTCAAGAGTCTTGTGTCCCACATGTGCCTCTTGATGTAGAGAGACAAAATTCTGATAGAGACGTAGCAAGGTATATGTTGTAATATACTTTGTCTGGTGTTCTGTCAGGTGACCTAGGGCACTTGCTTGTGTCGTGTGTTGTCTGTTGTCGAACCGTTCTTGACAAGTTGCAGAACCATCGACAAGTGCTGAGACCAAAGATCGTCAGAAGAGACGAGCGAAGCTGGTCGACAAGTTGTGGCGACAAGCCAGTGGAGCTGGGATCCGCACTCAAGAATGGGATGTGTTCCAGGAACAGAGTTTGCAGCTGCATTCTCCCCATGACCCTGGAGGCGAACCTGGAGGGAACTGGCGAACGAGCGCGCCTGACATCAGATGCACGGGGAAGCAGCTTGTCTTTCCGGCACATTGTCTGGCGGTGGGGGTGCTGTTATGCCTGTGAGTCCACAGCGAACGTCCATGCCTCTGAAAAAGGCAATCTGTGTCAAGGCCAGCACGCGAGCCCGCCTGACGCGAACAACTCAACGGTGTCATCACGCGGCCGTGCCTTTCTTCCACGCACGCACATGGAGTCACGTCAGCCGGCGAGCCCGTCGAAGCAATCGGTGCATCCTGTCTGGCGAGTCTGACGCAATTCCTGGTGGCGTCACTCATCTTTGGGTGCAGCCACGCGCAGCGCAGCGGCTCCAGATTTGTTGAAAAAGACGCGGCCCAGCGGCGACCCCATTGGAGGATTCTGACCTCACGACCAGCGGCGCTTCTGGTTGGACATTTGGTTACTCAAAGAATCCACCCGGTGCATATAAATAAAGCCCTGCGGCGCGTCGCGAGCAGTAGACCTATGTGTTAGAGAGGAGAGCTCGGCTTCTGGGGTCTCTAAGATGTCGGCCCGAGTGCCGAATTCGTAACGCCTCTGTATATATGCTGTACATAAACCATGTTTGACTCACCGGGATCTCGTCCGCTCGTCTATCAGCTTTGCGCAGAAGCAGTCGCGAGCTGAGAAACCTACGCTACCAAACGGCTGGTAACCGTGTCCGCGGAGATCGGAGCAGTGGCGCCTTCGGGACCGTGTTGTCTTTGCTGTCTTTCGTAGCAGTGAATTGAGCGGTGAGAGTTCGTGGCACCCTTCGGAACGTCGACGGACGCGCGCTTCGTAACATCTTGCACTGCCAAGACTTGATATTGACTCAATCAAGCAAAAAAGGCGTCCCAAACAGCAGCATCGTTCAAGCGGTGATAGTCTACGCAAAGGCGTCTTGTGCGTTTGTTTTTCGGCACTAGAATGATAGGAGACGCCCAAGTGCTCTGTGACGATGTCGCCACACCGGTGTCAATAATCTCCTGTAGGGCAGCATCCAGTAGTGCCACTTGTGGACGCTCACTGGTCTGGGGTTTGCAACTCCAAGGGCGCGTGTCATCTGTGTCAGTGCGATGACACAGAACAAGAGTGTGGCCAGGTTGCTTCGTGAACATAGCTGCCAATGGCTCGTGTGTGCACCCAGGCTGTCGTTTCTGTGCATCTTGAAATGAACTGTTTTCAAGTGCTGTGAGTAGCCTAGAAGGCATTGTAGTTTTGCCGACGAACTCGATCGAGGTATACACGTGATGAAGAGAAAATAGCATTGGGACAAAATGATGCAGTTCCCTGTGCAGGCAATTCGGAAGCCATCATTCGCGAAGTCCAAAATGTGATTTTCACGTGCAATGAAGTCCTGACTGAGTAGCATCATCATCAGCCTGACTATGTGCATTGCAGGACAAAGGCCTTTCTAATGTTCCGCCAGTCCACTCACTGCTGTACTTGCTGCTGCCAATTTATACCTGCAGCATTCTTAATATCATCTGCCCACCCAACCTTCTGTATCCCCCTAAGCGGCTTGCCTTTTCTAGAAATCCAGTTATTTGCCCTCAATTACCAGCGTTTATTCTGTCTATGTGCTACACGCCCAGCCCAAGTCCATTTCCTCTTCTTGATTTCAACTATGATATCCTTAACCCCGGTTTGTTCCCGAATTCACTCTGCTCTTTTCTTGTCTTTTAAGGTTACACCTACCGTTTTCCTTTCCATTGCTCGCTGCGTCGGTCTCAATTTAAGCTGAGCCCTCTTTGTAAGTCTCCAGATTTCTGCTTCGTACCTAAGTACCGGCAAGAGGCAGCTGTTATATACCTTTTCCTCTTTCTTGAGGGATAGTGGCAATCTACCTGCCATGATTTGAGAGTTTTTACTAAATGTGCTCCATCCCATTCTTATTTTTCTTGTTACTTCAATCTCATGGGTTGGCTCCACGGTTATCACCTGCTCTAAGTATACATAGTCTTTTACAACTTGACTTCACTATTACCCATCTCAAAGCGCTGCTCTTTTTCGAGGTTGTTGTACATTAATTTAGTTTTCTGCAGATTAATTTTAAGACCCACTTTTCTGTTCTCCTACTTTAACTCCGTAATCATGAGTTGGTATTCGTTCCCTGAGTTACTCAGCAATGCAATGTCATCGGCGAAGCGCAGGTTACTAAGGTACTCTCCACTAACTCTTATGCCTTACTGTTCTATTATAGGCCTCTGAAAACCTCCTGTAAGCACGCGGTAACTAGCATTGGGGAGATTGTATCCTCTTGCCTTACACTCTTCTTGATTGTTATTCTGTTGCTTTCTTTATGAAATAATATAGTAGCAGTTGATCCGCTGTATATTTTTTCAGGATGATATTATATACTTCATCGACGCCCGTATTCCACAGTGTCTGCATGTCTGCTGATATTTATACTGAATCAAATGCCTTCTATAGTAATATAATAAGGCTATGTATAGTTGTTCGCTGTATTCTGAGCATTACTCTATAACCTGATTGATAGTTTGAATGTGGTCTATTGTTTCGTAGCCTATTCAAAATACTGCTTGTTCCTTTCGTTGATTGAATTCTAATGTTGTTTTATTTCTGTTGGCAATTACCTTTGTAAATAGCTCATATACTATGGAGCTGATCGGCCTGTAATTCTTCAAGTCTTTGTCATCTCATTTCTTATGTATTGAGTTGATGTTAGCACTCTTCCAAGATTATGGTATCTTTCCTGTCAGGAGACAACTCGTAAACAGGTGGCTAGTTTTGCTAACACGATCTGTCCTCCATCTTTCAGCACATGAGATGTTACCTCATCCTTACCGGTACCTTTGCCTCTTTGGATGCTCTCCAATGCTTTTCTGGCTTCTTCTATCATTAGTGGTGGGGTGTCATCTGGGTTACGGCTAGTTCTTTTACTAAGGTCGTGATTGTGCTGGCTAGTGTACAGATCTCTGTGAAACTTCTCTGCTAATTTTACTATAGTATCCATATTGGCAGTTACTTTCTTTTCCTTGTACCTAAGTACATACATCTGGGTTTTGCCTATCGCAAGTTTTCTCTTCTCTGTTTTCACGCTTCCTCCATTCTTCGGACCATGTTCAATTCTCGCCTTGTTTTACCTTTTTACATCGCACATTTTACACCTATAATCAACATCTAAAGCACTACCAACTCTATTTTGTCTGTTGTACTCGAGCCTTTTATGCTTTGACGCTTCTTAATGAGATTCTTCGCTTCCAGGGACAGCTTGTAAGAGTTATGTCTAACTACTGTACTCCAACTTCCACTGCATACTCCGTAATGATAGTCCTCAAGTTATCATTATTGCGTCAACGCTAAGGCTGCTTTTCTCAATAAGAGATGGATACCTGTTCTAAAGCGATACCCTGAATTCCTGTAATTTGCTTCTCAGTGCTCATTGATTGGCTTCTTATGTAGCACTTTCTGTCGTTCCATTTTTAAAATCTAGGCGAATGCAGGACCGTATAATTCTATGGCCACTGCATCATAGCTTGCCAAGCACTTTCACATCTTGCACGATGCCGGGGTGATCACTCAGTATAAACTTTATTTCGTTTTTATTTTCGCAATTAGGGCTCCTCCATGTTCACTTACAGTTTTCTCGCTTTCGGTAGAGGGTATTCAAAATCCGTCAATTATTGCGCTCTGGCAATTCTATTAGTAGCTTCCCTCTGACATTTCTAGTACCGATGCCATAATCTCCTACTGCCTGGTATCCAGCCTGTTTCTTCTCTACTTTTGCATTGAAGTCTCCCATCAGTATAGTAAACTGTGTTTTTAGCCTACCCATTGCCGATTCGACATCTTCGTAGAAGCTTTACTGACGCGTCCTCATGGTTGGACGTAGGCGCATAAGCCTGTACCACCTTTGTCTTATATCTCCTATTGAGTTCATTTACGATACCTACCGCCGTTTCATTTATGTTATAGTATTCCTTTATGTTGGCAGCTATGCTTCTGTGGATAAGGAACCCCACTCCCAGTTCTCTTCTGTCAGTCAAGTCCTGAGTAGCCTAGCGACTGCCAATCCCGCATAGTAAATAAAACTCTGTCTGCAGTTCTTGCTTGCAAAGGAGAGATAGAGACGCACCGCAGCACGCGTAGTTATTATTGCTCTGTTAGCACTTCTCAAGCGCGTGTTGCATTGAGAAAACTTTATTTTACGTATCTGGCACAGACAAAATATCATTGCCAATGAGAGACGCTGCTAGCAGTGTCCAAGAATGCCAATATTTCTGTGCACAAAGCATGTACCCTGATGGAAGGTACTTGAAAACAGCCAGCATGTTTGACGCAGTAAGCAGGTAAAAGATCAGCTTGCTCAGCTTCTGTAGTTGTGGCCCTCGGCCATAACAATTTTTGATGTGGGGAAGTTGTTTACCACAGCAGGTCGAGGCCGTTTTCATGGTTGGAAACGCTCTGGTTGAATGCGCGAGATGACACTCCTTCCGGCAGTGTCCAAGCTGACCGCATCGGTAGCATGAGCCAGCCATGTTCATTTCTTCCCTATACGCTTTCGATGCCTGCGGCTTATAAACGGCACGAGAGGGACTTCCGGCGCTCAGAGGATTTTGTTGCTGGTCTAAGGGAGCAGATCGGTTTGAATGCTGGGTATAGTGGGTCAGTGGAGCTCGGGGAGGCGAGGACACCTTCCACCGTGAAGAGTTCCCGCTAGTAGGGTCAAGAAAGCTGAGGTCTCTGTCCGGGCCCGCCACGAAAGGTCTTAGCTGGAGACAGTGCGACGGCACTGTCCCTGTGTTTGGCTCTCTCCAGGCATGGGCTGGCTCGAGGACAACGTCGGCTGGTGGAGGAGGCGCATACTGCTGCTCCCAAAAGAGCGTCTCCCCAATCGACTGAGTGAAATCTGCAAGTTCATCTAAGGAAGAAAACGAACTGCCAAAAAGAAATTGCTGAAAGTGGGGATGTTTGCGCTGCAGAACGTGCGAGACATCAACGGTCTATAGGGCGCTTGGATCAGCCCGATGAAAACGTTCCTGCATGGCCCGAATATAGCCTCGCAGACCCTCATCGGGATGTTGAACTCGGGTGTCGAGCTCACGCCGAATACGGTAGTCGCAGTCTACCGACAGGAACTCCACCAGGAAGGCTGTGACAAACTAGTTCCATGACTCGAACGGGGGCTCGAGACGTCGCCATCGTTCCGCGGCACCTGTCAGAACAATAAGTAGAACCCGCTGGAGCAAATGGAGCTCCGAGAAGCCTTCAACAACCTTGTAAACGGAAAGGTCGTCAAAAAAAGTTGCCAATATCCCGGTGGCGTGCCTGCAAACGTTAGAACGTCCATCTTCGGCAGGGTGGAGGGGTGCGTGCGCCGGAAAGCGAAGTTTGTGAACCAAGCCACGAAAGTGTCGGGACCAAAAACAGCCACGGGTGTATCGTGAGAGAATGGGGTAGACTCGCCATGTGGCGACAACTGCTGCCCACTCGTCTCTGCCGCGTCATGTGTGCCCGCCTTCATCGTTGACTCCAGGCACGTCTGCGTCTGTCATCAAAGCTGCTCGGCGAGTCATGCGGGTGTTCATAGTAAAAAAACGTACTCGCGCAAGAGGAGGCTGCAAACAAGACCTTGAAACTCACCACAACCATTTATAAAAAAAAGAAGGCTCGCGATAAAAAACACCATACCTGCGACAAGAAAACCTCGGCGTCGCTCTCCGAGAACTCCTAGCCGTCCCCACGTTGGGCGCCGATTGTAGGCTGAAGGCCAAGGGCCGGTCGAAGCTCGCAAAATGCAGACTGAGGCAGCGTAAGCAACATCACCTTTACTGACCGCCGGCCCAAGCTCGACAGCCTAGGCGGCCGTTCCCCAAGCGCGCGTCAGCTCGTGTGCTCGAGCGCCCAAAATCAGCGTGATACCCACAGTAATTATTTAAACGTTCGGTTTCTAAGAAATGTGCGCAGTAAACACAACGCCAAGGCACAAAACGGTCAATAATATTAACTGGAAGAAAACTAGGATTGATATCGGCATGAGGCGGCAGTAGCTCATTATCGGCTCAAACGATATCCGACATTATTTTACTGAAATTACTTCTAATAGAGTTGAGAGATGGCTAGTGTTGCAGTTGAAATTATTTGTCCTCGCAAGTAGGCACAAAAGTCAGTGATACAGCCTGAAAATATTATCATCGTTTCATGTGCTGATATCCCCTTGTGTCAAAAATTTTGATGCGCCGTCAGGAACTCGCGTCGAATTCGCGCGAAATAAAGGCAGCTAAATTTACACTCCAAGTATGAGATTGGAGGAGAGCGTTGTTTTGTGCGAGTTGTGGTAATTAAATGTAATGTGTGTAACTAATGACGTACGTATTCTGCAACCAGGTAATTTCAGTAGTTGCATAAAAAGTATCTGCTGTCAGGTCCTAAACGCAAGGAGGTTAAAGTAATACTTGCTAGGCGTCCCTCAGAAGAAGTCGCGTGCCACCACTTTGACATTAGTAGAAAACGCGCCTTCCGCAATTCCAGCTGCTGCTGTCGCACAGATGTTTCAGATGTTTTTCGTCATTGTGCTGATCCGGACTTACTATTAGATAAATTATGCTTTTATTAAGGCTGCTTAAATCAAGTGAGAGGATGCTTTTGGATAATGTTTCAGTTGTAAGTTGCATATTTTCGTTTGGCGGATCACTTGTTGAGAGATCGAACACTGGCATCAGATAATACACGGTAGTTCATTTTTTTCTGGCAGGTTTTTTTAGGCACAAATGTTCAGAGCATGCCGGCGTGTGCTGTTGAGCATTTGTGTCCTCAAGATGTCGGCAAGACTTGAAGTTTGAAGACGGTGATCACATATGTTAGAGGAACATTTTGTCGAATAGGCTGGGCTTGAAGCATTTCTAGAACACCTGCGAAGTCCAGTGGTACATATTGCCACGTTCCATTTCTCAAGCTTTGTTATCGCCCCAAAACACTACACAATTCTCAGCGCAAAACGCGCGTGCAGTTTTCGAAAAGCTTCCGGACTGTGGTAGATTATTTCGGTGAGATCACGCTCACTCTGCGAACTGTACAGAATATGCTGGAACCTACGCCACCGCCAGCGATAACGCTAGAACATTTGATGGCAAGAGTATAAATGCCGACGCACTTCACTGCTTGTCAGTAGTTGATCGATGGCCGACGTTCCGTTCACCCCTTACCTCGCGCCGGGATTCCCGCGACCAGGCACGCTGCCAGTCGTCGACCCCATCTTATCGAGCATCAAGCGAACGCCTGGACAACCTCCCGGCTCTGTCCAGGCCTTCATTATGAGCCAACGCCCGGGCACCACAGCGCAAGCCGTGGGAGCCAGGGCCAGGTTGAAAGTGTGATGACTTTCGCAGCACCCCCGCCGAAAGCTTATTGCTTTATCTTCAGAGCTCCAGAGGGGAGCACCGTCAACGACATCATAGATGCCCTCGAAGTAGTAACCGGCCCAGCCGGTATCGAGTCCCTCCAGCACATGGGAGATGCAAAGTTCGGCACCGCAGCCGCAAACGTCCTTGCAGCCACCAAGCTGAACAGCCGGGGCGCCATTCTTTTGAACGACGAATCAGTTCTACTAGTCAGCGTAGGTCCTGAAATAGTCCACGTCAAAGTCTTCCGGGTACCGCTGTGGGTAAGCGATGCCGCCCTAGCAACTGCTCTCTCCACCTACGGCAACGTGCAACATATCCACGAGCCAGTGTTCAAGGGCCGCCCTGGGGTTGGCACAGGTGTCCGTGTGGCGCGAGTGGAAATGAAAAGCCAAATACCGAACTTTCTGACAGTCCATGGCTACAATGTCATGTGTGACTACCGGGATGTCAAGAAAGTGTGCTCTAAATGCAGGAATGCTGGCCACATCGCCAAATTGGTGACATCGCCAATTTGGCCACATCGCCAAAAAGAGGGATGCGCAGAACTGTGCCGCAAGTGCTCAGGCAGCCATGCAACAGCTGAATGCGTACGTCCGAAGTAGTTCGCAGCGGCTGCAGCAGCGGTAACCGAAGAACAAGCGTGCACCGACCTCACGCCCGCATTGCAAGACGATGATCCGGCGCTCAAGCCTGCAAGCGACACTGACGCCCATGCTGAACCACAAGACGCAGGAGACCTGTCTGAGAAAGCCTCGTCAACCCATCACACCCCGTCCGAGACCAGCAACTTCTCGCCGGACGCCTATGAAGAACACAGCTCGTCCAAAGTCGAAGCACGAGTGCCCGTACTTAGCAGAGACCACAAGAGGTACAGCTCTGACACAGTTGGGACCACCAGTAGCTCCGAGGCGCCGAGAGCTTCGATGAGACGGGGCACCCGAACGACAGGACGTGCAGACGCTCCGATCCTTGGCCCAGACAAGACCACAACAGTGATTATACACCGGAAACGACGAGGGCCCGCGCCAGCAAGTACTCGGCTCAGACCCGCAAACTGAGCCTGTCAAACCCCATTTACCAGTTTACAGGTGCGGCCGCAGTGCGAGTGTCGGTGCCAGCGCCATGGAAATGGACCGTTCAGCCACCAAACGAGCCCACCCACCGACCACAGACTCTGAGGGCTCTACGGACAGTAGTAAGCCTCAAAAACTCGCTAATGCTCTGACGACGTCAGAGCATTTTTCTCTTTAGTTTTGTTCACTCATTCAGCGCTCGCCCCACCCCCTGCAAGGGGTTTCTCTTGCGCGCACTCCCCCTATTTTCAAAATGGCTATGGTGCATTTTCTCTCCTTAAACGTCAGGGGTTTCAGACGCCGAGATAAGCAGAGAAAAGTCATGCACTACGCAAGGTCACGTCATGTCGATATCTTTTTCTTACAGGAATGTAATTTTAAAACCCTTTTGATGTGCAATTTTTTTGTTCACATTTTGGAGTCCAGGCCTTTTTTTCGCTGACAGATTCAAAGATGTGCGGAGTCGGAGTTGTTTTTTTGATCCCAGCATTACGTCGAAGAGCACACTGTGTTTATGGTTTTGATGGCCGCACACTAGCAGTAGACTTTGACCTTCACGGCAGACAAGTAAGGGCGCTCGTAATATATGCCCCAGCTCAACGTGGGGGCACGGCCGACTTTTTGAATTCACTCGACTCATTTATGTTTGACAGTTACCCCGTTTTCTTAGTTCTTAGTTGGAGATTTCAACTGTGTTGAGAACACCTACAGAGATGCGCGCGGACGCAGACAAAGCAGACAATATAGAGGAGTCAGCGCATTGCGAAGACTCATCCGATTTCAAGCTCAGGGATGCGTGGGTCGACACTCACGGGAATGACTTCGTTGCAAGCTGGCAACGGGGTCTCAACATGACCCGGCTAGACCGCTTCTATTTTCGAGAAGTGCTAGGCGCTCATATCCTTAGTTGCGAGGTCCTACTTTTCCCACCGGACGTTCCATGCATTAGAGACCACTTTCCAGTGTCTGTAAAACTTTTCTTTGAACAATCCACTACATTTAGAAACCATTGGAAAATGGACACCACACTCGTGCACGACCCGGAAAGCGTAGAATTACTGCGCAATGCACTAGAGCAAGCGTGCGATAGGCCGCCTGAACCCCGCAGCTCGGACGCTTTGAAACACAGTTGGCACGCCGAGCTTATCAATGCGGGGCGCGAAGGGAAAGCGCACCTGACGACAGAGATAAACGACACGTTACGAAAAGCGCGCATTGTACGCAGAGGCAAGACGCTGACGTTCACAATGCACGAATATCTCGATCAGTTAAAGGCGCGGTACGAACTTTTGCTACATCTGAGTTCGCGCACGGCTGCGCAGTCTTTTATCAACGAACGACCGGTTTCCGATCCAGCGGTTCTTCGAAGTGTTCGCAAAGGCTCCTTGGGGGAACACATGCATGTTCGATTCGTTCAGTTGCCGAACGGCGAACAGTTTACACGAGCAGAAGTTATAATGAGGGTCTTGATGATTGATATGTGGAGTTTAACGTCGCAAAACCGCCATATGATTATGAGAGACGCCGTAGGGGAGGACTCCGGAAATTTTGACCACCTTGGGTTCTTTAACGTGCACCCAAGTCTGAGCACACGGGCCTACAACATTTCCGCCTTCATTGGAAATGCAGCCGCCGCAGCCGGGATTCGAGCCCGCGACCTGCGAGTCAGCAGTTGAGTACCTTAGCCACTAGACCATCTTGGCGAGGCTATAATGAGGGTCTTTGAAACACATTTTTTGAATATTTTCAGGGTGGAGAACGCGAGCGACGTGAACAACACCACCATAGTTAGCGAGTTTTGTGCGGGAATTTCCCGCGTACTGGAGGAGCTCCGTGATGGTCTGTGCAGCCCAGTGACGCAGGATGAATTACGCTTTGTGCTTCAGCACATGAACGCAACCGCCGCCGCCGGCCCTGACGGGATACCTTTGAGTTTCTACAAAAGCTTTTTTGAAACAATACAAGACCACCATTTGACAATGCTAAATGGGCTTCTTGCTGACGGAATCAGAGAGAGCAGAGTTATGAGAGCAGAGTTCGTGACAGCAGAGGTATGCTTAGAAGCAAGGGAGAGCCGTTCGACCCAAGGACGTGGAGGCCCTTTCCCCTACTTAATTCGGATTATAAGATATTGACAGCCATCCTTGCAAACCGCATAATAATCATTCTATCGGAAATAGTAAGTGACATACAAACATGCTGTGTTCCAGGTCGTATGATCTATACCTCGCTTGCGCTCACTCGCGATCTATTCACGTACACCACAGGAACACAAATATCTGGCGTTTTTGTTTCCTTGGACCAGGAAAAAGCTTTTGATCGCGTAGAATGGAACTATTTCTTCGCTGTGCTTGAGTGTTATGGCTTGCCAGCACATTTAACCGAAACCCTTCGTTTACGCTACACAGACATAGAAACGTCATTAGTAGTGAATGGCTATAAATCTGAACCCATTGCAGTAAGTAGGGGCATTCGACAAGGCTGTCCCCTCTCCGCAATTCTCTTTGTGTTATGCATAGATCCATTATTCAAACAAATCCAGAAATGTACTTCGATGCGTGGTTTCCCTCTTCCAGGCTTGGGCGAAGTGAAAGTAGCGGCATACGCCGGTGACATCTCATTGTTTATTCGGAACATAGATAGCTACAGAGCCTTTCTGCGAATATTCCACACGTGTAGTTACCTGTCGGGAGCACGTCTTAATCCCGGAAAAAGCAAAGCATTGTGCTTTGGGATGCACATTAAAGAGTTCCCTGATGGCGTCCAAATCGTCCAAGGCGTTAAAGTCTTAGGTGTAACTTTCCTTTCGACTGGTGAGGTAGCCCGCACCACATGGGAAGAAATCCAACACAAATTGAACAGACGCATTGAAGTCACCAGAACGTTTCAACTACCTTTTACTGAAAGAGCTTATCTAATTAATTCCAGCATAACAGCGCCACTGCTTTGTGTAGCCAGAATTGCACGACCACCTCAACGGGTTTTGCTGAGAGTGGCTACTGCGTGCGGCTCTTTTTTTGGGATGGCCACGCCGAAGCTGTTGCCAGAACCTTGGTCCGCCTACCAGTAAAATGGGGAGGGCTCAGTATACCTAACCTTGATGTAATGTGCCGCACGTTGGCTCTCGAAAACACCTGGGCACTCTTAGAGAACTCATTGTATCGAGGCAGGCAACTTGTAGCATATGTGCTAGGAACCTCTAGAATACTTTTTGGTTTAGCAAACAACACGGGACCAGCTGCTGAGCAGCCACCAGCGTATCACACACATGTCATAAAATCTTTGCAACAATGGCGAAACGAATTTCCTGTTCAAGAACTTATGGAAATGTCCCCCACCGACATGAGCAAATTAATAGCACTTAAAAGCCTATCTGAAGAACAACGCCGGAAATGCCGGGCGAAAAGACGCTGGACTCTCACAAACACGTCTCTTCCCTCCGAGGTTCGTGACCTAAACTGGCTCAGGGAATGGGGGCTTTACCAATGGCCGACCGCCTTGCGGCGTGGGGCGTGCCGCCCTCCGCCAAATGCCCGCAAGGCGGTCTCGTCGAAACACTGAACCATGTCTTCCATGAATGTATAGTAGCACGCACCTTTTGACGCATGGTTACCAGGATGTTCCAAACAAGTATGCAGTGGAAGTCTAGCCACAGGGACAACTTTGTCGTACTCTTAATGGCTATCGGAGCCTTCGTCCTATGGAAACGAAGGGGACTCGCCTGCCTGAGGGGACGCCCCCAGAAAGCCATGTTTTCCCTACTACATCGGTTAAGAAACATAATGCTTACGCATCTTAACGCAGAACTAGTCATGCTGAAAGAGGAGGCTTTCCTCCGACGGTGGTCTACGCGATTTATTATCGTAAAAAACAACAGAGTGTCCATGCCTTTCCTCCCTGATGGAGGAGGTGGCCTAGAGCTTGTACCACTGTGACATTACAGTGTGTATCTTTCTTTTTTTCTTTAGAAACATGTATTTTTGTGCAATATAGCTCTTGAGCGCGAGAGCAAATTGTCCTCACAGGTGAATGCAAAGTATCACGCTACACTGTGAATGACCTCACCTTGTTTGTTCATATCGCCTCACTGTTAATTTAGGTTTATTCATCTCGATGTCATGAATGTCCTGTTATTGTCTTACAATTTTTGCACTGTAAGTCACTGCATACGCTATAAGTTCTTTTACTGTATATAACAGCTTGCATTGTACATACGAATCGTTCACCATTGCCCATTTTTATGTGTGCACATAAGCTATGTAAAATATATCCGGAAATAAAATTCTCTTGAACGCTATCTGTGCAAGACTACTACTGTAATCAGACTTTCCGTTAGCCGGGCACAGGTTCGCCCAAATAAACTGTTAAATCCCAACACAAAGTATCCTGTCTTCGGCAACGTCACAACCCCATGACACGTCACAACCCCGTGCTTGTTGATATCATTGCCCCGCCGTGGTGGTCTAGTGGCTAAGCTACTTGACTGCTGACCCGCAGGTCGCGGGATCGAATCACGTCTACAGTGGCTACATTTCCGATGGAGGCGGAAATGGTATAGGCCTGTGTGCTCATATTTAGGTGCACGCTTAAGAACCCCAGGTGGTCGAAATTTCCGGAGCCATCGATGATTGATTGATATGTGGGGTGTGTAACGTCCCAAAACCACTATATGATTATGAGAGACGCCGTAGTGGAGGGCTCCGGAAATTTCGACCACCCGGGGTTCTTTAACGTGCACCCCAATCTGAGCACACGGGCCTACAACATTTCCGCCTCCATCAGAAATGCAGCCGCCGCAGCCGGGATTTGAACCCGCGACCTTCGGGTCAGCAGCCGAGTACCTTAGCCACTAGACCACCGCGGCGGGGCTTCCGGAGCCCTCCACTACAGCGTCTCTCATAATAGTGTGGTGGTTTTCGGGATCAATTGTCGATACCACTGAAGCAGTGTGAGAATAGGAAAAGAACTCACCTTTAGGTATACATTCGTTGAAATTCAATAGCCGATCGGCATTCGATATTTTGTTATCGGTTCCTTGTTTTGGAAATCAAAAAGGTAGCTTAGTGAAACGTGGGTTGTTAACATGGTTTAGGCAATACAGAGAGACTTGCCTTTTTTGCAATTGTGTTTTTATTTTTTTATTTGTTGAGCAGCGAGTAAAACCAGTATATCCTAATTGTGCAATACTCGTCCCAGCCGTAAACAGAGCAGCCATGACTGAGGGCCTAGGTACTCCTAAAGTTATGTGTATTCAACTTGATGAAGTTGTTGAAGATGTGATACTGCAGTTGTGTCACCTACAGGACAGTGCTTACAAGCAAAAAAAAGCTTGATGCATCCTAAGTGGAGATAAAAAATATCCGGAACAAAATTATACCACAAAAATGTAGAATCACCCAAGAAAGCAGGGATTTGTCCTCAGGCTATAAAAAAAAAATAAAGAATCAGATGGTCATGTCTGAAGACGGTAGGGGGTGTTAATTGCATCGTTGCTCCAAACATACAGCAACTACTTTACAGGGCACAAAACGTCAGAAACACACGTGTCCTTCCGAGCTTCAGGTGGTTGCGTAAACGCTGCATTTCCATTTTCAATCAGCTTATCAATAGGTACACTCAATGGTAAATATTGAGCACTGTCAGCAGAGCTCATTGTATGAGAATGGCGCACAGTTTCACGAAAAGAAAAAGACTTCGTTATTAGATGAGTCACTCTCTCGAAAAAGCTTGCCCAACGCTCCACAGAGACTCTGTACTGTACGCTGATTGTTGATAAATGAGGAAACATGTTGACATTGTGGGCGACAACAGCGGTGAGACATGAGGGCTTTGGGTTTGGAATGCATGATGATAGACTACATGTGCAAACAATACTACTGTTTCTTCAATCATTGAGCTTGTCTTCAGAAAAGCAAGGGCCTTCGATAAAAGCTTTGATGAGCCTACCTTTGTCTATAAGCATATCCTTATGTGTGATGCTTGGGACGCCCACGTTCATATTACATGCACAGAAAGCGGCCGAACTCTTGAATGGTCTACGTTATCGTTCGGGCTAACTAATGCAAGATATTTCTACCGACGCCTAGCCAGTTCTGGGCCGCTCTCTAAACAACATGCATGCACCATTCTGTGCAGCCAGTCAAAAACCAAAAATTCTTGGGTTTATTTCGCGTTATGACTACATTTCATTACACGGGGATTAAAAACTCTTTCATCCACCTTAACCAGATTAGACATGAGTATTATCAGCCGTATGTTGTCAAGGACAAATCTAATTCTCTGCTTTCAGGAACCAGAATCACTAGAATGTTTTTTTTCACAGGTATCTGAGCATTTGTCAAAGTGAAATATTAAGTATTTCTGTTGCTGAAATAATGATTATCACTTTAACAATCGCAATGGTCATCCCATCCGATCAGAGTGCTGAAGCAAATAATTGCCCTATCACCTCCGCCGGGTCAGTTATAGTTATCTCATTGAAATTAAATTACGCCAACGTATTCAACAGCATACAGCCGGCGGCTTCTCTTTTTTCCCCAGATCTCATATTATACCCAATGCAGAAAATTACCCAAGTTGTTAGTGATTTTTTCAGCATGTTTTTGTTTATTACTGTATAAGCAGAATGAAATAATGTAACCAATTTAGGTATGAAACGTCGGAAGAAAATATTTGAAAGATGGGGAGATTAGCCATATATTTTTACACTGATTGATGAATTTTTCTATGGCAAAATAAACACCATTGTGAATGTGGCCCAGAGTAGAGGCGCCAAAAAAACTGATTTTGGGCGGTGGTACTATGAACATTTTTTACGCGGAACAAAATTTCGCAACTCTTATAATTATATCTCGCGTGATATCCTCATTTATTGGAATTCTGAAGATATTACTTCAGGTAAGCTGCTTAGACGAAAGTAGTCTCAAGCATTTCTTTTCGTGAGACACCCTGTGTGGTCAGTATCAGTTTGAAAAACAGCGTGAAAGAAAACTTCTGTATTTCATAAACGGTGTCCAGAGGTCCACCATTGACAAAATCACTATAACTTTTCAAAGCCAATCTCCTAATGAAATGACCTATCTGTGGGATACAGGAAAAGAGTTCTTTCGAATAGCCATGTTAGGTGGCATGTCATTCGAACTCTGTCTCTACGACCCCTTCGTCATCTTTGCTGTTCCAGCATTTTTGCCATTGGAATTTCTCATTTCGCCTCTGCCATGCTATAAACAGGACAGGAAGAAATTTTGGTGCCAAATGTGACATAATGAAGTGAGAAAGTGAAAAAGGTGTTTGAACTATCCTCAAGTGTCCTGCGCAAGCATAGGTAGTAATGTTTTTGTCGTCGTCTTCTTTGGAACTCTGAAATGTGGAAAACGAGATGGGGGAATGCGAAAACAATGACACTCACCACCACCAAATAATAAATCGCACTTTACTGGTTATTTATTATATCGGTATCTAATCTATTTATTCATGCTGTTTCTAAGAAGTTTGACTTGCTATTGACAAAGTGGCTCTTCCCTAATACTAACACATCGCCCGCGGCAGTGGGTGTTGTTCATGCCCTAAATATAGAACACCAGGGCTTAGTGGTTGCCAGGCCTGTGTATGCATTCAGGCGAACTCACATGTGTAGCTCGCGCACCGCGGTGGTCTAGCGGCTAAAGTACTCGGCTGCTGACCCACAGAATGCTGGATCGAATTCTGGCTGCAGCGGCTGCATTTCCGATGGAGGTGGAGATGTTGTAGGCCCATGTGAGATTTGGTGCACGTTAAAGAACCCCGTGTGGTCGAAACTTCGGGAGGCCTCCACTATGGCGTCTCTCATAGTTATAAGGTGGTTTAGGGATGTTAAACGTCGCATATCAATCAATAAGATGTGTAGCTCTTGTAAAACCTCCCTATTTCTTGTTATTGTAGTTGAGAAATCTGCCCACATCACTTAGATAATAAGTAAGGGGTGTCTAGTAGCGAGATAGCACGTAATGAATTTTAATTCGTTTTATAAAATACAATAACGGTGCGTGATGAAGGTCAAAAAGAATGGTGATGAAGTCCAGTTCAATCAGTTTTCCCTTGCTCATAAGTTCGGAATCAATTTCGGCACTGCGAAGTAGGATTTGGCAATTTCTTACGATGTTAGATCCTCCAAAGTTTTCAATAAGTAGATGGCGGCCATTCAAATGCGATGACGAACATTGTATCATGAGCGAAAAGACTTTCTATTGGACGGTTTAGGTGCCGTAACTAATACGATGTAACTGTATGTTAGTTTCACAAAGGTAACTTGCACGAACAGTGTGAAATGAATAAATGTGTTTAAATATACCATATTGCATTTTACAACCACTAAGCCGTGGTGTTCTATATATAGGACATGGAGCCATTTTTTCTTGTAAACTATAGGGATGCTCAAAAAGAAATACTTTTGCGTTATTGAGGTTCTAGTAATCCCAATCTAATGAGGAACAAAATATCTGCTGGTATAAAAAAAACTCAGGGCTGAAAGGGTTAATTTTGTGGCAGCAGCCCCTAGATGAGATGAGTTTGAAACCCCTGTTTTAAAGTTTTTTTTTTCAACTGAGTAACCTTTCCCTAAAAAAGCAATTTGAGAAAGCAATGTTGCCTTGCAGCTTGATGTGAGAGTGTTGCAGTTTGAAACAAAGATAAGAAACATCATACAAAGAAAATGATTATTTCCATTGTTTTATTTCAGCGGAAGACAAGGAATACTACGGTGAGGATATATTTTGATCGCATCATTGCTGAAAAGTGTCTCCAGTTTTGAAGTGGGTACAAGCAAGAGAACTTGTTCAGGAAGTATGCGCTTGATAGAAACGCACAGACATCAAAACACGCCCATCAATGCTGGAACACCGTGCAATGACTCGATGGTGTTCAGTTGTACGAGCGAATAACTCGCGTGATCCGCGTGGCAGGTGACTCTATACGGTCCTCAAGGTCCTCGTAATATATCGTTTCTCCTAGGGTACCATGAAGCAGGACCCAGCAACGTCCAGCGGGAAAAAGACCATTTGGCCGGGTATGCTGCTATGACAGGACTGTTGGATGGCACACATTTGGCTAACAGCTGCGCTAGCCATAACCGCTGCAATATGCGTACTTTCTGCCGCGGGCAACCGTGAAGGAAGCAGATTATTTGTATGCAGAACATTGAATAGTAGTTCAAGCCTGTGCCTGAAGTGGGTATGTTTTTTTTTTCTGCCGCGGGCAACCGTGAAGGAAGCAAATTATTTGTATGCAGAACGTTGAATGGTAGTTCAAGTCTATGCCTGAAGTGGGTATGTTTTTTTATTGCGCCATAGACTTGCATTTAATGAATAATATTTTTTCGAGCATGTTTGCTATTGTGCACTGTTAGGCTGTTGTTGTGTATAAAGTGAAGTAGTGGCTTGTGTAATGTGTTGTCATGTATCGAGCGGTTTTAACTGGCCATGGCGCTGTAGCGAAGGCCGGCTTGAAGGAGGTGAAGGGAGCGTTGGGAATGCAACCCTTATATGTCCATATACGGTGGTATGCATCTGCTTGCATCGCTGGAGTAGGAGAATACAAACACGTATCATCAATTCGTAAATGTGACCAGTTTCATAATAATATAACAGCTGGTGTAAGGGCCACCCCTGCCCGAAGCCTCCTAAGCTCAAGTTCCTCCGCCCTATTAAATTGAGGGGAGAGAGAGCAGACACACGTTGGAATGAGACCACGTGTATCTTGTCGGAGAACACTTTTACGGGTATAGAGTCAGTTAAGGGCTAAGGTGGAAGGAGAATGGCTGGAAGGTCCATGTCTGGAGGGCAGTGCACCTGTTGGTCAGCAGCATTGTTTTGTGAGTTTGCAGCATGGCCTTGAATCCAATGTACTTATACGCAAACTGTTGTGTTATGGTTAAGCTTATAAATCGCCTCGAAGATCTCCATCACCTTGTCTACTTTCTTGAGTTCCTTAATAGCTCCTAAGGAATCAGTGTATATGTCAATCTGCCAAAATGTAGGCAGCTTAGAGGTATTTTTCTTACATTGGAGGCTTATATATAAAGACGTAAAATATAATACATATTACGTAAAAATTAGACACTGTCTAGTTTGACGTTTCCCAAACTGATCTTTAACTTTATGTAATACCCCCTCTAATGGGTCTTTAAGGTGATAAAGTGAAGTGAAGTGAAGTGAACTTCCTCTATACAATTTATTGCCCAGCTTCCCACTTCGAAATATAAGTAGTTGGTAACAGCATATTTCTCCTTCGGCTCCATAAAGCAGCAAACACCAACTTCCAGGGAGAAAAGAAGCCCAACCGCAGTGGTCTAGTCGCTAAGGTACACGGCTGCTGACCTGCAGGAGGCGGGATTGAATCCCAGCTGCGGCGGCTGCATTTTCAATGGAGGCGGTAATGTTCAAGGCCCGTGTGCTCAGATTCGGCCGCACGTTAAAGAACCCCAGGTGGTCGAAATTTCCGGAGCCCTCCACTACAGCGTCTCTTATAATCATATGGAGGTTTAGGGACGTTAAAACCCCGTAACAATTAATCAGAGGGAAAAGGATCATTTGGCCAGGTATGATCCCATGACTGCCTGTCATCAGACAGTTCAGAGGAACACTAAAATTATGTGACATACACCAGGTGCTACTCAGCATGATGACTTCGATAGCTCCGCCATATTCTTTTTGGCTAAAACTCTTCTTGGCTAAAATGAAGCTTTCTATAAGCCAAAGTTTGTGTCGGGGAAGGAAATGTCAGATTACAGAGATGAACATGCGTACTGATAGCTGCGAGCAGAGCATCGGCTGTAGATGAATTGACAGCCCGCGCATCGCGGCAGCATTTCTACATGCGGCGTCAGATATTCAAGCCTTATCATTGTTCATGGTGCAGAGTCTGGAATAAACTCGAGAATTTATGTTTTGCTCGAAATCCTAAGACAACGATCTAAAACAATCGCAGAGCTTCTCGAACATAGAGAAGTAGTTAGTGCTGAGCCTTCCTGAAAAGCTTCATAGGCATGTATTAATTAAAACAAGAGTAAAAATAGGAAAGCAGTGTGGTATTGCCATTCTTTGAAGCATCGCCCCGGTGCTTAAAACAGGACACAGGTAAAGTTCAAGCAACAATACAAGAAAGTGTAATAATAAATAAGCACACGACATAAACCTCATGTATTGAGAAACAACAAATAATACAATTTTAGTTTTGTTCACGCGTATCAAATAGTTGGGGGGCACAACATGAACGAATTCGGGTCGGGCGTGCCGCCTTTGATTGTGGCGCCGTCGGGGTCAACCCCGTAGTCTAGTGTACCAATATATTGAACTTCCTTGTATGGTCCGAAGTACCGTCGCAGACGTTTTTCACTGAGCCCACGTCAGCGTATCGGCATAAAAACGTTAACACCGTCAGCGTGGTGGTATTCCACGAAATTTCGTCGAAGATTGTAAGGGCGGCTCTCGGTCGTCTGCTGGTTTTAGACGTCGAGGCGGACGAGTTGCCAACTTTCTTTAGTGCGCTGAAGGGGATGGTCGCGTCGATGTTTTTTTTGTCGCTGACGTTGATTAACATAGCATCAAGTGTCGGGTCCAGGCTGCTTCCATACACCATATTGTACGGCGGCATTTACGGAATTTCTATCACGGCAGTGTTATCCAGCAAGGTCATATACGGAAGGATCGCTTCCCACGTCTCGTGTTCGACTTCCACGTTTGGTGAGGCCTTTGGTGGGGCTGTTGGTCTGGGGGTAGTGCGCTCTAGTCTGGCATCAGCTTGTCTGGCTGTATTACGGGATCACCTGTATTAGGCCAGCAGTAAATGCCGTACCTCTGCCAGTAGTTAGGATCTCTGGAGTTCTGTGACGCAGGACCGACGAAGAACTTTGCTACCTCCGTGGCACAGTCTTTGGGCAGGGCCCTTGTCGGCGTAGCTCGTGAGGTCAGTAGCTACAACGATCTATTTGTTCCCGGAGTTTATCGTTGGGATCAGCCTTGGTAAACCCGTGCCGATTTGCTGTAATGGCCTGCTAAGTGGTTCGATGTGCTGGAAAAGTCCGGATAGCCTATTCAGTGGTGCCTTTCGCAGCTGACAATTTCGGCTGGCCCTGACGTAAAGAGTTCGGTCGCTGGAAAGTTGCGGTCAGTAGTACTTTTTCTGTATTCTTGCAAGCATGGAGGGAGTGCTTAGGTGTCCAGCCGTATTGTGGTCGTGTAAGACCTCGACAACTTCTGGTCTCACTTCTGAATGAACCACTATAAGGTGTCTGGCGTGAAGGGCTTCGAAGTTTCGAAGGAAGAACGACCCCAGTGCTCTCTTAAAAGCCTTCGGAACAGTCGCGCTGTTATCTTCGAATGACTGAGTCCCGGTTCAGTACGCTGCCACTCGGCGAAGTTGTCGGCATTTATCGTTCCCGAAAAGCAGTCGTAATCTATGTCATCTGGTAGCGGTGGACCGATAGGAACACGAGACAGTCAGTTCACATCATGTGTTTTCTTCCAGATTTGTAAACGGTGGTCACGTCGAATTCTTGAAGTCTCAACCTCCACCGTGCGAGGTGTCCTGAAGTGTCCTTAAAACTATTCAGCCAACACGAGGCGTTGTGGTTGCCCACAACTTTGAAAGGCCTGTCATAGAGGTTGGGGTGAAACATTGATGGAGCCCGGATGAAAGCAAGACACTTCTAGTTTTGTTGTGGAGTAGGTCGCTTCCGGCATAGATAGTGACCGGCTCAAATGAACAGTTCGCAATAATCTGCAAGGCGGCTTTCCTGTGAAGTTTGCTTTGCAACCAAAATCTCTCGTTCACAGACTGCTTTTCTCACGTATTGGATTGTACTCGCGTGCTCGCGTGCCATCGCTGGAGTTTGGAAAGGTGACAGTTTGTTGTACTCTCGTGCTCACGTGCCTTCGCTGCACAATGAGCGAGCAAAGCAGTCTTTGATCAAGTTTTTTGTTAAAAAACAAGCCTCACAAGTAAACCTGCCTGCACATTATTGCAAACTGTTCATTGTTGAGGACCTTTTCAAATCCATCAATATTGTGCACTAAGACGACTCCAAGGCATACGCTGCTTGCGTCAGTGTGGATTTTAGTCGGCTTATTCTTCAAAGTGTGCAAGTGTCGGCGGCGTCTGACGGCGTCATTTTAGTTCTTTTTATTATTTTTCCTGTGGTGTTTTTCAATTGAACTCAACTTCGGTATTGGGAGGACAGTAAGTGGCTCAGAAATGTGGGCGATGTTTTTGAAGGACTGCCTGTAATAGGCACACAGGCCAAGAAATTGACGCTCGGCGTTCTTGTCAGCGGTTGGTGGGATGGCGGTGATGGATGCTATTTTTCGTAGTTCCGGATGAACTTAGGACAATATGATGACGAGACGCAGGAACAAGAGCTCTCGTATGCAAAGCGGCAATTTTCCAGCTTTAGGGTGAGTACGGAGGGCTTTACTGCTTGCAGTACATGTACAACTTGGCACAGGTGTATGAGAAAAACACAATGGCATCGTCCAGGTACACAAGGCAAGTCTTCAACTTCAAACTAGTCAGTACTGTATTCATAATGCGTTGAAAAAAAGCGGTCTCTCTAGGTGTCTCTCGTCAACCTCGATTTGCCAGTAGCCTGTCTTGAGCTTTATCGACGAAAATTACTTAGCGTGGTCGTGCCAATCTAGGTCTTGGTCTGTCCCAAGAAGGGATATACGTCCTCCTTCGGGACTTTCTTTAGGCGATGGCAGTCGACGTAAGAACATAGGGTACCATCCTTCTTCGTCAACACCAAGGTAGGTGCCATGCACTCTTCGATGGCTGTATTATGTCACCACCTAGCATTACGTTAATTTGTTTCCTTACAGCCTCACGCTCTCTTTTCGAAACTCTGCGTGGGCTAAGAAGAAGTGGTACCGCACTTTCCTCTGTCGTGCTTCTATTTTCGGTGATTGAGGTTTGACGAATTCTCCACGATGACGACGAAAACAGTCGTCGAATTGCACAAGAAGGCTTTTAAGCTCGTCTTGCTTGCACTTAGGAAAGGCAGGGTTCACGTCAAAAGTTGATTGAGGAGCCTGGTGTTTTGTAGTGGAACTACTGGTGACTTTGAAACTTTCCTCGATGTGAGTGACCATCGTGCCTCTGCCGATTTGCTTGTACTCAGTGCTCAAACTAGTGAGCATCACAGCTGTCTGCCTATCACAGCTGCCTGACAGCGTCAAAGCTGCCTGCCTGCCTATTTCCCTTGCGAAGCACATAGTCCAATTTCTCAACAGGTGCTCATTGCCTCGAATGATACGTCAAAAGTATTATTGCATTAGCAACTTTATGGACATTCTGGGGTGTAGTTTGCCGCCGGCGTCGGCGTCGACGTCGGCGCGAAAGTGGGCGCCGCCGTCACTAACTGCATATGTATATTTATCAATGAGAATGCAAAAAATATCAATGAGAATGCAAAAAAGAAAAAAAAATCAACTAGAAGACTTCAGTGCGCGAAATCCAGCTTGGAATCCCCAAAACGCGATTGTGAGGCGTTAACCACTCAGCCACGGAGGAACCCTTCCTTGAACATTCAAATGGCAAGCTATTTAGATCTACTAGTTACCGCTGCTGATGAGCATCGTGAAGGGTAACTACTGTGTTTTCAGAATACCAGCAAGATCGCGCATTGAGCGCGCTGTGGCGCGTGCTCTCGTCTCCTACGCGTACAATAAGCTGGACGCAAAGCTCCCGGACGCTCACTCCTAAGCCTTTATATTGCGATGGGGACAGTCGTGCGTCTTGGCTGGCCTTTAGCATTGAGCGGAACAATTATGTTGTAGATACCGGGTGCACAAAGGCCACTGCAATTGTAGCACAATCTCCGTTTGCAAAAAGAGCGCGCTTTTCAGACATAGCAAAGTAACAACTGAGACGCTTATTCGAGTTTTCTGTACCTGTGAGTACGTTTCTTGTCTTATTTGTTCGTGAGAAACGTAAGGCTCGTTTGGATGTGCTTGCCATTCTGCGCCCCTTCCAATTTGTCGCTATCGCATTCCTTGATTCGCCTTTGTGGCAAAGCTGTGACCTTTTCTGGTTTCGGAATGCCGATAAAAATTATGATGCTTGAGCTAATCTGAATAACGGTTTGCTTTCCAGCACATACAAGGCGTGGCTTCCTGCTGACATGCGTCATGGTAGTGCTTTTTCTGTGAATACTGTTTTCGTATTTGTTCTCGGGTAGACGATGCCACCATGGCCGCTCAAAAAGTCCATATGAAGGTTGACATCTTTCAAACAATGCTGTAGTATGCTGAAAATTTCAGGATAAATGTGGCAGTTAATAATGTCTGTGGCTGTGCTGATTCCTGCTGGCATAACTAGGTGGGCTGCTCAAGTGTGGATTTCAAGAATTTCTCAAACGGTCCTAAATTTTTTAAATTAATGGGAATGTTCCACTGATGACGGAATAGTCGGCTCCAGTGTCGGCGAGAGTTGTGGCGCTGTGACGTTCGATGAGAACGTCAAGGTAGCTACTTAGTTGCCTGGTATGGCCGCTAGGTCGTGGCGTCGGATCTTGGCTACGGCGGTCTGTACCTCTGCTTCAACGTTGATTCACCAGGTCTTCCAGCGCGAAGTTGGGACGTCGGAATCACACTGAGGTTATGACGGGTTCTTGAGGTTTGTTAATGGAATAGCCGTCGGTGACGGAGGAGCTTCGACAGTTCTTCGAACAGCATTCGCCACTCGATCTGTTGCTGATCTTAGTTGTCTGAGTACGGGCTAGTCTACTGGCCCAGAGAACAAAATCTTCGAGCGTCCACTGCGCTTCGGCGAGGTCATCAACAATGTCACGTGGTCTTTCACCCCGCTGTGGATGCGGTGCCTCAATCGCAAAAACACGCCGCCTCATTTGGCATTACAGGTTGCAGCGGTGCTTGTTGCTAGCTTTTTTTCACTAGTAGCAGGGATGTCGGGGGTTGGGAACGTGCCGCACGCTGGTTTTTCTCGGAGCTTTGTGCTGGCCGGTGGGTGGATGGTATGGCGTCGACGGCGGCGGTGGCTCACAGCGGTACTACAATGATGCGTTCTCTTAACGTGAGCGTGAAGCAGGAGCGTAGCATCCGGCTGCAGCAGCGTAGCTCATGGCTGGTGGCTGAGGCTGTTGTGGTTCAGATGCTCCATGACCTGCGCGAAAGGATCACCGAGATCGTTTCGCGTAGGTTTTCGGAGGCAAGGGTTTTTATACCTGTGCTGTGTAGAGTCAGGCGACGATTGTACTATTGGAAGCGCATTTCTAGCATCGTCTCTATTATCGTCACTTGCGACAAGAACTTTTCGACGCTGTTTGGCGGATTGTCTGAGCCCCCAAAAGAGTTGCTGCATCAGTCCTCGCATGAACAAGCGATTTTTCTGGTCTTTGGGCATGGCTACAAGAGTGTGGCAGAACAGCCTTAACCTTTCATGTGTGAACTGTGCCAAGTCTTGTTTTGACAACTGTACGCGGTATTTAAGCACTCCTTCGGCCCTCTTATTTCGGACGACGTTGCTGAATGTTTCCAAAAACTTGGTGTGAAAAAGTTCGCATGTTCAGGGCTCATTCTTGGTTCTCAAAACATGTCCTGCCTACGTCTTGGAGGTCAAAGTAGACGTGCGGTAGCTGGTCTTTATTGCTTCTGGCGTTGAGAACAGCCAGGTGGTCACACGCTTCCCTCAGCTTTCAGGATGTTCAATTTATGAACCACGGAATGTTGCAAGCTCCTTTGGTTACCGGAAAAGAATTGGTGCGGGCGGCACAGGGCCTTTAATTGCCACAGCGGCCAAGGTAAGGTTCTTGTTCTGGCGAGTTTGGTCAGGTAAAGGTTCCAACTTTGGTGGCAGACCTTCTACCTGCGGCTTGTTTGCTGATCGGGTTTGTCGTCGATGTTTTCATCACTGGCGCTGGGTTCCCCACGCTCAGTACGTGAAAGGATTTCCACCAGTTGCCACGGGTTAATGACGCTGACGAAGAAAAAGTAGACTTGGCTATAGAAAACTGCTTATTTGGCCACACTTGTGACAGCGATGCACGTTGGTACTGAGAGTGGTAAGCAGAGCATCGGCTTTCGTTTAACTGACAACCAGCACAGCGGGCTGGCATATATGCATGTGCCATCAAATATCCCAGCCTTGTCACTGTTCGCCGTGCTATGTCTGGAATAGCCTCGACTATTCTTAGCGCGTTCTTAACCAAAGGATGTACAATATTCATGAATCTTCTCGATCAAAATCACGGTTTGCGCTCAGCAATGGGCAGGCTTTTTGGGTGAAATCTGAACCAGAAAAATAAGAATAGCAAATGTGCGTGGCTCTCTCTCTCTCTCTCTCTCTCTCTCTCTCTCTCTATATATATATATATATATATATATATATATATATATATATATATATATATTGAAGCAGTTTTTTCAATGGGCTAAACGTACTTGGGAAGAGAAGAAACACAGCTAAACAGCTTAGCGGTTGTCTTAATTTTATTACCAATGGTTTCGACAGGTGGATCAGTCTCCGTCAGAGTTTGCTAACATGTGCAACGCTAGCGTCACACTTTTTCGCCAACTCGGACGAAGAACATTGCCACGTTCCGTTTCCTGAGTTTCGTTATCGCCCCAAAACACTACACAATTTTCAGCGCAAACCGCGCCTGAAGTTTTTGAGAAGCTTCTGGACTGTAGTATATCATTTCGATAAGATCACGCCTACTCTGCGAACTGTACAGATTATTCTGGAACCTACGCTACCGCTAGCGATAACGCTAGAACATTCCACGGCAAGAGTATAAAGGGCGAACGCGATTCGCCGCTTGTCAGTAGTTGATCAATGGCCGATGCTTTGTTCGCCGCTATCAGTCCAAATTTACTACTATAATCGGACTTTCCGTTTACCGGGCACAGGTTCGCCAAAATAAACAGTTAAATTCCAACGCAGTCTTTTGTCTTCGGCTACGTCACGACCCCGTGACATCTGGTGGAGGTGCTGCTTCTTTGATGTCCCGGATGCCCCCTTCAAGCCGCGACCCCATCCCAAGCAGCAAAGAAGACGCTAACCCCGAACAGCGAACAAGCCGCAGGCAGAGGGGACTACAACCGGAGTACGGGCTCCTTCCTGACGCAGCCAGGCGGACCCGGATCCCGACATCAGCTACTGCAACCATGACCACCCCTGTGCAGCCTGCACCACTCCTGCTCCGGCAGCCCGAAGACCCGCCAACTATCCACGGTTCTCCACTGGAAGACCCGGAAAGTTGGATCAAAAGGTTCGACCGCATCGCCGCCTTCAATGACTGGACAGACGATGACAAGCTCCGGCATGTGTATTTCGCCTTGAATGTGCTAGAAAAACAAGTCACCATTCCGCCTAGCTCAAGCGTCATTATTTCAGTCGGCGCTCCTAAATCATCTGACTCTGAAGGCGTCGTTGAAGGCAGTCAGCATCTGTTGGTCACCCGAAATATTTACGTGGCAAGAGGAATTGCAGAGCTGCGGGGAGGCAAAGCAACGGTTATGCTCACGAATTTCAGCAATGAGTACAAACATGTGAACAAGGGAACAACGGTGGCATACATCGATGAGATTGTCGAAGCCACCAGTGCTTTCGCCCTCGCTGATTCTGCGGAACCTGCTCAGAGGAACCAAGCCCCTCTCATAGCTTTCGATTTCAACCCCAGACTTCCGAACCATAAGCAAGAACAACTCAAGGCCCCGCTCCTGCATTACGAAGATTGCTTTTCTTCGTCAGCAAAAATTCGGCAGACCCCAATTACAAAACATCGCAACATAACCGAAGAAAATGCCAGAACACTCCGTCAGAGTCCGTACAAGGTTTCGATGCGAGAACGTGAAGCCATGAAAAGACAAGTTGATGAAATGCTGCGGGTTGACATTATTCAGCCGTCGAAGAGTCCATGGGCATCCCCCGCGGTGTTTTGAAGAAAAACGACGGGACCCTACGTTTCTGCGTCGATTATCGCCACCTGAACAAAATCACAGGAAAGGACGTGTATCCTCTCCCACGAATAGACGACGCACTTTATCGGCTCCATAACGCCAAGTACTTTTCGTCAGTGGACCTCAAGACTGGCTATTGGCAAATTGAAGTCGACGAAAGAGACCGAAAGAAGACGGCGTTTACAACACCGGACGGCCTCTTCGAGCTTAAGGTGATGCCCCTCGACCTTTGCTCAGCGCCTGAAACTTTTCAACGCGTTATGGATACAGTACTGGCAGGATTGAAGTGTCAGCATTGCCTTGTGTACTTGGACGACGTCATCGTGTTTTCCTCGAGTTTCGACGAGCATCTTCGGCGCCTTGAAGCTGTACTTCAAGCCATCAAGACGTCCGGACTCACACTGAAGCCAGAAAAGAGCAGATTTGCATACGAGGAGCTCTTGTTTCTGGGGAACGTTATTAGAAAGTCTGGAGTTCGTCTTGATCCACGGAAAAGAGCCGCCATCGCCGTCTTCCCGCCACTCACTGAAAAGAAGGCGGTGCGCCGATTTCTGGGCCTGTGCGCCTATTATAGGCGGTTCATGAAAAACTTCGCCCGCATCGCCAATCTTCTCACTAACCTTACCAAGGCTGACGTAGAGTTCAAATGGGAAACTCCGCAGGAACATGCTTTCCAGGAGCTTAAACATCGCCTCCGGACGCCTCCATTACTTGCACGCTTCGACCAATTCGCCGAGACAAAAGTACACACTGACGCAAGCAGCGTAGGTCTTGGCACCGTTCTTGTGCAGAGGGCTGACAGACTTGAAAGGGTTATTAGTTACGCCAGCCGATCGCCATCCAAAGCAAAAGCCAATTATTCCACAACAGAAAAGGATTTCTCCGCCATCATCTGGGCTACGTTGAAATTTCGCCCCTGCCTCTACGGCAGGCCCTTCAAAGTTGTGAGCGACCACCATGCCTTGTGTTGGCTAGCCACCTTGAAGGACCCATCAGGTCGCCTCGCACGATGGACTTTTCGACTTCAAGAATATGACATTACTGTCATTTACAAGTCCGGCAAGAAACACTCCGACGCCGACGGTCTCTCTCGTGCGCCTGTCGACCAACCACCACCCGACGACCCGGATGACAACTACTTCTTGGGAACGATAACTACCGACGATTTCGCTGAACGACAACGGGCTGACCCGGAACTTAAGGCCCTACTAGAATACCTCGAAGGCAGGACCGCCGAAGTCCAGAAGGTATTCAAGCGCCGCTGACCGTGACGTCAGTATCCTCCAATGGGGTAGCCGCTGTGCCGCGTAATTCTCGTCGAATATAGATCCGCTGCGTGTAGTTGCAGCCAAGGACGAGTGACATCGCCACGCATTGCGCACTTGCGTCGTTCTTCCTGCGATACCCTCTTCTACAGAAGAAAAAGGTTTCACCGCTCCGAACTAAGTACCTCCTTGTGGTGCCTTCAGCTCTGCGACCAGACTTCCTGCAGCCCCTGCACGACGATCCGACGGCAGGGCACCTCGCTCTTTCTCGCACGCTCGCGAGGATACAAGAAAGGTACTACTGGCCACGTCTTACCACCAACGTCACTCGTTATGTGAGGACATGCCGGGACTTTCAGCGACGGAAGGCACCGCCGACAAGGCCAGCGGGACTTCTGCGGCCAATTGAACTACCTTGCCGACCTTTCCAGCAGATTGGTATGGACCTACTGGGGCCGTTCCCGACATCGAGTTTCGGAAACAAGTGGATCGTGGTAGCTACCGACTAGCTCACCCGCTACGACGAGACAAAAGCCCTTCTCAATGGCTGTGCATCCGAGGTAACTAAGTTCTTCGTCGAAAATATCGTCCTACGTCACGTCGCCCCGGAAGTCCTTATCACCGACAGAGGAACGACATTTACTGCTGACTTAACTCTAGCGATCTTCGCATACACCCAGACAAACCACCGCCGGACGACAGCGTACTACCCACAGACCAACGGCCTCAACAAGACGATTGACGAAATGCTGGCAATGTACGTTGATGTCGAGCACAAGTCGTGGGACGCCATTCTTCCGTAAGTGACCTTTGCATCCAACACGGTGGTGCAGGAGATGACGCAGATGTCTCCATACAAATTGGTCTACAGAAGGAGCCCGGCAACGACGCTGGATGCCATGTTACCCAACGTCACCATCGATGAAAACCTCTATGTGAGTGAGTACCTTCAACGCGCCGAAGAAGCCCGACAACACGCGCATCTCCGAATTGAGTATAAACAGACGACCGAAAGCAGCTACAGTCTACCATGACTCTTCGTGGAATACCGGCCCGGTGAACGTGTTTGGGTGTGGACGCCGATACGCCGATGTGGACTAAGTGAAAAGCTTCTGCGATGGTACTTCGGACCGTACAGGGTGGCTCGACGTCTCGGCCCACTTTATTACGAGTTTGTTTCCGACGGCATCACGAACTCTTAACGACGCCAATCGCGACCTGAAGTCGTCTATGTCGTGCGCCTCAAGCCGTTTCATGCGCGTTAACAAACCGAAACAGTGTTTTTTGTAATATTATTGTATCATAATTTTTTCGTTGTACTTTCTTGCATTATTGCTGCACCTTCATCTTTAGTGAAAGCATCGGGACGATGCCGTTTTCAGAGGGGGGCGATGCCACGTTCCATTTCCCGAGTTTTGTTATCGTCCCAAAACACTACACAATTCTTAGCGCAAACAGCGCCTGCAGTTTTCGTGAAGCTTCCGGACTGTATTAGATATTCGATAAGATCACGCCTACTCTGCGAACTGTACAGATTATTCTGGAACCTACGCAACTGCCAGCGATAACGCTAGAACCTTCAACGGCAAGAGTATAAATGCCGACGCGCTTCACCGCTTGTCAGTAGTTGATCAACGGCTGACGCTCCGTTCACCACTGATGTAAAGAGTTTTTTTGAGTTTGAAGTTAATAAACTTCTCTTTGTATCAGTCCAAAACTACTACTATAATCGGACTTACCGTTTACCGGGTACAGGTTCGCCCAAATAAACAGTTCAAGTCCAACGCAAAGTCTCCTGTCTTCGGCCTCGTCACGACACCATGTCAATATATATATAATGCTACGTACCAATGACATAGAGAGGGAAAGGACAGAGTAGAGATATAGGTGTGAGCAAAACTTTATTTTCACTGGCGATGCTTGCTCAACAACCACTAATGATATGTGTTCGCCTATTCATCCGAGCCTCTCCTTCTCGTAGTGTTTTGTTGGAGTGTGCGATGCCAATTCTCACCTCAAAACTCCGAAGCTGATGCTTGCTAGTGTGCATAAGGATGACAAATTAGGAGTCAATCACATTTTCTCCGTTCGTCACGTCTCTTACCCTGCCTGTAAACCCACTAATCACCAGAACTTTAGAAACGCTCCTCGCCCTCAAAGGCCTTGTAGTGTTCTCGGGCCAAGAGGTCTCTGAAGTCGATAAATAGCGCCTCTATGAACGCGTCAGCACCACTTATAGGCGAGGCACAGCGGTTGTGCTGCCGAACGCCCTCTTTTACCTCGAACGAACCCGTCGCGTTCGGTTTCACACCAACAAGCACAAAATTACCAGCTGGGAAAGCTTCAAGGATCATATCCATTACCTTTCAAAAACCTGTTTGGTCATGGACTAGCCGCGAAGAAAGAATAAATTACCAAGACGCACCGAAACTTCCACTGAGCCTTGACAATAGTTAACGCGCTAGATCTGAAAGACGACAAAGGGACAAGAAGAACACCGAGCCCTACATAACCTATATCTAGGTTGTCTTTGCAGTATGCCAGTAAAGCCGACGATAACACGTCTGAGCCTGAAAAGCTTGCGCATAAAATCAAAGGCATCACCGACCCTGCGATTGCCTTTTTGGTAATCAGGAACGTGTCATCTGTTGATGCCATTATTCAAGAATGCCACAGGCTTAACAGGCTAAAATCAGGCACATCTCCCATAAGTATCAGCGTCTTTCGAATACCGCCAGGACGTCCTCACTACTGTCTACTGTTAGAATCGCGTGAAACGTGTCTGTTATGTTATGTGTTGTTACGAAACGCGTCTCCGACGAGGTTACGAAGGGCGCCACCAGTCTCACCGCTGACACCATTGTCAAGAAAGACGGCGACGCCAACACGGTCCCGAAGGCGCCACTGCTTCGAACTCCGCAGGGAAGGTCACCAGCTGTTTGGTAGCTTAGGTTGCTCAGCTCGCGACTGCTTCTGCGCAGAGTTGATAGACGAGCGGATGAGACGACGGTGAGTTAAGCAAGGTTTATGTACACCATAGATACAGAGCGTTACCAATTCGGCGCAGGGGCTGACAGTTTAGAGAATCGAAGAGCCGAGATCTCTTCTCCGACACATAGGTCTACTGCTCGCGATGCACCGCAGGGCTTTTTTTTCTATGCACCGGGAGGATTCTTTGAGTAATCAAATGTCCAACCAGAAGTGCCGCAGGCCGTGAGGTCAGAATCCTCCATTAGGGTCGCCACTGCGCCACGTCATTCTTATTGAATCCGGATCCACTGCGTGTGGTTGCAGCCAAGGACGAGTGACGTCACCACGCATTACGTAAGACTCGCCAGACAGGAAGGCGCCTATTGCTGCAACGGGCTTGTGGGCGAAGGTGGCTCGCTGTGCGTGCGTCACAGAAAGGCGCCGCCACGTGATGACGCCGTTGAGTTGTTCGCGTGAGGCGGGCTCGCGTGCTGGCCTTGACACAGATTGCCCTTTTCAGAGGCAAGATCGTTCGTTGTGGACGCGCAGGCATAACAGCCCCCCCCCCCCCCCCCGCCGCCAGACAATGCGCCGGAAAGACGAGCCGCTTCCACGTGGCTCGGATGTCAGGCATGCTCGTTTGACAGGTCCCTCCAGGTTCACCTCCAGGGCCAAGGGGAGAATGCAGCTCCAGACTCTGTTTCGGGAACACATCCAATTCTTGAGGATGTATCTCAGCTCGGCAGGCTTGTCGCCACAACTTGGCGGCCAGCTTCGCTCGTCTCTTCTTACCATTGACCATTGGTTTCAGCACTTGTCGATTGTTCTGCAACTTGTCAAGAACGGTTCGACATTATACAACACACGACACAAGCAAGTGCTCTCGGTTACCTGACAGAACACCAGACAAAGTATTTTACAACATATACCCAGCTACGTGTCTATCGAAATTTCGTTCCCTCTACATCAAGAGGCACATGTGGGACACAGGGCTCTTAAATTGAGAACTCAAAATTTTACACGTACAACAACGTAACGAAATAGAATGGAACATAAAGTTGGCTCCTTGAGCTCATTCTGGATGAGAGCCCTCAGCTAACGCCGTGATGAGGACAAAATTTTGCCCTAACTTGCCAGCGAGCAACAGAAAGGTGGAGAAGGTACTAACTAAACGCACGGCTCAATGAGTCTGCATTAGCATTTAGCTTTTCTTGTTTGTAGCGAACGTCAAAGTTGTGCTTTTGGAGTATCATGCTGCACCTCAGTAACCGGCCACTTTTAGGCGACATGTTATTTAACCAGGTTAGAAGACAGTGGTCCGTTTCGACCATAAACCTCGAACCGAAGACATAATAAGCTAACTTTTCAACAGCTCACACGAGGCAAGCGCCTTCCTTTTCAGAGGTACTGTATGCCTCTTTCCTGCCGCTGAGTTTTCGACTTAAATACAAAACTGGCCTTTCGTTACCAGTACCTTCTTCCTGGCACAATATAGCTCCCATGTCGCGATCACTCGCGTCGCATTGAATCACAAATCTTTTAGAGAAATCGGGTGCCATGAGAACGGGCTTTTCGCTTAGGGCCTGTTTTAGCTGGCAAAATGCATTCTCCTTTTCTGAGTCCCATACTACTTTTACCGGCTCAAATTTTTGAAGTGCGTCAGTTAGAGGGCTGGCAATACTAGAGTAGTTTTGAACGTTATAATGATAGTATTCAGCGAGGCCCAAGAATGCCCTCATCTCAGATTTTGTGGTTGGTCGTGGATAGTTTATGATGGTAGCTACCTTAATTTCTGAAGGTCTATGTCGGCCACGTCCCACAACGTGTCCCAAGTAAGACACCACACCGCACCCTAGGTGACATTTAGTAGGTTTTCCGGTATGACCAGCTTCTTTCAACCTGTTCAGCACGATGCGTAAATGCTTGACATGTTCTTCTCACTTGTTGGAGAATATGGCGACATCATCAAAAAACGGCAGAGCGAACTCAGAGAGGCCATTAAGAACGTTGACCATTACGTCTGAAAAACAAAAGGGCACATTTTTCAGTCCAAAGCTCAGCTTAAGTGGACGATACGTTCCAAATATAGAAACAAATGCGGCATAGCGGCTAGCACGCTACGCAGGGGGACTTGCCAATACCCTCGCACGAGGTCTAACGTGAAAATGTAGCTGGACTGTGACACAGTTTCCACCCTCTTCTCTAAGTTTGGTATGGGGTAAGTTTGGTCTCGGGTTATGGCGTTAAGACGCCGATAATAGATGCATGGTCTTGGATAATTTCCTGGCATTCGAACAAATATTAGGGGGTATGTATAGCCACTCTCGCCTAGTACTATGACTCCCAACTCCTGCATTTTATCGATCTCTTCTTTCATGATCTGCTTTTGCACAGGGGAGCAACGATACGGCTTGCTCCTCACAAGTTAGCTCGATATCGTGTTAAATCACCGTCGTCTTTGCGGGACGGTTCGAAAACACGTCTTCAAACTCGGAAACAATCCTTCTCAGGTCCTTCTTCTGGACATCACTTAACCTCGGCTCTAGGTTCAACTGCTCCAATATTACCTCCGATCCCCTTTCGATTATATCACTAGAACTCAAAATTTCTTCTTTCTCTTCCGCTGAAGCATTCAACAGCAGATTTACGACCGGTTGACGTTAAACGTATGGTTTCATCAAGTTAGGCGGTGTTCACACTGACCATTCCGGCCGCCGAAAGTGCTCCGAATCCGGTTCAGCGGCGGCGAGATCCGCCGAAAGGGCCCTCTCCACGGCGATCGCTCTCGGACCGATTTTCGCGGCGTCTGCCGCCGAATCGCTCACCGCGGACCAATAGGAGCGCTAGTGAAGGAATTCTGAAAAATGGCGGCCAAGCCCTACTCACTTGTTATGCCGCAGTGCACGTAACTGAATGTCGAAACCAACGGGAGTTTAACCTACACTGTGCCTACTTCGCCTCCGTATTTCGTGAAAGAGGTGACCGAGCTTGACCTACACTGTGCCTACTTCGCCTCCGTATTTCGTGAAAGAGGTGACCGAGCTTGCTGTCGGCGCGACCGAGCTTGTTGCGGTCTAGTAGAGCAAAACGAACCTACCAACGCCGCTGGCGTCGGTGGTTTTTCTGCTCTTCGTGCATTACAAGACAGCCACTTGCCAGCAAAGTAAGCAGTACTGTCTTGCTTGTTGCGTACGAGAATCGTCGAAGTATACACCACCGGATAGCGTAGTAGTGTTTGCGAGCCGCGATAACAAACGGGTGACAGCGCATTCATTCCGCGTTCGCCCCGTAGTAGATGGCATATACGGCGGCGCGGGGCGCGTCCAGTGCGAACGACGCTGCGTTTCGGAGGCAGGTAATTTCGGTCGCTGTAGAAAGCGGATGTTTCAGTGTGATCTAGGCATTACTGTGGTAAATTTTGTTCGGGCGCCTTCCTAATTTCACTTCATAATTGGTATCAGAAAGCTTCGAAATTATTTTGGCGGGCCCTTCCCAATGAACCTCAAGCTTGTTCTTTTTGAACGGCCGCAGCAGCATTACCTGACTTCCTACTTAAATGTGCGCTTCTTCGCCGAGTTTTCGTAGTACTACTTCGACAACACTTGTGCTGCCTTCTTCTGGCTTTCCACTAGATCTTTCGTTTTTTCAAGCCTCTGAAAGAGGTCTAGAACGTACGCAACTACATTAGGGTCCTCATCGAATCCCTCCCAGGACTCGCGCAGCATCCGCAATAGTGTTCTCAAACTCCTGCCATCCACAAGCTCTAGAGGGCTAAAACCAGTGCTCTCATGAGGAGCTGATCTCACAGCGAACAGAGCGGGAGGAATACACGCTTCCCAGTCGCATTTGTGCTCGTAGCAAAGAGCTCTCAGTCTCCGTTTCAAAACGGAATGCATACGCTCTACCGGATCAGATTGCGGGTGATATATCGAGCTGTGCACTACTTTTATTCCACATTTATGCATAAAGGTAGAGGTAAGGCGGCTGGTGAAGACACTACCATTGTCGCATTGAATTTCAGAAGGAAATCTGACGCGAGAAAATATGGATACTAGTGTATACACGACATGAGGGGAATTGAGCTCCTTATGTGATATCGCTTGCGGAAATTTTGTGGATACACAGAGAGCCACCAGGATTTCCGACAACCTTGCCTTGACTCTGGCAGTGGCCCGATGATATCATTTGCTAGGCGCCCAAAATGTTCTGTGGTAATTGGCACAAGCTTCATGGGGGCCTTCCACTTGTCCGTGGATTTCTTCGCTCTTTGACTTGTGTCGCAGGAGCGTACAAAGTTTCTGATATCTTTCCAGCATGTCGGCCAATAAAACTCAAAGGAAACTGTAGCCTTTGTCTTTTTTATGCAGAGATGCCCTGCCCATGCGTTTTCATGCTCCAGTTCGAATATCGGTGACGACACTTTTGTGGCGCCAAGAACTGCTCATAATTGTGACCTTGCACATTTGTGTAGCTCCGATCCAGGAGCCCTGCGTTCTCAAAAAAAGAAACATTCTATTTCTTTTTTCCCAAGTTTACGCTTTCCATAGGTGCTTTAATCGAGAAGTCCTCACGCTGCTCTCGAATGAGCGTTTCTCGATCAACACTTGACAGCTTACTCCAACTTTCCGCTACAGGCGAGAGCGTTGCGTCCCTCTCGCTCTGACTCAATGGCGCCTTGTCGTCTCACCCTGCTACGAAAACTGCGCCAGTCGCTTCGGTGACGGGCCGCTCGCGTGACTGCCCACATGACTCACATGGAGAATTTCCTATCTGACGTTCCATCAACTCGCTGCCAATGTCACTTGATGGTTCACCACATTGAACAAGATCAAGCACCTGCGAAAGCTTCCGCGTTCGCGATCGCGTGAGGGCCATGTACGCTAAGTTGGGGAAGAACGATTTACCCTGCTCTTTGAGAAGCTGCTCTGAGTTGTTAGAGAAAAGATAAGGACAACAATCGGGAGGCGCAGCAGACACAGCCGCTTCGGTGCGAAGCTTACTCACCGGGCCTTCATTGACAACCGTAGTGATTGGTAAGCAAGCACTCTGCTTCTCGGCGACTTAACTCATTCACGCGCATTCTCCTGCAAAGTCATCCGGAGACACCAATGAAAGTTGAACAACGTCCATGGTTGTTACTGAGTCTCGAAGTGCTCGACACGTTTTCCAATTCACACTACTCTCTTGGAGATACGGCTCTAACAACCGCATGTTCTTTTCCGATTCTCGAATTGTTGCGAAAGCAAACTTTTGCTTGCAGTTTATCGCGATGTGCCCTTCCTTTTTGCAATTGTAGCAGATTAGCGGCTTCCGTGATTCAAACGCCTGTAAGGTATCAGTGCTTTGTTTGAGAACCGCACTTGATTCCTCCGCTTCCGTGTGCCCTTCCTTTATAGTGTCCTTGTCCTTCGTAAGAGACGGGTCCTTCTTGAAATTACGGTGCGGAGCGGGTTTCTATTGATCAGGTTTCTTTGAAAAGCCCACTTTCCCTTCATCTTTTTTAACGCGCACTGCCCTGCTAAGCAACTTTCGGCGAGTATAATACTCCTCAGCTAACTATGCTGCCTTGTTTAGCTGTACTTTACCAAGTTTGTCCTGTAGCCAAAGCTTGACATCCTCCTTGATGCAGTGGTAGAATTGCTCCAATGCAATGATCTACCACTTTATGGCAATCGTCATAAACACCTTCGGCCTTGAGCCATTATGTTAAATCGGCTTTAAGACGAAACGCGAAGTCAACGTGTGACTCATTCGCCCATTTAGCATACCAGAACATTTGCCTGAAAGCCTCATGTGAAAACTTAGAGCGTCTCAAGAGCACTTCCTTAACCTCGCCATAGCTCTCAGACGCTGCCCTCGACAAGCAAGTTATCGCGTTGGGCACTTCACCAGAAGAGCTAACAGGTTCTGCCTCAAAGAGACCACTCTAAAGCATTTCGCTCACAGAAGTGTTCAAACTTGACGAGATACTTCGCCATGTCCTCGCCTAATACTAGCGGTGGCAGTTGGTCCCGAATACTGTTACCGCTGACTTGAACTGTCGGAGAACCTACGCTAGGCGCCTGAGAACACTGTAGGAGTGCCAATTCTATTCGTTTCAACTCGAGGCGCTCCTGTCTCTCGGCCTCCTCATTCTCGTGACATTCGCGGCTTTCAGCTTCTTCACGTTCGCGAACTTATCGCCTTTCAGCTTCTACTTCTCGCCTTTCGGCTTCCTCGCGGCGTCCACTGATATCCGCCCAGGCCTCATCGACTTCCTCAGCCGACACTCCTTCATCCTCCATGATCTCAAGGATCACTTGCTTTCGTTTCGCACGGCCCAAAGTAATACTGAGTTCCTCACAAATTTCGATGAGTTCTTTCACTTTAAGGTTCTACATCGTTCACACTAGCCTCTTGCTGTTTGACCTTGTTAAGAATATACTTGCCGTACCCACTATAAGTCTACTAGCAACACGCACAAGCAGTTTTAACACTCCCGTGTTTACCTCCTTCACATTAACTTTGGTTTCAAAGCACTTCGACTTTGCTTAAAACAATCAAAGCTGACTCTAATGCTTTACACAGCCCTTCTCTAAACTATTATAACCTGTGCTAGAGTAGTCTGGAGAGGTGAGCGCGAAACATCAAGCACTCACCGCATCGACGTCGTTGACGCCGGCCGATCTCGCAGCTGCCAACCACTGTTACAAAACGCGTCTCCGACGATGTTGCGAAGGGCGCCATGAATCACACCGTTGCCACCACTGTTACGAAACGCGTCTCCGACGACGTTACGAAGGGCGCCACGAATCTCGCCGCTGCCACCACTGTCACGAAAGACGGCAGGGCCAACACGGTCCAAAAGGCGCCACTGCTTCGAACTCAGCCGGGAAGGTCGCCAGCCGTTTGGTAGCGTAGGTTTCTCAGCTCGCGACTGCTTCTGCGCTGAGCTGATAGACGAGCGGACGAGATCCCGGTGAGTCAAACAAGGTTTATGTACAGCATATATACAGAGGCGTTACGAACTCGGCACTCGGGCCGACATCTTAGAGACCCCAGAAGCCGAGCTCTCCTCTCTAACACATAAGTATACTGCTCGCGACGCGCCGCAGGGCTTTTTTATATGCACCGGGAGGATTCCAGGAGTAACCAAATGTCCATCCAGAAGCGCCGCTGACCGTGAGGTCAGAATCCTCCAATGGGGTAGCCGCTGTGCCGCGTCATTCTCGTCGAATATAGATCCGCTGCGTGTAGTTGCAGCTAAGGACGAGTGACGTCGCCACGCATTGCGTAAGACTCGCCAGACAGAAAGGCGCCTATTGTTGCAACGGGCTCGTAGGCTGAGGTGGCTCGCTGTGCGTGCGCGACAGAAAGGCGCCGCCGCCTGATGACGGCGTTTAGTTGTTCGGGTCAGGCGGGCTTGCGTGCTCGCCTTGACGCAGTTTGCCTTTTTCAGAGGCATGGTCGTTGGGTGTGGACTCGCAGGCATAACAGTGTATTTTGTAGTTGAGTGTGTAGAGCATGCGTACGCATCCTTTGCTGATGCTGTTATCCTGTTCAAAGTGCGGAGACTCGGCTGTGTCATGTCAGTTGTGTTCCTGCCACGACATGCAATAAACGGTTTTCGAACATTAGCGTCTTCATTCCAACATTGGCCACGAAGATGGGATAAGCGTCACACAAGCTATGGCCACCATTTTCGAAAAGCTGCCGTAGTTCTGTCTGGACTCGGGTTACACCGACGTCTACCTTGAAAGGATTGAGGTTCTTGTGAAATGAAATAGAATAGATGCCAAAAATGAGCTTGAAGTTTTCTTGAATATCATAGGAGAAAAGGCATACATGACTCTGCGTAGCTTACTGCTGCCGAAAACACCCACCGAAGCGAAGTTCAAAGACGCCAAAAAGGCACTGCAACAGCACTACGCCCCAAAGTGGGCCGTGGTTGCCGAGCAATACCACTCCTACCAATAGATCCAGGAGCCAAATAAAACTATTGCGCAGGTTCTCGTGGAATTGAAGAAGGTCACCGCGACATGCTCGTATAGAACGTCTGGAAGAAGCGCTACGTGACCACCTCATTGCTTGACTTGTGCCACCTGCTAGGGTTGCCCGACTACAAGGTAACCTGAGACCGTGTGTGCAAAGTAGTCACCGCCATATAGTCCGCACAAAAGGACCCCCAAAACATGCTCTCTGACAACGCTGGAGTCAGCAATACTGAACTCTATTGGTAAGAAACCCAAGGAAGCCTATTGCAACAAGCAAGGTACATGAAAAAAAATATTCGCGATTACAACATTCACCAGACACCCGTGACAATTTGAGGAGTCTCGTTAGGCATAAACTTGAAGCGGCCGCTCCAGCCACAGAGCCCCCATCACCCCCTCATCCCTCTCCTCCAATCAAGTTTCTATATTTCAAGCAATCGTTCCTAATTTAAATAGAGAAATTGATCACCTGATATCTATCAGATCATCAACAAGATCTTGCCACCTTCGAACTAACGAGAGATACGGTACTGTGGGGCTCAAAAAGGAAGACTTGGCTTTGATATCTGGACGGCATTGTCATCTTTTCGTCCAGCTTCTCACAGAATCTAGAATAGCTAGACAATGTTCTAACTTGTGTAGCTACGGCCGGTCTCCAGCTCATCATTTAGAAATGTTGGTGTGCCAGTCGCAGTATCAAGGTTTTAGGTCACGTCATCGATAAACGTGGCATTGAGCCTGTTCTTGATAAAATTGCTGCGGTACTTCATTTTCCTACATTATTGATATCTGAAGGCCTTCACGACTTCTTTGTCTCAGCGTTGAACTTCCGCCACTTTGTGCACAATCTTCTAGCTGTGAGCACACTCTAATCAGATGACCGCGAAAACTCTTTTCACACTTGAACACATATTCGGGTTGTATGAAATGACAAGGACGAAAGAGAGTGAACAACACGGGTCAACTGAGTAAACGGGAAACCAAAATGGCTCTATAAGAATAGACGACAGTCTGACACATACGTTGTATCACCACAAAAATAAAAAAGGATACTCATACCTATAAAAATCTACATTCACAATGCCAAGATAATAAAATGGTGGTAAACAATCTGTCCAAGATCAAGAAAGGCATGCACACAGACGAAACCGAAAGTACAGTGGACTGTCACACAATACGGCTATGTCGCAGTACTTAAAACAATCTAAAAACTGCACCTCCTCAGAAAGCAAACTCAGCAAAGGCATGCTTAGGCATTTGTCTCTTCTAGCAATGAAGAAGGCCTCCATAATTTCCCTTTCCATATTGTCCTTTGAGTTGTACAGAATTTCTGTATCTCTTAAGTTCGTTGTACACCCACATTGTCTACAGTGTGAATCCGAGTGGCCACCTGTGTGCCAATGAACGGCTTGTCTGTGCTGCCTCGGCCTTTCAGCGAAGCAACGTTCCGTCTGTCCTATGTAGCAAAGGCCACAGGACAGGGTACTTTGTGGGGCACACCTAATGTATGCCTAATGAAGGTACCAACGTGGCGCTTACCACAGGGCATGCGGCTACTTTTGCCAATCATCGCACATACTATCGGCAACTTGCACAGAGCCGAAAAAACTGTTATAGCCCCGTAATTATTCGCCACCTTTTTTTACAGTGGTTGACACGCGATACGTGTGGGGAGTTACATGCACTGGCTTTCTTAACGTCAAATTGTGGCCAAGTTTCGCATTACTTTCGATGCTCTAAAGCATCTGTTCACAAGAATCTATAATCAGTGCACTGCAGGTAATTAGTGTGTACGCGGAACTTAAAAGATACAGACACTCTATACAAGTCAATCGACGAAATGGAAGGGGAAGATATGAAGGCCTTCTTTATTGCTAGGGGTAACAATTTTCAGTAGTGACAAATTCGCTTACTTTGCTTTCTAAGAAGCTGCACGTTTTAGATAGTTTTAGGTATTGAAACACAGTCGAATTGTGTGACAGTTCACTGTTTTTTCAGTTTCCATTTGCGCGCATGCTTTTGTTGATATTGAACAGATTGTTTATCACCATGTTCTGTATCATAGTGTTGTTGCCGCAGATTTTCATAGGTACGGGTATCCGTAGTCATTTTTGTCAGAGTGTTGTCTATTCTTATAGAGCCGCTTTCGTCTTCCATTTACTCAGTTGAAGTTTGCGCCCGTGTTGTTCACTCTCCTTCGTCTGTGTCACTTTCTCGCAACCCAAATATGTGTTCAAGTATGTACCAACTTGTCCAATTACTCAAGCTTTACTGCTTTTCACAGTTTCCAGCGATGCCGCACATAACGACCAGTGCTCCGCCATTTCAACCCTGCAGCACCTTATGTTCTACACACTAATGCAAGTGAACGTGGCATCAGTGTGGTCTTGCTTCAGCCGAACGATGCCTACGAAGAACAAGCCATCGCCTACTCTAGCCTCCTGCTGAACGAAATTAAACCATCACCGAACAAGAATACAAAAATGCCTCGTCATCGTGTGGTTGGTGCTGAAGTTTCGCCTCTTCTATTACGGCAGAAATTATGCGGCCGGCATTTCAGAATCATGACTTACAATCGTGCTCTGTGCTGGTTATCAACTCAAGAATTTTTGGGGATATTCTGGCTGCTGATTGCTACGTTTACAGGAGTAACTATAGCGTCGTATATATGTCTGGTTGGCAACACTACAATGCCTACGCTTTGCGCATTGCCCAATCTCGAATGGGCAACGCCACAACGCAGGTGCCCGCCTTTACGTGTCGGTAAGATCGAAAGATCCGAGAAATCCGATAATAAGGCTTCACCATCAAGATTTTTTATATACAATGGCTCTTTTAACAAAAACAGAGAAGGCGCGTAATAAAAACAACTGACTGTAGAATGTCTGCGACAACTTACCTCTGCGTGCTAAGCGTGAAGCCGTAAATACACTACGATTGGATGCATAAACTTACAGCTGTGCAAGGGCATAGCATTGCTACGTAGCTAGTGAATGAAGGATAAACCATTCTGATGATAGAAGACGACAAAGAGGACTGGCTGGCTTGCAGTGCGTTCTGTGCTCCGTCTTAATTGATGTAATTGCACTCTCTAATAGTCCCGTCTTGTCTTATTTTATGTAACATAGTTGTGGTGAAGCTGCTGGTACTTCCATGTACCCATCCGAAGCTCCGTAACGACCTTATCATCAAGGGTCCAAACATGTCCCAAGTTGAACGAGCATTGTCTTCACTACCCGCCTCATATGTGACTGTTACCTACGTTGTCCTACCTCCTACTCGTGATCCTGGTGTATTTCCGGGACAGGATGACTTTGACAATGACAAGTGGCTTAACGAATATGAGCGAACCAGCGCAGGCTATAATGGAGACATGGCACTCATGTTCGCCAATGTGCTCTTTTACCTTGATGGCCCTCTTCTGGTGTGGTTCGAGGCGCACAAAGCCGACATTACCAGCTTGGGCACTTTCAAAGAGGTATCTGTGATATTTTTGGTAACACCACTGCATGAAAGATAGCTGCACGAAATCAGTTGGCTGCTCAGGCACAGACGTCTACCAAATCGTACGTGACATATATTCCCGACGTAATTGTAGCCTCCCGCCTAGTTGACAAACAGATGCCCGAAACTGAGGAGGCTGAGTTGAGTTTATTTCGATTTTTAACCCCGTGATTAAACACAATGTATACGTGAGTTATGTGTCAAGGGAAAAATGCTGCATGTTACAACTTGACTAGCCCCTCCGCCCAGAAAAGAAACTAAGTGACGAAATTACAAAAATATTGCAGACAGAGAAATCGGATATTACAGGAAGAAACGCGCATGTGGCCCTTGCCAGAAAATAATAAAACACAGCTATGAAATGCATAAATGTTTTTTTAACAAACGAATGTATAAAACAAACTAATCATAACAGCAAACACCCAGCATTCATGAAGAACACAATCAGGAGATCTAATTTAAAATGTCAAATTTAGACAATCTACGTACAATAATCATAGTCATTTCCATTTTATTACATTTGGTAGACAGTAACTCAGTGTTTGAAATCCATAAATAGTGAGAGGACGCGGTTAATCCCAAATTTCGGTATGGTGAGTCACTCGATTGGAAGCTTTAGGTTGCAATGCCGCAAATTTACGTGAAAGGGTAATTTCTTGGCGTATTTTCGATTTAAAGGTGACAGAAACTGCTATTCATAGTAACTAGCAATTCTTAATATTTTTATCTTGTAAATATTGCAGCGGTTGTGTCGCAAGTGCTCAGAGGCATCGCAGACGGTATTTTACACTTTCTTGTCTACACTAACATTGCCACCATTGATGAAATCATCAAAAAGGGTCGGTGGTTTTATAAGGTCAAGAGCCGCCACATCACGCAGAGATTCACACAACTGCTCAACTTGGTGGCAACTTCGTCGTGTGAAGTCACTCTCAAGCCACCGACCTCTGACCTTGTCACCCGAATTGACCGTCGGCAGCTTGAAGCTATCTGCCCAGCTCCCATACAACAGCCTATTTTCACAACCCAAGCCACTGACCCATGACAGGCATCGGTAGCATAAACTCAAGCTGTGGTCAGGCAGGAGTTTGCTAAACTGGGTCTTCCAACAGCGTGCCTCGAGACACACCCTGTAGTACGCCTTTACTCCTAAGGTGAAGCTCGGCAATTTCCTCCAACATTGCCCTTCCGTTGTCCGTCGAAATGGAGAACCCATCACGACCAGCCTATCTGCTTTTCCTGTCATGAACTGGGGCATGTTTTTCGATATTGAGGTTGCCGATAGAGCAAGCCACCACGTCAGAGCTACCCTACTTATATGCGCCCTACCACTTCCAGACGTCCCGCCGCTGCCCCGTCCAACTTCTACTTGCCACCTTCTTTCGCGCAATGTGGAAATATATGAGCGCACAAGGTAGAAAAAAAAGCACTTGACATGAAAGATGCTCAGCTTACCACTGAAATTTTATAAGTTCGTAAAAGTTCAGTTGTAAGTTGAGCACCTTTCCTGTCAAGTGCTTTTTTCTTCTACCGTGTGCGCTCATATATTTCCACAATATGTTGTACCAACTGGCCCAACATTGCAATTTATTGAACTTCTTACGCGCCTTTCCCTGCTGACGCTCTCTGTCCGGTCACCGCTACTGCCACTCCCCGTCGCCGCTACGCTACCAATCTCTCTCTCCACCGCCCCAGTGCTTATCATCGCCGAGCTTCTCTGCAAAATCGCAGCAGAAAAACTGGACATAGCAGCTCACGAAGAGGAAGCGGCAATCCTAACGACGTGCGGAAATCCTCTACTGACGCTTCCCACACACCACAGTCTCATTGAAGTCAAATTCGAGAAAGTTTCTGCACCTGCCGTTGTTGACACAGGTGTCCAGCTATCTATTATGGGCGCTCATCTACGCCGCCGTTTGCAAAATATCATGACGCGCTGTACGACTCAAGCCATAAGTGTTGCCGATGGCGGTGCCATAGAAATAGTAAGATTGTGTACTGCTCAAGTAAACATTGCTGGTTGTCATACTGTGGTCTTTTTTGCCATTCTAGCTTCTTGCTCCCATGAATTATTACTTGGCCTTGATTTCCGTTTGGTACACTCGGCCTTAATTGACTGTTCTTATGGCACGCTCACTCTCTGATGACTGTGAAAAGCCCATCAGCCACTTAGGCCCAAATACTTTTGTTCACTTGCCACCTCGAGCAGTGACATACATCTGTTTGTCAGTGACTCTTTCAGCTTCCGCTAAAGTATACGTCGTTACACGAATTACCGACACATAACTGACGCAAAGTGTTACAATGCCATATGCCATCGCCACCATAGTGAACGACTCTGTGTTTCTTTTGCTCCTGAATTTCGGCCACCTTGCCCAAGATTTGCCCTACCAGGTGTCGCCTGCTCAACTCGCTGCCATAAGACGATGACATGAGCTTTGTCGCTGTAATTGTTTCTGGCCGAGCTGAAGTGTAACGGTCACCCAGTTCTGCATAAGCCATCTTTCGAAGTAATATTGGATCAGAGCTTTCACCTGATTACAGCCGACGCCCCCTGCATAGTTTTGGCCTCCTACGGCGACATTTCTTTAGATCGGTGATCACCCCTTCCCTCAGACTAATATTGTCAAGCAACAAATGCCCACTGGTGACTGCGCCCATCTACCGTCAGCCCTACCGCATGTAAGCGTCAGAAGAAGCGGTAATTCACAAGGAAGTGGCCAAAATGCTAGCGGAAAACATAGTCGAACCATAGTCAAGGTATTGGGCCTCCCTAGTGTTTTTCGTAAACAAAGAAACAAGGCTCCTGGCGTTTCTGTTTTTAATAAAGGCACCTTAATAAAATTACTGAGATGTGAATTTTCTTCCACGTATTACAGACGCACTTGACTGTCTTCATGACGCAATCTTCTTTTCGTCTCTCAACCTGCTATCTGGCTCCTGGCAAATCGCTGCAGACAAATGGGATCGTGAAAAAACTGCATTCGTTACCCCGACCGTCTCTACCAATTCAAAACCAAGCCGTTTTGCAACGCCCCAGTAACCTTCGAGAGAATGACGGACCCGCAGCTTCAAGAATTCAAATGGGTGACGTGCTTGTGTTGCTGAGATGACGTGATAATCTTCTCACCTAGCTTTACCTCACAACTTGAACCCCTTTCGACCAATCTACCAACATATCGACAAGCCGACCTCAAGCAGAATTTCTCAAAGTGTCATTCCGGTCTTCGTCCAATTACTGTGTTCGGCTGCCTTGTTGACGCTTTCAGCGTACACCGGACCCGGCAAAAGTGCACGCAGGAATAACCACACCAAATTAAATATAACCTTATTCTATACACTACGCACGTTCTTATTGAGAAATAAAGTTGATATAAAACTGCGCATGTCAACCAGCAGAAAAATCGAGAAATGGCTATGCACTCGGAAGTGAAAGCTGATAACGTGCCTAGAGCACTCGTTCATTTTGTATATATCTGTTCTATGTCGGGCATTCTGAAAGAAACTTCGCGTCTTGACATTAGCAGCACGTCATGTGGGGATGCCAGTAGTTTCCATAATATGAAGAAGCAAAGTTAAGTCAGGAACGAAAATCGCGTATCTGTTCTAACTCCAACGTGTAAAGTGGACCGGACTTTCTGTTTTAATCAGTATTTTTACCACGCAGCGATAATGGTGTGGTGTGGCGTAGTGGTAGAGTACCCGTCTTGTGTTAATTTCGAACCTCACTGTTAATTTTTTGCAAACTCAAGTTTTTAACAATGTGTCGAGATTCTCTCTAGTTCTAGTACCAACTTTTTTGTGCCGTAAACTCTTCTTTCGCGACGCGTTAGATGTTGCCGCTGCTTCTTGTTTCGAAGGTTTTGCTGTTGCTGCTTCGGGAAGGAAAGGTATATGAGCACACAGCTACGTTTCGCTATCACTGAAAGTTATCCTACTAACTTGACACAATAAACTTCCAGCTGAAGCGTGTGGTTACGAGACAGTGATATTGATTCGCGGCCTCGGTAACATGCAAGCGCTCAACTGTACTCCGTCAGCAAAGACAGAGCGCCCGACCCCATTCACGCTTCATCGGCATGAGAGTTGCATAGATTGGGAACTCGGCCTTAGTAGCAGAGCGTTCACAGTCTCGTTCTTCTCACCCAGCTTTTCCTCACAACTTGAATCTCTTTCGACCAATCTACCAACATATCGACAAGCCCACCTCCAGCAGAATTTCTCGAAGTGTCACTCCGGTCTTCATCCAATTACTGTGTTGGGCTGCCTTGTTGTTGCTTCCAGTGTACACCGGACCCGGCAAAAGTGCACGCAGGAATAACCACACCAAATAAAATATAACCTTATTCTATATACACTACGCACGTTCTTATTGAGAAATAAAGTTGATATAAAACTGCGCATGTCAACCAGCAGAAAAATCGAGAAATGGCTATGGCACTCGGCAGTGAAAGCTGATAACGTGCCTAGAGCTTTCGTTCATTTCGTATATATCTGTTCTATGTCGGGCATTCTGAAAGAAACTTCGCGTCTTGACATTAGCCGCATGTCATGTTGGGATGCCAGTAGTTTCCATAATATGAAGAAGCAAAGTTAAGTCAGGAACGAAAATTGCGTATCTGTTCTAACTCCAACGTGTAAAGTGGACCAAATTTTCTGTTTTTATCAGTATTTTTACCACGCAGCGATAATGGCGCGGTGTGGCGTAGTGGTAGAGTACCCGTCTTGTGTTAATTTCGAACCTCACTGTTAATTTTTTCCAAACTCAAGTTTTTAACAATGTGTCGAGATTCTCTCTAGTTCTAGTACCAACTTTTTTTGTGCCGTAAACTCTTCTTTCGCGATGCGTTAGATGTTGCCGCTGCTCCTTGTTTCGAAGGTTTTGCTGTTGCTGCTTCGGGAAGAAAACGTATATGAGCACACAGCTACGTTTCTCTATCACTGAAAGTTACCCTACTAACTTGACACATTAAACTTCCAGCTGAAGCGTGTGGTTCCAAGACAGTTATATTGGTTTGCGGCCTCGGTAACATGCAAACGCTCGACTGTACTCCGTCAGCAAGGACAGAGTGCCCGACCCCATTCACGCCTCATCGGCATGAGAGTTGCATAGATTGGGAACTCAGCCTCAGTAGCAGAGCGTTCAGAGTCTCGTTTACTCTGCCTTCAAGAAAAGAGTAAGTTCCGCGGCCATCGCCACCCTCCTCTCCCCGCAGGGGCATCTGCGTCTGCGCAAGCAGGTGTTTGGTGTGTAGCGACACCACGGACCCGAGCTAACGAGAGGCGTCGCCTAGCCGTGCGTGGCTGAGCCGTGTACGGGGAATAGGAAAACCTGGCAATTGAGCTGACGCTGGGTGCTCGGACCTTTAAAGCACCCTTGCAGAGGCAACACACCCCTTTGGCCCCAGTTTCAAGTAGATGGCTCCTCTGGACTGACCCACCCAGGGTAAATCGGCAGTCGCCTTTTCCTATCTCTCTCCTTTTACATCTTCTTTCCTTCACTTTTTGTCTGTCCTGTCTACTCATCTCTTCTATTTACTTCCCTGTTCTCTAACGGCATGGGTTAACATTGTGTGGCTAACCACCATCAGTGAGGCCTTATTTGGTTATAGTAGTGGTATACAGCTGGCGTGGGCTGGTCTTGTACATGAGACCCTGTCCCATCCCCTAATTGGGCTCCATGATGGGTGGCTGCTACTGCAATTGAAGTATACACAAACTAGATAGCCTCTCCAGTCTTTTCACCTGATCGCCACCCTGAAAGAGGACGTGCGCCGATGTAACATCAAAATTTTTCACTGACAAGAAATGCACATTTCCAAGAGTCCATGTGATTCAAAGAGAGCACGCGGAAAGAACAGCAACGCATGTTTCCCCTTTCAAAGTATGCAGAACCCTAACCGACACCTCAGGGCAAGGGTGTAAAATAAAAAAAACTAACGAATGGGGACCCTATTTTGTATTTCGTAAGTACTGTACAAGCAACAGTACGAGAACCTTTAAAAATCACAGCCTTCGAAGACATTTTAGTGTCCATTACACCCCACCGATCAATAAACACTGGTAGAGCCATCATTTCTGACGATGACCTCAAGTATGTAAGTGAAAAAGAACTGAATGGATTGAAGGACCAAAAATGTCACAAATGTGTATAGAATAAAAATCAAACAAGAAAAAAAGAAAATAGAAGGAAATCACTTTGTTCTCACTTTCGCATCGAGCGTAATACTAAACACTGTACAGGTTGTATACACCAAAATCAAACTACGCCCTTAAATACCAAACCAGCGACGCTGCTTTAAATGTCAACAATACGGCCACGGCTCAGAGAGCTGCAAAGGCCAAACACATGTGCTAAGTGTGCCTCTCGTGAACACACTTCCGAAAATTGCGAAGTCAAACCACACCACTGTGTGAACTGCGAGGGTAGTCATTCAGCGTACTTGCGTGCTCGCCGAATATGGAAACAAGAAAAAAGCATCGTTACTCTTGAAGTTAGGGAAACATCAGCTTCATAGAAGCGCGGAAGCGTCTTTCGTTGATGGTAAGCAGAAGCTACTCCGTTGTGCTGCAACAGGGCGTGGCAACACGGCGACCTTCAGCGCCTACCGGGGGCACACATAATGACGCCAGATCAGGGCACCCAGTGCCCAAAGTGGACGCAGCTCCCGCTGCTCCACTACCTCAAACTCAGGCTGTGCGAACCCCAGGGTCAGCGAGCCTCAAAATCTCTCTCCATGCGGTGAGGCTAAACGATAAGAAATTCGTACAATCTGACGGATATCCATCGTGCCAGGCGATGCGATGGACACAAGTCAGGGTAGTATTGGACCATCGACGTTAGAACGATGGTGGGACTCCTTGGATCGGAAAAAAGAAAAGCCCAGGATCACTGGGCCTGATAACAAAACTTAGGTTCACACTACCCGTAACATACATGACTTTTATACATTAGAACTGCAGAGAACTACATAGCTTAGACGACATAAAGGACATACTAGCTACTCTTTCACCAGTAGCCTTGTATTTAGAAACACATTTAATTCCTGAACGCAGAAACATCTTGAAAAACTACAGTGTATTCCAGCACGACCGAGAGCAGGCAAGCAGGCTCTCAGGTGGTGTTGCAATTATAGTCAAGAGCGGAGTACCAGCGCGAGAACACAAACTTACACCAGAAAAGAAGCTGTGGCAGCCACCATACACACATTTAAAACGGTTATGTTATGCAGCGCATACTCGAAGCCACAACTTAAAATATACATTTCTGATTTAGAACACCATATAGAACAGCTTCCAGAGCCAATCTTGGTGGTCAGAATTTCTAATGCATACTCTGTTTTTGGGGTAGTAAAAGAACTTACACTGGAGGCCAAATCATTAGAGATTTTTTATTGAACAATCAGATATACCTACCCAATGCAGGAAAACCAACCTACTGCTCTTCTAGCTCAAGAAAAATGAGCTGCATAAATTTATTGTTTTGTTCACCCTCTGTTTTATGGATTTTGAGTGGGATGTCCTAAATGACCCCTACGGAAGTGATCAGCCAAACAGCATCACCTCAAGTCATTCAACAACAGCCACGACGTTAGAAGCTACGTTTACCCGACTGGGCCTTCTTTCAAGAAAAGGCTTGCCTGGAAAAACTAGCGACAGAGGCCTCAACATAGATGAAGTGAACGAATGTATTACAAACTGCATCGTAACAGCTGCCTGGCTATATATCCCTCGGACATCTGGACTCGCAAAAGAAAATCGAAAATCATGGTACAAATACGAATGCAGAGAAGCTAAAAAGAAGCAAAATAAGGCCTAGGGGACATTTCGCAGGTACCCAACACCGAAAAAATTTGTAAGTTTTAAAAAAGCTAGAGCCAAGGCCAGATAGATTCATCGCCACGCTAAAAAATCATCGTAGAAAAAGTACATCTCTTGCATAAACAGCACCATCACGTCCAAAGAAATGTGGTAACGGGACCGGAAGATAGACGACATGTTTTCTTCGTTCACTGTATCGTTGGTGACACCTCCTGGCGTACAGACAAGTTTTGAAGAAGAGGCGAATATTCTAGGTGAATTCTGCTGTGCTGCTTCCAGCTCGTCGCATTGTACACAATCATTTCTGAAACACAAGCACTCAGCCGAAAAACAATGACCTCCAACAAGTAGAAACACAAACGTACCATACAACTGCTTAATTAGCTATCAAGAGATCAAGAGATACGCACAGTATTGAACGCAGGCAAGCAAGTTGCACCTGGCCCTCACGAATTACACTGCGCAATGTTAGCCCAGCTCTCTGAACACGCCGTAGAAATACTTTAAAATTCTTCAACCAAGTTTTTTTAGGATTACAAGCAGCCAAACAAAAATAAATAAGGATTTATACCTTCGGCCTTTGGAAGGCGATGTGATCGCCCTAATATTAGTTGAGCAATTCAACCTTATTTCACACGCACGAATGCTTTCCGCCACTCTTTTTTTCCTAGACACAATAAATATGTGGAATTGTTTACCCAATGTGGTTGTGCAACAAACAACGTCAGTAAGTTTGAAAATGCATTTGACAGTTTTCTTTGTAGTGATGCATGTTAAATTTTGTTGTGAGCATTTATTCGCAGATTTCAATGTGTATGGTGACTGTTTCTTATTTTTCTGCGGTTGGTTATACATCTCTTAATTATAGGTGCTTTTAAATTTTTCTTTTTTGGGTGAACGTTACGTACTTTGTGACACCCTCCCTGTAATGACCACAAGCACGGGGGGTTCTTACTATCAAATAAATAAATAAATAAATAAATAAAAATTTTGGATTTTCAAAAAATTACCTCAAGCCTGGAAGAAGGCCATCATAATCCTGTTTTTGAAACCGGGAAAGCCACCAACCACAGCTACTAGCCACAGACCGATAGCTCTCACCAGCTGTCTCGCAAAGTTCTTCGAAAGTGTTCTTAATATTATGCTGTCATTTGTGTTAGAATCACAAAACTTCCTCGATATTCATCAGTGTGGTTTTCAAAAATTATGCTGTACAACCGACCACCTAATACGACTCAAATTCACCGTGCGTGAAGCCTTCGTATACAAAAAATTGTCTGGCAATCTTTCTTGACTTAGGGCATACGACACCTACTGGAGGTTCGGAATCAATTAGGACCTGGCTGAGCTAGAATCTGCGGAAGGATGTCGAACTGCCTCAAAGACTTGATATCTAGTCGCTTGTTCCAGGTGTGCCTAGGTTCAACACAACCGAAAAGTTTCACTCAGGAAAATATTGTGCCACAAGGGTGCATTCTAAGCAAAACACAATTAGTCATAAAAGTGAACTGGATCAGCAAAGTAGTACCCAAGTCCATCATGTACTGCCTATACATTGACCACCTCCAAATAGCTAGCATATCCTGCCACACATCAACATGTGAAAGACCAGTGCAGTTAGCGATTAACAAACTAACAACAAGGGCAGAAAGAAGTGGTTTTCACTTTTCTGCACAAAAAACTGTGGGCATTCTCCTCTTTCACAAGCAAGGCATACAGACAGAGCCTACCTTACGCGTAATCAAACTGAGTTACCAGTAAAAAAAGAACACAAGTTCTCGAGTACAGTATTTGATTCGAAGCTTACATTCCTTCCACACATAAATGCGTCGAAGAAAAAAGCATCCCAATCTGTCAACATACTGAAGGTCCTGTCGCGCAAACGCTGGGATTAAGAGAGGACAGACCTACTAAAAATTCACTGCTCTGTTGTACGATCCTGCCTAGTATATGGAAGTATAGTATATAGTTCAGTGAAAAATTGTATCTGAAACAGCTTGAACCAGTACACAATCAAGGTCTGCGCCTCGCAACCGGTGCATTTAGGACATTACCTATAAAAATCTCTATGTAGAAACAAATGAATCTTCAGTGGCAGACAGAATAATCATGCTGAAATGCTCATATGTTCTAAAGATTCGACCAATGTCCAAGCACCTGTCGCCCTATAGTAACTCAATGCCCACCCAGAACATTATTTATTAACAAACTTCTAGCAATTAGTCCACTCCTTCTGAGATTTGAAGAGAAGTGCCAAGATTTGAATATAAAGGTCACGTTGCTGATGATTGCCCAGAGATCCAATGCACTCACGACTTGGTAGTGCTTCCCCTACGTGTGCGACTTCACGCTGTCTCAATTTCAAAAAAGGGAGGACTGCGTGAGCTTACACTACAAGAATTTCTAGCACTTCAGGCAAAATATGCGAGACACACTGCATTTTATTTCGATGGTTCCAAATCGACACGATATGTTGGAAGTGCGGTAATACACAATCATTGTAAATGTACAGTTCAGCCACCGCAATTCGCATTCGTATTTACCGCAGATTGCTACGCTATCTCAATAGCTGTGAAAAAACAAAAAAATAAAGGCATAAAGAAAAGTTTAATATACACAGACTCATTACCTGTAGTAAGAGACCTTCAGCCGAGAAATGCGTGTGTACCAATGATAGGCGACATTCTACACAACATAATAACAGTTAGGGACGCAACATAAAGCTTTGCTGCATACCGAGCCACGTCGGAATCTGTGGAAACGAGAAGGCAGATGAATGTGCAGCAAAAGCACGACGTAAAGAATTAAAGAACGTCAGCATTCCCTACAAAGATGTCATAAAATCAGTAGACCACAAACTCAGAAATGCATGGCAAGCTAGATGGCACTCACAAACAGAAAAGAAGCTCCACCTAGTGAAACCCACCTTGGAAGAATGCAAGTCCTCTTCTCACGAAGAATGGCTCAGAGAAATAGTTTTATGTCGCTTATGCATTGGACACACACACCTCACTCACATTTACTACCAAAAGAGGACAAACCTCTGTGTCCGAAATGCGGAGGCGAGCTATCAGTAAATCATGTTTTAGTGTCATGCAATAAACTAGAAGAATTACGGAAAATATTTATTAGTATTTTACGATAAAAATATATATACCTCTTCCTTCTGCACTGCTTTTAGTGAAGACGCACTTGTTGATAACTCGGAAATTTTAGCTTCCTAAAAGAAGCAGGTTTTTTAGACAAACTCTAAGCTAATACACTGCATCATCTTAATATGAAGGAACACCTCGTAGGGCTTCCCGCTTTTGCGACGACGATATAGGTTTTTTAGACCTGGTTGGTATCCTCGAGGCCCTTGCATAGGCAAGGACTCGGCGAGGCGTCCCAACATTTCAAGGAAATCATACCATGCGTTTGGTGCATGGTGACCTAAGCTGCCTATGCACCATGATCAACCAAACCAAACCAATCCAACCTACTGCCCCACAAAGTTAATGAACTCTGCGGAGAGTAACACAGCGCCTCTGTTCTTGCAATACTCCTTCAAATTCTCTGAGTTAGGTATAGGTGCCTTTCAATTACCCAGTCCCCTCGAACGCTCGTACGTCGCGTACAAGTACCTGTCGTGGCCGCTCAAGACAACCCTCGATTGTCTAACGCCACCGGCGCACTGCAGCTTCTGCCTTCCGGTTCGCCCAGCAACAGCTGCCAGCGGAATTCACCCGTGCTTTCTGGTCAACGAAGGAACAATGTCGAAGAATGACTACGAAAATTTGATGTCGTCAGCGACGTGAACAGATAGGACAATCCTCAGAAGTTGCGCAAAGTCCCCTTCTACATGTTTGCTGTCGCGAAATCTTAGTTTGGAAATCATCAACCAGATCTTCCGGACTTGGACTCGTTTACACAGCAGCATAGACAGATATTCAATGCCCTCCCGCTTCGTGCTGGGGCAGCTAAGAAAAACCTGGCTGGGCGCATTCAACTGCCCGCTGAAACCTACACCTCTCACATTGATGACGTATTGGCATTGCTCTAGTGGATGAACTCTGCCATGTCACAGGCTGACCGCATATGCCATATTATTAAACACATAAATATGGTAGCTTTCAAAGCCCTTGTAGGCAAAATCATGCACCCACTGTGACTCGGGCACCGGGGCACAAGGGTGTGACAGGGAACCTGCGCGCGGACGAGGTGGCTCAAGGCTTCACAAATGACCGAGCCACTCAAGACAATGCAAGTGATGACCCTACAACCCTGGACCCTTGTTTCGCAACGATTTTAGAGTAGTACAGGGAAAATAGGCAGCTGTGTTTACGTCCTCATAGCAAGCTCAGCGCTGCGGAAGCAACCAGCGCTAAGACGAATACAGACTAACACTTACATAAACCTGCACTCTTCACCTGATCTACCCCACAGAGTACAGAGATATATGCCTGTGGTGTAGAGCCCCCCCCCCCCCCAACACTCTTTCACATCACGTGGGAGTGTGCAGAGCACGACAAAAACACGACACCACTGGAACATCGGAGAAATGGGAGGGGCTGCTGTCTAGCCCAGCCCTAGTGGATCAGCTGCGACTGATCCAGAGAGCTGAACGAATTGCTTGTGCCAGTGGGGTTCTGGAATAGAGGCACCACCCTGCCGGACAGACTTCGCTCTTCACCCTGTATATTCCTCGGAACACTGGAGTTCGAGCCTGTCTTGATTATGTACATAATAAAGTTTTCTATTACTACTACTACTGCAGACGTCATAACCATTCGCCAGCATATTGAGGAGCTCCATACTCTTTGGCTTTGCTACGATAGACACGACAATCATCTTCTTGCGGTTCTTCACTTACGGACTCCGATTCGCAACATCGTTCACGAAAATAACTTTGGGCATTACTCTTCCTGCGCTCCTCAATCGCCTCTATTTGCTGCTCCGGCCAACTTTCGGGGCATGATTAAACAAAAGATAGCATCTACGTCACGTCTCATGCGTGTCGATGTTCCCGGTGCTCTTCAGGTGCCAACGTAAGCCAAAGTTATGGCACTCCCTGCAGCCACTACCGTTTCTACACCGGCACCAGGAGACTCTCCACCTCTCGATTCGTTGGCATTCCGCTGCATCTACAGTCTTACTATTGCACGTAGCGGTCTCTTCGACTTACCTGATACCAACGTGGCTACCGCAGACACATCTTTGGGTTTCGCCGATGACGCCAGCAGGGTGGGCAACGTGGCTTCACACCTGAGGAACGTGCAAGCGTCCGTCCGACCTTGTCTTACTCACGGCAGCCCAGCACGCTTACCCTAACCATTCGCTCTCTCCTTCTTGCCCACCTCTTATGCCCCAAACGCCCACTCGGAACACTTCATGGTCCAGTTTTAGGAGAGGAGACATCATCTAGTGGACAGCCAGAAATTTCGCCAAAGCGAGTATTGAACTTATTAGTAGTTTTATAAGAATGTTTTTACACACACACACCCATGCCTGGGTCTTTGCTTGGACATGAAGGGCGCATTCACCTCGTCACCACTACAGATTAAGTTCTTTGGCCATCCAAAAAAAACCTTAAGCGTTGGTGCAGGAGTATTTTGGATGGTGTCGTACTCACGTTACCTAATGGTTATACCCTACATCGTGGCATTCTGATTGTTCCTGGCCTTATTCGTTTCTCTGGGTGGTCTGTCTTTTTTACTCTCCTAAAGCGAACGCCTCAACCCTTACGGCTGCCGTGTGTACCAACAATCGATTCCGTGGTCCACCATGATCCCGTCGCAGTCGTTGTTCTTTCAAATCAACAACTACATCGGAGTCAACAACGCCGTCATTCAACCCACCTTTGGTGTTTGCCCTATGCTTTGATAAAACAGAAGCCCATAGACAAGATTTACTTGTTTTACTGAACCAACACCGACATAGTTATTTTCCCCCGTCAGTGCGCCCGTCTTTGGTGTGGTCACTGCCGTTACTGACTGCATTCACACTGACGGCTCCCGTATTATTCACCGGCGCCAATACCGCGCGTCTTTGGCTGAGCGCAATGTCACCGAGGAAACCGTCTTCGACATGCTGTTTAAAGCGTCTCTGATATGACATCTTACGGTTATTCACAAGTGCCTAGTCATCTCTAGTTTTTTAGTGCAAAAAATATGGCACAGTACGTTTTACAGCAAAAGCTGTCATGAGATCACAACTCCGGCTACACGCCGTTGTCCACCACCACCACCCCCGGTGTCCGTAACTACATCGCGCGAAATTAGAAAAAGAACCTAGCACCAAAGACACAGTGGGGCTCGAAGTCCGGGTATGCTTGGTGCCAGCCCAGTGTTCAACCACTGAGCTACACCAGTGCTTGTGACTCGTTAGAAAACCTAGCACCAAAGACACAATAGGGCTCGTACCCAGGTCTTCTGTGTGCCAGCCCAATACTCTAGCACTGAGCTACGCTGGTGTTTTTACTTTATTGTCTTGCTTACCAAGACTGCGCACATTTTCACACTCACAAAATTTGCCGACGTACCGTCAGCTCTTAGCTGACCAATGATCAATATTTGGGCATTAGTAACAATGGCTCAATGCGCACAATCCTGTCTGCTACAACCGCTTGGCCCTTCAGCACTTCAAAAATTAGCACACAGATTCGCAAAAGTATTGGCCCATAGATAGCACTTCTACATCCGCGTTTTCAAAAGCACATCAAAATTTGCATATACTGTGCAGGCCCAGAAGCATGACTAGACTATAAGGTACGCCTCCCTCGTTTTTAACCAAAAAGGAAACGGATGCCCACTGGGCTACGCCTGTGCTTGTGACTTGTTGGCAAACCTAGCATCAAATACACAGTGGGGCACAAACACGGGTCCACTGGGTGCAGCCCAGTATTTCACTATAGAGGTACGCTGATGCTTGTGTCTTGTTGGCAAACTTGCCTTAGACAGGCTTGATGTCGGCAAAGTAATCGCGTTATTACGACTTATAAAGCGTTTTGAAACAGCGAAAGAACAATTAGTCGTCGCACAATGCGAATAGAGTAACGCGTGGGTCGTTGAATGCTTCAACACATTATAAAAGCTTGCTCTCGTTTCCCTATAAACTGTGGCGAATACCCCCTTAAGGTATGATTCCTCATCGTCGTCAGCCACTGCACTATAAAAACTAAAAAAGTGCTGCGCACTCTTTTTGGGAGAGTACCTTCTTGTCCCATAGTTCAATGTCTTTTTCAGAGTAAACCACCTCTTGTTGAGGCAGAGTACAATGATTCCCCCGAATGGGTCAAAGCACTCCACCTCAACAGAGTAACGTCACACTGCCCCAATTAAGATAGCATCACCCCACCGAAGAGAGTAACAGTTCACCTTGAACCAAAATAGGGCTTTTTAATTGGTTTTGACGGATCGCTATGCGCGCGGATTGTTAGGATAAGTAAATACGCACAGAACACAAAAAAGAGTAAAGTTAAAAAATCAAATTTCGTGGGATTCAAACCTTCAACCTCTAGACGCACTACAGTTTACTCGCCAGCCACGTTAACCACGCTGACACCATGCTGACATAAAGACGATTCGTGTTTATTTTTTAAAGTCATAAGTAATTGTGGTGACAGGTCTGCATTTCCTTGTTTAGGAGCATAGAGTTGATTGTCACCGCGGTTCTCAAAGCCAGCCGCGCGGTAGCTAATGTGTTCGTAAAGTGCTTCGTGAGATCAAAACGTCTACCCGACACGTTTTTCACAGTAGAAAAATGTAGATTAGCGCAATTGATTTTATGAACGTCGTTTGCGCTGACTCGCTAAGCAGTTAGTCATTTCTGCGTACAAAACATCGCGCGTCTGAGGAGTACACCAAAAAATTTAATTTTTTATTATCCCCTCGGACATCATTTCAGTCATTCTTGGCCACGTTTTACGACCAAAGCCACAACAGTTCACTGCAGCCGTACCGAATGTAAGGCTTGTGGCACCACTGCCCGTGTGTGATGGTCGTGACGAAAAACATGAATATTAATATATGGAGAATGTCATAACCGTATACATTAAGCATCGATAATGACCTACTGAATAAGATAGTCTTCACTTATTTCACTACAAACATACAAAGCTAAAAACGTGGATATAAAGAGTTTCAAGTGCCTTTCAGTGCGCTGAAATTCACCGGTGCACTCTAGGCAAGCCTTTTTTGTTAATCGTCTCTAATGCATTAACAAACAAATGCAGTACGTTTTACTGCATATATGTGTGGTTATTAGGTAGTGATAATCACTCGCGGTGTACAGACGCATCTAAAGCTCATCAAGGACAGGAGTATATTCGCAATTAACTCTCTCATGCCTGAACAGTGTATGAGTATTTCACTCTCAAAAAGCGAAAGAGTAAAAAGCTGTTTCACTCTCTCGTTTCATAAAGGGTGAAAATGAATTTCACTCTATCTGACGTTTTGTGAGAATAGAAGAACAATTTGAAGAGTAACTTGACCATTTCACTTCTGCGATACCCTCCGCAATTTTTAGAGTGTGCATGAACAATCGGTACGAAATTTCTTGCAAGTGGGTGGCGGATACCACGCTTCTCAGAATAATTGTGAAAAATTGCATAGTGAATTCCGGCATCCTACTCGAAAGTTTTTTATCATTGCCCTAGTGGATATTGAGTGTGCCTGCAGCAGTTATCCACTGAGTGTTTTGAAAAGGCCCTGAAAGGCCGCTCTTCTAGCTTTTGCTATGACTGTGCTGTGCCTTCCGCGCAGGCCTGACGCTTTTTTGCGTCAACTACCCTGCGCTAAACAAGATAACGTGCAAAGATGATTACTCTTTGCGATGAATCGACGACTCACTGGATTTGTTGCTTGACAGGCACTGTTTTTTAGTTTCTATTTGCGATCCGGCTACTGAAAACTGACCATATATGAAGCTGACAAAAAAGAGGGCCGCATTCGCTATCCCGGATGGGCTGTACAATAATATTGAAATGGTTTTCGGGCTTTGTAATTCGCCCTCTGCTTTCGAACGCATGATATACAGCATACGGCGTAATCATGAGTGAAAATAATGCTTATGCTACCTTGACAGTATAGTGGTATTTACACCACGTTCTCGCAACATCCGGAGCGTTTCGAAGAAGTCCTAGCCAGCCTTGCAAAAGCAGATATACAGGTGAATACAAAAAAAATTACCTTCGCCAGCAAGACTGTCAAAGCTCTGGGGCCCTCTCTTATTCAGCAAAGAAGGAATTAGACTAAACTCTGAAAAGCTTGCCGCCAACCTCGAGTTCCCTCATACACTGCGTCAGAAAGTGCTGCGTAGTTTTCTCGGTTTGGCGTCTTCTTTCCGGCGCTTCATACGTGACATCACCACGCTTCCGTTTCCGCATTATAAACCGCTCGCAAGTAGTGCGACCTTGGTTTGGGGTGAAGCCTGTATTAGGGCTTTCGCGACGTTGAAGCAAGCCCTCATATTACAGCCGGTACTGTGCCACTTCTATCTTAGCGGATACACCATTCTCAACAATGACGCTAGCAGCCATAGACTTTAGGTGAACCTTCGGCAACGTGACCCCACTGCACGCGAATAATTTGTCATCGACACTAGCCGTACACTTTTTGCTACAGAGAAGAATCGCACAATAACAGAGCAGGAGTGCCCTGCCGCTGTTTGCGCCGTACAAAAATTTCGCCTGTACGTTCAAGACTGCAACTTTACAGTCGTCACTGACCAAAACGCTCTGTGGTCACCTTCGTCGTTAAAGAACCTTAGGGCTGTAATCTTGGTCGCTGGGCGCTTCGCTTGCAGGAGTGCGATTTTAATATCACCTATAGTCCAGGAAAGGATCATTACCCACTTTAGTTACTCACTGTCCAGACATGATAACTGAATATCTCTACTTCTCCCCGAAACTCTTTACCCATCTCAGCGGTCATTTGTCAAAGATCCAGGAGTCCATTGGTCCTTGTGTCACATAAACGCCTCGACCCTTCCTGCTGCTCTTTTACAGTTTCGCTCCTCCGAATTCCTGACTTCGTCGACAACTTGACCAAATCATGGTTCACAGAGCTGCCCTATATTTCTAGACTTATCACGTTGACTGAAACATATGGGTTCTTTTCATACCTGGATAACTGCAACGTGAGGCTCTTAAAACATTTCACAATTATCCTACCGCTGCTCACCTCAGCTACCACGCAACGTACAAGAAGATACGAAGTTACTGCCCCTGGCCTGACTTCTCCTCAACCGTTGCGAAGTATATCGCTCCACTGCCATAGCCGCAAGAGACCAATGACAGCTCCTTCTGGGTTCATACAACCTCTTCCTTGTCCAGCTTTGCATTTTCATGTCCTCGAAATAGACTTATAGGGCCTTCTTACCATAACTTTCAATGCAAAACATTGGATAGTGAATGCTGTTGACCGCATTAACCGCTACGCAGAAACGGCCTCGCTACAAGCCGGCACTGCTACAGCAGTCACGGATTTTTTTCAGCACAACATTTACACGCGCCACGGGGCTCGCGAGTTCGGCTTAGTGACAACGGCAAAGTCTTTTTTTCTTCTGCTGTTGCGGAGGTTCTGCGAGTCACTAGTGCCGTTCACAAGACAACTTTACTTACCACCTACAGACAAATTACTTGACAGAACGCTCCCTTCGCACGCTTTATGACGTGATTCAATCCCGACCACTCGAACTGGGATGCGATGCTAAGGTTCGGGACGTTCGTCATAGTACAGCTACGCAACGCACCACTAGTTTCTCTCCATTTTTCATTGTATATGGCAGCTCACCAAGTTTCGCTCTAGACGTCTTATTTCTTTTGGCTCCGGCAACCTCAGCAGGTTCTTTACGCGAACATTGTCTGTCTCACCTTGCACACTGCCGTTATCTTGCCCAAATCAACACACAAGAAGCTAGGAAGTCGCACTACAACTCGACTCATCGTCCCGTCTCTTTTTCTACTGGCGTATAAGTGCCTTTTTTGGGCTCCAGTTTAGGTTCCCGGCTTATGCTAAAAGTTCGTGAGCCGCTTTATTGGCCCCTACACGGTCGTAGAACAAACATCCCCCTGAATTACCATTTGCACCCTTGTAGCCTTCCTCCGATCACTGTATCCATGAGACAGAGATTGTGCAAGTCTCTCGGTTGAAGCCCTATACAACACGCGATTCTTATTACTATCGTGCGGCCAGGCAGCCGCTTCCAGCGCGATTCAATCAGTGTGAGCACAGTTGCTGACTATTCTTCGCCCTATGGACATATCATCCTCATATTTTATCATCAACAAGTGTGAGCACCCTAGCTCGGCTCAAAATCACGCCATACAGTATATATATATATATATATATATATATATATATATATATATACTGCTATCTTGAGCAAGGTAATCACGGTTCATTGCATATTCATTCAAGAAAGAGGAGGATGAAGTGTGGGCACGAAAGTAAAGCTCGCACAGCGTGTGTCGAACAGATTTTTGGCGAATACGGATGCGCTTCTCATTTCGTCCGAGTAATTAAAGCCTTTGTTTTGTCTCCTCCATACAGAAAAAGCCTACTTTCTTCCACATGTCTTGATTTCTAGAAACCCGGGACTCTGCTTTCCAAAAGACCCGACGAAAAGACTTCACCCGCAACGAAGATGGAGCTCATCAAATGTAAGTGAACTACTGAGCGAGCTCTCTACAAGCGCTTACAAATCGAAGCACCGCAAATGAATGACTACAACCAGTTTGCCTCATCGAATCATTGTGCAATGCACGAGTGGCTAAACGCATGCAAAGAAGTCCCGCGGGTGCTCAACATAGAGCTGGAAGCTGACCTCGCCGACGACCAAGTCGTAGATAATTATGCCTCCATACTAGAATATAAGGACAACGCTGCGGCAAGGCTGTTGTTGCTTTGTCAGCACGTAGAGGAGCTTAAGGCGTCAACATCCAGGATTCTCGAGGAAGCTGAAACCAACATCGAGAACTGAGGTATCACCACTTAAAGACACCATGACTTCAGAGATCAGCTGAAACACGGACTCGTCGGCTGTCGTCTATCTGAAATTGAGCTGCTTCATTTCAACGTAAGCTCAATGTAGTGGCAACTTTGCTGGGACATCTTCAGGCGCGCGGTTCACGAGAACGCCAGTCTTTGAAGCATCGAACGGTTCCGCTTTTTGAAGAACCTAGTGAACAGACAGACATCGAAGGACATCGACAGCCAGAAAGTCGTGGAGTAGGGCTACGAAGACGCTATCACGCTTTTAAAAACCAATTTTGAAACAAGAAAACCATCGACCAGCAATACTGACAACACATAGGAGCCCTCAAGCCAGTTAAGCCTTCTAGCGATGTGGCTTCCTTGCGTAACCTATTGAACACTATGTACATCACCATCAGAGGACTTAAGGCGCTAGGATAGCCGAATCTCTCCAATGCTGCTATGATCATCGAGGTCCTCATGAAAGCAGTCCTCGGATATATCATGGCAGAGTATTTCAAGCAAAAGAGCCGACAGACGAACGTTGAGGCGCTTACAACATCATGAACGGAACTTTGGCAGCTATCAGATTACGAGAGCATGGAAGTGGAGGCTCATCCAAAAATTGCCTTTGTGGACGCCCGTTGTCGTGGTGGCCGAAATCACCTACAAGGCGCGCTTCATTAGGCTTAACCTTTGGCGTGTGCTTTGATTTAGCTACGCTAGTATTGTAAAAAGTACCTTGTTCTTTTGCCTTTTGTTTCTGCAGCACACACTACAGTCATGCAAAACCGACATTAGCTTGCATGAAAAGAACCACCTAGCAAAGGCCGGCAGGAGTTTTAAGAGCACCATCCAAGGACTTCGGTCTAAAGATCACGATCGTCGTGTAAGTTCTTATAAGTTCAACGGAAGGCACGCAACAGTCATTGCAATTACTAATACGCTAAAAAAACGACTGAAGCGAAAAAAAGCTCTTATTCAGAATGTGAAAACAATGATTTCTTCATTACAACGTGAAAGAAAACGTTGTGCTTGTACAGACATTTCCTGCATGGTTCCTGAGTGTATGTGACTTTGTCGCATTCGCTATAAGCCTTAGCATTGTCTTTTCAAACCTTAGTCAATTTGTACAATCAAAACTAGGACATAACACAAGTGGCCTGCACTGCTAAGCCGAAGAAGCACATGAGTAGAAGACCAGCATAAAAAGCTGCAGGGAGCTAATTTATATCAACATTCACTATGGCTCCAGCTTTGCACATGCAGTGCAAACTCACCAAATAAGTTTCAGTGCAAACAAGCTGCCGCTTAGCGTTCACTACACCAAACGTTTGAGAGTCACGATGGCAACGTAGCAGTCTCGAATCGAACTGGGCCTTCTCATAATTAACGAATTCGTATCCTAATTCACGCGTCAATCAATTTTATTGACAGACGCTCGCGGCGAAGATCGGGTATGCTGGCGACTTTCGCTTTTGCCGAGGAGCAGTACTCACGTCGAGTGGCACAACCAATCTGCTATCTTTCTCTCGCATACTATGCGCACACGCGCACAGAAGGGAAAGTTATATAATCACGCGGCTAAAATGTGTGGCGTTAAATTTCGCCGCAATCACAACATATCCAATCACAGCCGTGTTGCAGCCATTGTGCGAGCGTTTCTGGTTACCACTTGCTCTGATAGTTGGTGGAAGCAAACTGGTGATAGTTGGTGGATAGTTGGTGGAAGTTGGTGGAGCACCACAAAAGTGCTGCGTATGCACCCTTGCTGCTTTCGAGAGTGGAAATTTCTATGCTGCAGGAGGAACTAAACAATATGTCCGAAAGAGGACAAATGCCCACGAACATGCCTTTGGGAGGCGCGTGATAGCGCAACATACACGCTGACGTGGCTGCAGTATTAAAATGTTGACTGAGTGGCGGCGCTGGCGTGTTCACACGGGGCGTTTCAGTGATAATCGCTGTGAATGTCCGACATGCGTTTCCAACGCCACGTGTTCCTGTAGCCATTTTAGCTGCGCTGTGATCACTCGCTTTACAATTTATTCCTGACATTGCCATCGATGAGGAAGCTCGGAGCAATCTTTTATGCCTGAGATGCTTGGATAATCCTGCATAGCACCCCTGGATAAAAAACTGAAGACTGTATACGCTTTCTGATTGGAGCAGACCAAATGTTAAAAAGGGCCTTTTCTTGGTAGGTATTCTGTGCATGTGCGCCGGCCTCGAGGAGGCACGCGCACAGCACGCGCCATGATTTCTGCTGGATAAAACGTGACTACACGTGTGAACCAATAGACATATAGTGCCGCAAACATAGAAATATTTTCCCCAAAGAGAGGCTCGAACGCAGCCTTCAGAGATTGCCTATACCGGCATGCGAATGGCGATTTCGGAGACCAAGAGCCTTATTATTTCCAACTTTGCACATTAACCACTGAGCTACGCCACCAGATGGCCGGAGTCTAAGAGCCACCAGTTTTGATTTCGGTGATTTTCATTTGAATTTGGACTAGTAATTGATTCGGTCTACTTAAAAGCCCATTCTTATTGAACGATGTTGTTGCTCAGAAGCACCAGATAGGCCAAACTTCCACCAACATGAAATTGGGATGAACGTTTCAAGGTCCGATACCATGCGAAGAACACACTTATGAAGGGGCTGTTATGCACATCTGCGCTTTCATAAGAGCTGTGACGATTCGTACATGTCTCACTCATTGCAATATTTCTCACACTCCGAGGTTGGTATAGCTGTGAAACAGTTGCAAACGACAAGAATGACGCATGTAGACAATTCAAGAAGAAGTAATACACAAGGGTTGGCGATTTCAAGTCAAACTTTCTTCGGCGAAGCAAAACGGTGAACTCGATTTTAACAAGTGGCCGAGTACTTGTTCGACAACTGAAGATTTCAGCATGACGAATTCCCCGAAAGCCCTACCCGAAAACGACCTGAGAAGGTGATGAGACCATTCAAATCTGGAAAACGGGTTGGTCAGTTTGCCTTTGTAGGACAAAGCCTCATTCATTGACGACAAGCGTACTATCAGGGTATGCACACGCCTTACGAACGCTGAGCTCACTTGGTGCGAGATGACACCGCCACTACTGCCGCACCGATAAAACTCCTCGCCTGTTGTTTGCTCACCGAGAAGTACCTAATTAGTATGTTGAAATTCATGCTTGCTTATGGTGGGGTGATCCTGCACGCAGTTAAAAGTGAAATTAGAAACAGTTCGACGCGTGCTCGGTTTCGGACAAAGGTGACAAGTGCACTGGGAGCAACTGACCATTGTGATCGTGTGCACCAGAAGGCCACCAGAAGTGAGGAAAGCGGATTTCATTGGGCTGGTTATTGTGGCGCCAGTAATGAACGACTAGTGATTTCAAGCAAGTGCACCTTAGTGTTCCTAAATGGACGCTTGTGGGCCGTTCTCATAGAGCTTTACGACTCTTTTACAATGACATTCTATTGTCGTCTTCACCTCAGGCAGCGGAGTGTGTTGTATATTGATTCAAGAAATAGGAGAAAAAAGTGTGGGCATGACGGGAGAGCTTGTGCAGGGTGTGTCGAGCGAATGTTTGATGAACATGGACGCATTTCTTATCTATACCAATCATTAAAGTTTTTGTTTTGTGTCTGTTATACCAGAGAACTAATCTTTCTTCTAAACGGCTATATCTAGGTGTTCTTACTTGAGGACGCTGCCACCTGCCTTGCTGGGCTGCTGAATAATCTGGTGGCTGATATGAGCTGTGTCGTAATGTCCCCAGGCCTCCGCCACTTTGTTACTCATTCTTGTGTCTTGCAGAAGATGGCATTAGCACATGGCACTGAATAATAAAGGAGGGTCGAAGGTGCCTATCATAATCGTTCTCTCACTGTTCCATACTTGCTGTCGGAGGTTCTTACGACTGTATTGCCGTCTTACGCTCTACAAATTTCTTCAGCGGTCTTGTGTAAGAAACGACAGGACCTGGCACCCACGTGCGTCTTTGCGAAGTTCACATTAAGAACCACATCTTCGACTGCTTGAATAAGCTGTCCCAAGGCAGGTCACTTCATATTTTGTGAACTTTTGGAGAAATGCTTTGTACTTCGTTGATAGCTAGAAGGAAACCGGCGACTTCGCAATGCGACCCGGTGCCTCCCGGTGACCAGGTAGCGATTGGCCTTGGACTCGACACTCAATATAGTTTTGGATTATGAGGGGGTGTTGGTCGCGACCAAGGGCAACAGATGCCGTGAGATGGGTCATGACGCGAAGTCTGAGGTCTCGACCACGACGCCCACTTGGCGAATTTTGTCAGAGTATGTGGTAGCATGTTCTGCGAAGTTTGCTGGGAATGAGCTTCTGGACGCAGATTACCATGGTGGTGTGTCGCAGAGCTCCAGTGTGCGATAGAGTCTGTGCCGGCAATACATGGTTCGAGACTTAGAAAAGCTGGCCAAAAGCACTTCTTACCTCGTACACTGACCTGTCCAGAATTTTCTCGTGATGCCTTCACAGACATGACATGCTTTGACGGCATCTCTAACGTGGTCAGCGGCCACTAGCTATTATCAATTATGCGGCCATGCATAGAAGCTGCTGAGCGTGTTCACAGGATTTTTCCACCCGAGGACACAGTGGTAAAAGCCGCAAAACTCCAGTATTGCCCAAGAGCCGTCAGCGGTGAAGTGACAGGCCGGAGCCCAGAGTGTACCCATGTCAAGCAGCCCATTTCACTTTCAGAGCTGCGACAGGGCATGCAGGAGGTTATACAGATGATCTCGGCAAGTTTGCTTCAAGAATCGGGAAGTTACAACAGCTAACAAGGTATAGATAGTGGGCGATGCTGGTCAGACGGCGGGAGGCAGGCTGCAGCTTGACTGTATGATGTTGCGCGATATTCTGTATCAGCTACACGGCGCTGTCGGGTTGACCAGGGAAAGTGCCAAGGCCAACCTCTGTGGAGGGTACAGCATTTTCGATACTTGTGGTGTTCAGATCATGGCCAAGGACGTGTGGACGGCGTCCTTTGGAAGCACAGCTTTAGTCAGACTAGTGAGCACGGGAACCGTATAGTTGGCAGCGTCAACAATGTCCGCAGGCAAGAGAAACCTGTGTGATGTCATGTCGTAAACAGGTACTGCGGCATTAACGAAGCGGTGTTGAGCCCCCGAAAAACCCTGGCAGTAGCGGAGCCGAGTGTAAGGAAGCCAAAGCGGTGCTCAAACATCAGTGTGAGATTGGCTGGTGTGAAGAGAAAAACAAAGCTCTAATAGCACAGCCAGCCAAACAATTGGGCGGTTTTTCTGGGAGGTTGTTCCGTTGTTCTCTTAACAAATATATATATATATATATATTGCTACATGCATGTACATTGATATTCTAGGGGGCGATGCGCGTGTGTGCCTGACGAGGAAGAGGAAGGGTTGTCTCGGCTCGATCGCTGGTGAACCGGGCACGCTATTACCGCTGGTTTGGAATATATTTAATCCCCAGCCTCGTCGTTACGGCGTCTCTTCTTTTCCGTAACATATTTGGTGGAGGTGGAACGTTCCCCGTCTTCACCACGAAGCTTCGCAGTGGCCACACCATTCAGTCTCCGGCCATGGCTACCAATGACAAAAGCCTGTCAGCGTCTCCATCTGTAGCTCCAGCCACCACATACCTGACGATGCCCACCCCCCGTGATCCAGGTACATTATCCGCACAACCTGGGCTCGACGTCGACTACTGGCTCCGTATGTACGAGCGTGTTAGCCACACACACCAATGGGACCCTACCATGATGCTCGCCAACGTAATATTTTACTTGAACGGCACACCACGGGTCTGGTTTGACGCCCATGAGACCGAGCTCACCAGCTGGGATACCTTCAAAGAGCGACTACGCGACATCTTCGGGTACCCGTCCGGTCGCCAAATGGAAGCGCGAAAAGAACTCGCCACTCGTGTGCAGTCGTCAACAGAGTCGTATGTCTCGTACATACAGGATGTGCTCGCGTTGTGCCGAAAAGTCGACGAGCAAATGACAGAGAGTGACAAGGTGGGCCACATACTTAAGGGCATAGCGGACGACGCCTTCAATTTGCTCGTCTACAATAACGTCACGACAGTAGATATGACTATCAAGGAATGCCGTCGCTTCGAAATGGCCAAAAGCCTCCGTGTTCTGCCACAATTTACGCGGCTACCAAACACGGCTGTTACATCCACTTGCACCGATCTCGGTGCCGCACCACCCATGCAGGACAGCGTGACACGAATAGTTCGACGGGAGCTTGAGGCGTCAAGTCCGGCACCATTTCCTTCACATCCGCTCGACCATGGCACCGCAGAAACGCCTCCACCGGTATCCGTTATTCAAGCCTTCGTGAGGCAGGAAATTGCAAAGCTTGGTTTTCCTGTCGCCTTATCTGTCTCCCGACCCGTCTCCAGACCAATAACAACAAATGCACCACACAATGACTTCCACTTCATTCCGCGATCCCGCAATCCGGCGGAATGGAGAACTGCAGACGACAAGCCGATCTGCTTCCGCTGCCACCAAGTTGGCCATATCTCCCGCTACTGCCGCAGCACTTGGACGCCCTCAAACTGGAGCCATTTTTCCTCTAATCGACCATACGAGGACTCCCGTCGGTATTCGCCCAGTCGTGTGTACCCTTCTTCCGACATCCCAAACAGCCGCTCCACTGCTCGTTCACCGCCACCTCAACGTCGCCGTTCCCCATCGCCCCAACCACGCCACTATCCGTCGCCGGTCAACTGTGGATCCTCTCGGACGGAAAACTAGATCATGCAGCTCCTGGAGGTAGTGCTGCATCGCTTGCGATTGATCCAAATCCTGCATTGACGCTCCCCACTGATACGAACTTGATTGAGGTGTATGTGGACGGTATTTTTTGACGGCGTTAGTCGATACCGGAGGTCAAGTGTCTATAATGAGTGCTCATCTGTGTCGCCTGCTCAAAAAAGTCCTCACGCCTGCAGCAACTAAAGCCCTCCGTGTCGCTGATGGTGAAACTGTGGCCATCACTGGAATGTGTACCGCTCGTGTTAGTATTGCCGGCCGCCATGTTCCCGTTTTATTTACGGTGCTTGAAAATTGCCCCCACGACCTATTCTTCGGCATGGACTTCCTATCGACGCATTCTGCCCTCATCGATTGTGCCGCCGGTACTCTTTGCCTAGAGCTTCCTCTTCTCCCGGATTCTCACCCTGAACTCCTGAACAGCTTGTGCACCACTGACTTCTTCCGGATACCGCCATAAGCTCTCATATTCATCGAATTGGCAACACCCTCTCCCGTGCTCGACGGTGATTATATCGTGACGCCGATTACTGATGTTCTCCTGGCGCGTGACATTACTGTCCCACACTCTGTCGTAAGCATGGCCTCTAACCGAACATATTTACGTGTTATGAATTCCGGTTTCATAAAACAAGTGCTACCCCAAGGAATTTCGGTCGCCACACTAAGGCCTATAATTGACGACCACGTCACCTGTTTTACGGCAGACGTATGTCCCGAGCACCCACATCACTCGCAGGATGTCACGTGCCTCGATGCGACCTTACGCTCCATGATCGCCCCGGACCTCAAACCTGAGAAGTCAACCGCGCTATGCCGCCTTCTGGCTTCATACCGCGACATATTCGATGTCGACTACCGTCCACTCGGCCAGACTTCACTCGTCAAGCACCGCATTAACACAGGTGATTCTCATCCCATTCATCGGCGACCATACCGTGTGTCTGCCACCGAGCGTAAAATAATTCACCAAGAAGTCACCAAGATGTTAGCCAAAGGAATGATTGAACCCTCTTCAAGCCCATGGGCGTCCCCCGTTGTGCTCGTTAAAAAGAAAGATGGCACGTGGCGCTTCTGCGTGGATTACCGTCATCTGAATCGAATCACGAAAAAGGACGTTTACCCTTTACCCCGCATCGATGACGCTCTCGATTGTCTCCACGGCGCCCGATACGTTTCCACAATAGACCTACGTTCCGGCTACTGGCAGATTGCTGTCGACGAAAAAGACCAAGAGAAGACTGCATTTGTAACTCCAGACGGCCTATATCAGTTCAAGGTTATGCCATTTGGGCTATGTAACGCCCCAGCCACGTAGGAGCGCATGATGGACTCTCTGCTACAAGGGTTCAAATGGTCAACATGTCTGTTATTTTGACGATGTAGTTGTATATTCTCCAATATTTGAGACCCACCTTCAGCGTTTGTCAGCTATTCTCGACATATTCCGCACTGCAGGCCTCCAATTGAACTCGTCGAAGTGCCGCTTCGGACGCCGGCGAATTACAGTGTTGGGCCACCTTGTCGACGCCTCTGGTCGACAAGGTGGCCGGACCCCGAGAGAATTCGTGCAGTCACCAGTTTTCCTGTACCCCAGTCAGCCAAAGACGTCCGGAGTTTTGTAGGACTTTGCTCCTATTTTAGAAGGTTTGTGAAAGATTTCGCAACCATCGCTCGACCCCTCACAGAGCTTCTAAAGAAAGACGTCACATTTACGTGGGGTACCGACCAAGCTGCTGCTTTCTCTCACCTAATCACGCTACTGACGACTCCACCCATATTGGCTCACTTTGACCCATTCGCTCCGACGGAAGTTCGAACCGATGCTAGTGGTCACGGAATCGGAGCCTTGTTAGCCCAGCGCCAACGGGGACACGACTGAGTTGTCGCCTACGCTAGCCGCCTCCTCACAGCTGCTGAGCGCAACTATTCTATTACGGAGCGTGAATGTCTTGCTCTTGTTTGGGCAGTCTCCAAGTTTCGCCCATATTTATATGGCACTAATTTCTCTTTGATAACTGACCATCATGCGCTATGTTGGCTTACGTCTCTGAAGGATCCTACTGGCCGGCTCGGGCGCTGGGCTCTGCGACTCCAAGAGTATACCTTTACGGTGACGTACAAGTCCGGACGCCTACATCAGGACGCAGACTGCCAGTCGCGCTACCCGGTCGCTGAGTCGAGCACTATGCATGACGCCGACATCGAGCCTTGCGTCTTTTCCCTTTCGCAAATGACATGTATCGGTGACGAGCAGCGGTATGATGCGTCCTTGCGTGCTATCATTGAGCGCCTCGAATCACCATCTTCCAGTCAGTCCTATCGCTTGTTCGTGCTCCACGATGGTGTATTATACCCCCAAAGTTTTGAGCCGGATGGACCGGCTCTGCTGCTTGTCATTCCGAAACAACTTCGCTCGGAAGTTCTACATGAACTTTATGACCTTCCGACTGCTGGTCACCTTGGTGTGTCACGCACTTACGACCGAATACGCCGACGCTTCTACTGGCCAGGGCTTGCACGCTCAGTCAGAAGGTACGTTGCGGCTTGTAAGAAATGTCAGCGCCGTAAAACGCCATCGACACTTCCCGCCGGATGCCTTCAACCACTTGATATTCCGTCAGAACCGTTCCTCCGCGTTGGCTTGGACCTACTTGGCCCCTTTCCCTTGTCTTCCTCGGGTAACAAGTGGATAGCCGTGGCCACCGACTACGCCACGCGTTATGCCATCACACGAGCTCTCCCAACAAGCTGCGCCACAGATGTCGCCGACTTCCTCCTCAAGGACGTGATTTTGCAACACGGAGTCCCATGGCAGCTGCTTACAGACTGTGGCCGAACCTTTTTGTCGAAGGTCATAGCCGACATCTTGCAGTCCTGTAAAACGAGACACAAGCTGACTACGTCATACCACCCTTAAACCAATGGACTAACGGAGCGCCTAAATCGAACTCCTATAGACATGCTCGCTAAGTATGTTTCTACCAACCACACCGACTGGGATCTCGCGTTGCCGTACGTCACATTTGTCTACAATTCTTTGCGCCACGACACTGCCGGTTACTCTCCATTTTTTCTGCTGTTTGGCCGAAAACCAACATTGCCTCTAGACACCGTCATACCGTCCCCTGGAGTACCGACCAGTGAATATGCCATGGACGCTATCACTCGGGCCACTCACGCACGCGAAATCACCCGTACTCGCCTTCTGACCTCTCAAGAGAACCAACGGCGCTTGTATGACCAACGACCCCGCGACGTACACTTTTCACCCGGTTCTTTGGTACTGCTCTGGTCTCCGACCCGCAAGTTGGCTTGTAAGAGAAACTGCTTACTCGCTACACAGGCCCATACCGAGTCCTTCGTGTGGTTAGGCCTGTAACATATCAAATTGGTCCTGCCACCCCGTTGCCTTCATGTGCCCAACAGGCTACCGATATTGTACATGTTGCACGCTTGAAGCCCTACAACTCTCCTAGTGACGTTGACATCTAAATACGCCGAGACGGCGCTTGCGCCGCCGGGGGTTATGCTACATGCATGTACATTGATATTCTAGGGGGCGACGCGCGTGTGTGCCTGACGAGGAAGACGAAGGGTTGTCTCGGCTCGATCGCTGGTGAACCGGGCACGCCATTACCGCTGGTTTGGAATATATTTAGTCCCCAGCCTCGTCGTTACGGCGTCTCTTCTTTTCCGTAACATAATATATATATATATATATATATATATATATATATATATATATATATGTGTGTGTGTGTGTGTGTGTGTGTGTGACGCTACGATGACTGGGCGACGTTGCCTGGCTCGTACGCCACGTTTTTTCTATTCTCACTTCTTCCTTCTCAGCTGCTACTTCTAACTCCTAACCATTCCTGTCTTCTTACGTTGCAAAATTCCCCCTCCCCCCGAAAGAAGTCACGTCACATGAACAGAAACGAAAACTAAGCATGCACGGCTTAGAAGTGAACACTGCCAAAAATGGAAGATCGTTCTATGTCCCAGGAAGTTTCCGTAAACACACTAGCTTCACAGGAGAGTGCAGCAGTCCGGTAAGTCCTGGAGTTCTGGTGGGCAAGGCTGACTGTTGTGTACTCTAAAACACAAGTACACCTTGAACGTGGAAACTGCAGATGATGAAACTGTTTGTATTATGACAAGAAATGAACGTAGTGTGAAGGCTTTGGAGCACCAGCAGCTTGATTTGCATAGGCGTCGTGCTCTATGCCTTCATTGGTACACATGCAGCGCCAACCGTCTGCGTGTTTGTTTACCAAGGTTGTTGCGGTAATTTCCGCGTTCTACCGGAATACAGGGCGTTGGTTTGCGCCTTTCCGTCGTCGTATGTCATGTTGTCAGAGTATTGATTCTGCTGGAGAAAACTTACTTGACGTCCCTTGGGAAAATGTCTGGGACTCGATGCTTTCTTTGTCTCGAGTGAGACATCTTGAATATGTTGTCGCTTTGATTGAGTCGTTTATAAACGTCTTTTTTGACGCCGTAAATGTTCTTCCGACATATCTAGCTGTCCGTGTCGAATAAAAAGACGCATAACCTGGCCGATTTCACTGTTCTGGCCTTGCTGATGTTGCGAAAAGTGTTGAGTTGGCAGCCTTTTTCGAATAGGACAATGATTTTCTTGGCAATTTGACGTAGTGTACAGTTGGTAGTTGTTGCGACGCTTTTCAGGCAGCGCAGTTGGTGGGACAGATTTGACTGAAGGAACAACAGAGGCGCCTGCGACAGCATTCATTACGTAGGTTTCTGGCACCTGGCAACCTGTAGGTGTTGCTTCTGAGCCTCCTTTGTTTGGGCTTTCAGATGGCTGTGCTCTTAATGGCGACACCGAAATAGGCGTAGTTTGGTCAGATTCTAGTTGGGAATGACTGTCTTTCTGTGCAATTTACGATGCGAGCTCTTCTGGCGCATGGAACTGAACTGTAGATCCCGTGCTTGTCTAAGTATGTTCCCAGCTTCTCTGCTCTATTCCGACCATAGTCAACGTGTGAGACGCGAGGAGGGCGTTGTGAACGACCGAAGATCCACGCGATGGAAAAGCAGGAGGTCGGTCAATGCATGAAGGCTGCTTTTGACTGTGACGACCAAGTGCGGTTGTCTGTAGATGGTTTGAAGTTTTTGTTCGTCGTCATCTTCTCTTGGTGTGATGATGGCGCTGAGAAAATTGCGGGTGGTCATCGTCGTTGAATGAGGAGATGCTGTCGCTAGTCCCAGCGTTATTTACGAGTGCATTGCAAGCATCGTTTCTGTCAAGGAAAGCAGTAGATACATTTTCGTTTTTATCAACGAGACTTGCATTCAATGGTGACTCCGTACTGTTTCTACTTTGGGTTGGTCCAGTTCCCGAGGCTGACATCGCCGCAAACATGGCTTGACGTTGTTCCGATTCCGTATGTTTGTTTCTTTGCGGGAGAATTGAGCTACGTGTTCCTGAAGTACAACGGCTTTCGGAATGGCAGTGGCTTGACAAGGTGTTTTCCCGATGCGCCGGGTCATCTAGCATGAATACGGCGTCCTTATAAGGCAAGTGGTGAGTATTAGGAGTGCTTGATGAAATGCGTGATGAAAACCCAGGTGGTAGACCACGTATGTGAGACGAACAGAGCAGGACTTCCGGTGGTTGAGCAACGTCTCGTGTCATATGCTGGAGCGATGACTTTGAAAATGCCGACTTTCGTGCAGAAGGGAGGCCCGCTCGGTGGTTCGCTTTCCCACAAAATACGCATTGTCGTCGGTCACTGAACCCGTGTGCCACTTCGTCTTTTGCCAGTGGTCGAATCTTGTGTGTTGGAATGGTTGATGACTGCCAGCGAAATTGACGACTGAGTACAATTGTCTGCGGATGGTGGGTTATAATCGAGTCTTCGTCAAAGCCGTCGTTGTATTCTTTAAACCAAATGATCATTTCTAATTTTATCTTTTCCCATGACTCATCGTTTTGAAATATGTGGGTGAGGTAGAATTTGAAGGCCTCACCGGAGACATAGTCGGTAAAGTTGATGATCATCTCCTGTTTCTACCATGATGCAATGGTTGCATGGAGTTTGAACAGATCGAACCAGTCCTGTACAGGTCCATCGTCCGCTGCTCCTGTGTACTTTGGAATGGGAAGGTCAGTCGATGATTCTGGCATGGTGCTGGTCGCTGTATGTGGCCAGGAGATGATGCCATAGCCGATGTATGGTCAGGGCGTCTCGTGGAAAACTGCGTCGATGATGAGACAGTGATGAAGTGGCTGGGAGGTCTTCATCCTGTTGACTCTTGTGACGCTACGATGACTGGAAGACGTGGCCTGGCTGATACGCCATGTTTATTCTATTCTCACTTTTTCCTTCTCGGCTTCTACTTCAAACTCGTAACCATTCCTGCCTTTTAGGTCACACACACACACACACACACACACACACACACACACACACACACACACACACATATATATATATATATATATATATATATATATATATATATATATATAAGAAAAGAAGTGTATACATAAGGGCTCATTTTTCCGTGTTTTTACACATTAATATTGAGATCTAACAGACAATAATGCCAAGGAAAGTATAGGGGAAGATATTAGACCGAATCGTAATGTAAATATGAAGAAGAGTGGGTGAAAACATAATTTGCTGTAGGCAGGATTTGAACCTGCGACCTTCGAACGACGCGTTCGACCACTGAGCTACCACAACAGCTATCCCACTAGCCACTTTTTTAGAATTTATACGTGAATTAGACGTGGGAGTGTCAGTGAGCGCCACCAGTATCCGGGGCGGCGAGTTTGGCCCTCTCTTTTCAGCCTGTTTGGCGTCACGTAACGCGTTAACTTGTTACGAGTGGGCAGCTGACGAATAGTCCCTCGTATACAACCTAAAGGCACTAAGTCTGCCAGTAGGAGACCCTCGTTAATGAATAAGGAAAGAAGTGTATACCTAAGGGCTCGTTTTTTTCGTATTTTCACACAGTATTCATGAGATCTAACAGACAATAATGCCAAGGAAAGTATAGGGGAAGATATTAGACCAAATTATATAGCAAATATGAAGAAAAGTGGGTAAAAAGGTAACTTGCCGTGGACGGATCGCGCCCACGGCAAGTTACCTTTTCACCCACTTCTCTTCATATTTACATTACAATTCGGTGTAATATCTTCCCCTATACTTTCCTTGGCATTATTGTCTGTTAGATCTCATATCTATCTATCTATCTATCTATCTTTCTATCTATCTATCTTTCTATATATCTATCTATCTATCTATCTATCTATCTATATATATATATATATATATATATATATATATATATATATATATATATATATATATATATAATGTTGTAAAGAGAACTGAGAATGTATACACGTAGATTTATTAATAGCCTCGCTTCGATTGCGTACCATAAGGAAAAGTTATATATATGCCTCTAAAAAACTGTTTTTTTCTGACGTTTTGATCGGAGACCAATCTTCATCAGTCGTCTGATGAAGATCGGTCTCTGATCAGAACGCCAGAAAAAACAGTTTTTAGAAGCGTTCAATTACACTTTCACACACAAAGATATATATATATATATATATATATATATATATATATATATATATATATATATATATATATATATATATATGCAGGCATGGTGGCGGAGTGACCGTGGCGTTGCAAGTAGTCAAGTTCTCTATGAAATGTCACAACATAGTTTATTTAAACACTATGTTGTAAACTACGTTGTGACTTCTCACAGAGGAATAACTTGACTATATGTATATATAAATATATATTTATATTTACACAGGTGGTGTCATTTGTTGTATTTGGTGAAATGTTTCCTAGCTGTGCATATTTTATTGATATTTCAATGCCTTTGCCCATAGAGGAAGAATGTAACAGCACCAAGGCGCACACCTGTAAGTATTATTTTCTTGAAAATCCACTTGGAAATTTGTTTTAGAGTTGTTTCTTAATTCATGAATGCGTGCCGCAGCCTTCTAACGTTACCAGCAGCCCCTGCTTAACGAATGTTCAGCCCTGTTTCAATGAATTTTTAATGTGCTACCTCGTACTTACTGTATAACTTCGTAACTGTACTACTTCATAGCACATTCGCTGCTACGTTACCACTACTCAGGCTTCACCCTCAATGCATGCAATTCATCTTGCCCTCCCCCCTCCCTGGGAGGATGTTGGAAAACAGTAATGGAGGAACTCGGAGCATACCAGACTTCATCGATAAACAAGGAAGCTGAGGTGGCATCGAGGGCATGGTACTTGCACCAGTGGTGGGGGCCAGTTTGCATTCAGCCTCGGCATTGAAAGCACGTCTCTCTTCTGCGTTTAGGACATCATTCATTTCGCTGCAGGCAGAAGAAACATTTAGATTATGGCGCTACGGTGGCGTATTCAGTAGATGTGAGCGATTCCCCCGCTATTGATGTGTTGTATGTGTGAGTGCGCTTGTGGGCGCGTATATATACGTAAGCACAGCGACAAATAAATGCTGAAAATTGAACCCCCTAACGGTTCATGTGGCTATGACAGTGGGAGACTCATGTTCTTAAGGTATCAATTTATTTATTTATTCATGTACACTAAAGGCCCAAGGGCTTTACATAGGGGGGGTAATAGTGTACATATATAGAAACTAACACGAACAATAAAGTAATAAAATGTATGAAAAAGAAAATAACTGCGTATAAATAATGTACAAAATCGCAAAAAATCATTTATGAAGACAAAACTACACTAAAAAGGAAGGCGTAACAAAAGAACAAGCGAGGTTGAACATTTTTATTCCAAACAATGCTGATCATATTCAAATGAGCTAGTTATACAGCGTGCTAAATAACCGTTATATAAGCAGATGTACATCTGGGCCGGTTGTATTAGGTCATTCAAACACCAAGATGAAGCTTTAATTTGTGAGTGAATTCTTCGTGGTTTTTCACACAGACAATATCGTTGGGAAGTTGATTTCAATGATTAACAGCAAGAATTAATGGCGAATGTAAAAACAGGTTTTTCGGGCAAATAAATGTTCTGATTTGAATTTGTGGTTTAGACGAGCAAATATTTATGAGCAGGTTTAATATGTGCAGACAGTTGCGAATGGTTATGGTAGAGATTGTGAAAAAGAGACAGAAGGGAGAACAGTCTGCGTGACTGTTGAGATGGCAAGTTTAGAGAATTTTTAACTTCATTTATGCTAGAAGTTCGAGAGTATATATCTTATGACACGAGCACTTTTGTTTTGAAGAGACTCTATTTTATTTATGAGGTAAACCTGGTGAGGGTTCCATATTTGGGAAGCATAGTCAAGCTTAGAGTGGACTAGTGTATTGCAAGATAAATGTTTAGTATCAGAATTGGCGAAATGTAAGTTACGTCGGATGAATCCCAGTGTCTTATAAGCGTTGCTAGTGACAGTGTCAATGCGTAAGTTCCATTATAGGTCACTTGTTAAGTGAACTCCCGTATACTTAAAATTGAGAACATTTTCAACTTGTTTCTCATTCAATGTGTAGTGATTGGTTATTGGTGTCTGTTTCGTAGTAAATGAAAGGACCTTTGTTTTTCTCACGTTGACTTTCATCTGCCAGTCTTGACACCACTTAGCTAATATGTTATGATCGTTCTGCAAATTATAGGCATCTTTATTGCTAACCACCTTTCTATATATCACGCAGTCGTCGGCGAATAATCTCACCGTGGAAGTCATAGAAGTAGCTATATCATTAATGTATATTAGAAACAGAATCGGTCCCAGTACAGATCCTTGAGGCACTCCCGGTTTGACGTGCGCTGAAGGGGAGTGTTTGTCATTGACTACAACGAATTGGTACTGGTTAGTTAGGAATTCCGGTATTTAATTAAAAACGTGGGTGTTTAATTTAAGAATGGTAAGCTTTTTCATTAGTTTGGAATGAGAGACTTTATCGAATGCTTTTTTAAAACCTACTAAAACAGCATCGATCTGGCATCGGTCTTAGAAAGCCATATGAATGCTGTAATTAACTCAAATAATTGTGTCTCTCAAGATCAACCACGCAGGAAGCGACGTTGGTTGTCAAAAAATAAATTGTTTTCCGCTAAGTAATTCTTGACTGCCGATGAAATGTTGTGTTCAAGCAGTTTGCTGCCAATAGTAGTTAGGGAGATTGGCCTGTAGTTAGTTGGGCTAAAACAGTTTCCAGATTTATATATAGGTATTACGCGGGCTAGCTTCCAGTCGTCGGGTACACAGCCTGTGTCGAGAAACTGTGGGAAAACGGCACTTAACAAAGGACATAATGCTAGCTTTAACATCTTAAGCATTTTCGGGCATGTCTTGTAAGGACCTGGTGCAGAATTTGCAGAAAGGCCATCAATAGCTGCTGCGATGCCTCGCGGAGTGATAAGGACATCTTGCATGCAGGAGGTTAAAGGAATAGCGTGTAGGTTAGGTGGCACTGGACTTTCATACGTAAACACAGAGCTAAAGAAGTTACCAAATTCGGTCGCGGCGTCTGCCGTAGAAAGGAGTTTTCCGTCTCTTGATACCGATATTATGGCTTTGGAATCGCACCTTAGACTCACAAACTTTCAAAACTTTTTACTGTTGCTTTTTAACATGTTTGAAATATCATAGTAGTTAAAATTTGTCTTTCGCTGTTTCTATTTCCATTTTACATATCTGCGCGTGTTCACGATAACGCTTCCAGTCATCCTCAGATGCTGTCGATTTCGCTCGCGAGTACAATTGTTTTTTTTTTCTTTAATGAAGCGTTTTACGTGAGTCGTGAACCATGTGCTTTGTTTTGATGCGGCTATGGTGACTTTGGGAATGTATTTTCTTTTTAGTGAGATAAGTTCGCCCCGGATAAGTGTCCAGCTTTTGTTTGCATAACGGTCACCAATAGTGTTTAAAAAATGAATAGAATAAGAAGAGAGTTGGCTTGATATCACGTGAACATTTGCTCGTGCGTAGTCAAAGATAGTTTCCTTTTTATTGCGTGTTTTTTCTCAAAATGTTTCAAGTTCACCATGCAAGATTTTGTGATCGCTGACGCCTTCTAACACATTAACACACGTGTTGGTTGGATCAGTAGTGAGCACGAGATCTCAAATCGATTCGCCACATGTGTGTACACAAACCATTTGACTTAAGCTAAACAAAAAAGTACCTCAAGGAAATCCTGACACTCACGTTTTCTTGTGCCATCGAGAGCCACGCATGCCTGCCAGTCAATATTGGGATAATTAAAATCACCAGCCATCACAATTGGTGACAGTGGGAATTTGTTGTGTATTGTATTAAGGGACTCGTTTAGGCACTCTGGGAAGTCGTCAGTTGATTCTGGTGCACGGTAGCAGACTGCGATAGCACAAGTTACAGCTTCAAAGGGGCGGAGTTCAACACACATAATTTCGAGGCACGTGTCCGTTACAATGACACGCGCGTCCATATTTTTCCTTATAGCGATTAACACTCTACCACAACGTGAGGCCAATCTATCTTTCCTAGATATTGTGAAGTTTTTAGACACAGACAGCTCACTATCTGATACAATACCAGACAACCATGTTTCGGTTCCTAAAACAATATCAGCAGAACACATCTCGAGGAAAGCACATAGATGGTGCTGCTTGTGGAAGAGACTCCTGAAGTTCGATACTAAGATTGATAAAGGTCTATCTAAGCTTTGTTGTTCAAGTCAGTGCGTTGTATCACGTTCATCAGACTTTGGTAGAGCACGAACCTGATTGCTTGACGAATCAACGCAGTACATGATTTTGTTTAGAAAAAGCTTATCGAATAGCAGTTTACACCTGTCTTGAGGTTTCCTATTTTCTCGTGCGAAATCCCTGAGTTTCTTTCCGATTTGCTGTACCCTGGGCGAGAACTCTTCCTTGATCCATACACGCTGCTCTAGGTGTTTAAGCTTGAAGGCCTTTGTGAGGGTGTTGGTCTTATCTTTAAAGTTGAAGAACCTTACAATGATAGGATGAACGCGGTCCTCTTTTTGTTCACTCAACCTGTGCGCACGCTCAATTTCTCCTGCTGGTAAGCCCGAATTCTTGATTAGAAATATTTACACGGGTCAACCTTGGTTATTATGGTGTCGTTAAGAACATATGAAAATATGCTAGGTTCTTTTTTTCTTGTTACTGGCATTAAAACTGTTTTTGTACATTTATCTCCATTGCCCAAAGTGTACACCACTCTGAAATAGCTGTGACTGATTGCTCCAACCTTTGGTGATCATTCTGCGAGGTAACTTCTTTAAGTATGACACAGTCATCCGCAAATAAATTTACATGCACGTTACTAGGAAGTTTTTCCGAGATATCATTTATATAGATCAGGAATAGGAGGGGTCCCAGTACGCTGCCTAGCGGCACACCCTAGGTTACACGGCGCGCAACGAACGAGCATTGCTTAATTTCTACGAACTGTTGCCTGTGCCGTAGGTATGCCTGGATCCTTGATATAATGTTTGAAGGAAGGCCTTTGCACTCAAGCTTGTAGATTAATTTTCCGTGAAGCAGCCTATAGAAGGCTTTACTGAAATCGAAAAATAGCATGTCAACTTGTCCGGACGAGTCAAGTACTTCAGAGATATCATGTACAACTGACGCAAGCTGAGTTGTAGCCAATAACCCCTTTCGGAATCCATGCTGTTGTTGACAGAGGACCTTGTGATCGCTCAAGTACTGGTGGATAAAACCTGCTACAATGTGTTCTAATAATTTACTACAAGTACTTGTAATAAAAACTGGTCGATAATTAAAAACTGCAAGATAGTCTCCCTTTTTATAAATTGGGACAACTCTGGCTTTGCGCCAGTCGGATGGAATATTCTCTAAGCGTAACATAACTTGAAAACCTATGTTAAAGAGAAACAAATCTGTTCTGCCGAACGCCGTAAAAAACATTCGGTATCCCGCCAGGGCCTGCAGATTTACGTACATGAAGATTAAGAAGCATTTCCGAAACACCTTCTCGAGAAATCGTAATCTCGTTCACAACAGGTCTCGCATTGCTTAGTTCATAACAGTCTAATTCAGAAAACACACTCCAGAAGTAATCTTTGAAATGTTCTGCGATTTCTTGGTGTTTTTTTATAGTTTTACCATTAATGTTTACTTTTTTGTGCGGCTTTTTGACTGACCTAGTTAGCACCAGAACTTTTGGGGAGAGTCTGTCTTTAAATCAGGAAGGCTACGACTAAAAAATCTATCTCGCGCCTTTTCCATTTTAGCCAGCAATTTTTTTTTAATTCTATGACCACTGCACTCTTGGATTTATGTTTCTTTTTCATTCTCTTGAGTTTGCGCATAGTTTGGATAATGTCTCTGCTTAACTAAGGGTCGGACAAAGGTTTCTTAACGCTCTTCAAAGGAATAAATTTGTCAATACAATAATTAATGGTGCCCGTAAACAGTTGCCAAGAAAGCTCTACATCGCTGTCAACAATATTTAGGTGCAAGTCTAAATAATTAATAATGAATTCATCATCCGCTTTGTGATAATCTCTAACTTCCGTTTTTACGGTGTAACCGTACATTACTCACACTTATTGATACCATAAAGGAAATCAACTGATGATCAGAAATGCCATTCTCTATCTCAACAACTCCTTCCCTGAAAACGTCACTAATAAATAACAAGTCAAGAATAATGCCACCACAGGTTAGGTGCATGTAATTCATGTTTAGCAGAATATCAATGAGTAAGTCACAGGACAGGCTATGTTCATATCTCCAGTGATACCAATCTATTTGTGGGAGCTTAAAATCACCAGTAATTATTAGGTTTTTTCCTTTAATCTTCAAAATGTGATGATATACCTTCTGCATGTACTGATCATCAGTATTTAAGGCTCGATACACAGAACATAATATGAATTGCACACTTCGAACAGTGACACTAAAGAATAAACTTTCATGTTTGTCAATCAGATCTAGTACTCTTACATCAACACTATATTTTGCAATGACTGCAGCACCACCACCTCAGGAACTTCAATCTTTTCTAAACAATGAATGGTTCGGTGAAACACTTTCATCATCAAGCACCCCGCCGTGCAACCAAGTTTCAAGAATAACGCACACATGAGGATCATATGCCAGCAGGGTATTAAGCAGTTTTCTCTATTTTGTTGACAATACTTTGGGCATTTAGCGAAGACAGTCGCAATTGCCGATACTGTGACTGCTATTCTGTATGTCGCGTTCGTGTCTCAAAGTTTTCCTTTTTCTTTGGAATTTCTTTCCGCATATTGTGTGCGTCATCCCAAAAGTAAAGAGCACCGTCAATGCGAATCTTATCATGAACGAGCTTGAGTTTTTTACCGCTTGTTCTTTCATCTTGTGTACTGCTCCACAGAAGTCGGCGTCTGCGCGATGTGTCTGAACAATAGTCGTTTTACTATAACATAACTGTTCCCTTTAGCTTGCGTGCGTTCTTTAGCAGTGCTTCTTTTTCAGAGTATTTCTGAATGAGCACAATGACCGGCCTTCCTGAGTGTGCTTTTCCAAGTCGGTGAATACGAGCCACGGATATACAATTTATCCCTGGTTTGTCACGAAAGACGCCGTGAACAACCTTATCCCGTAGCTTCACCTCAGTTTCATTCAGCTCGTCCGGAATTCCAAGAACAATCAAATTCGAACGGCGACTGCGGTTTTCTGGATCGACAAGTTTTTCTTGTTGAACTTTGAGCAACTTTTGCACTGCATCCACAGCCGCATTTACTTCTTCGTGTTCGCGATTTCTCGCTTTTATTTAACCATGCTACATTCGAAGTTGCTTAGACGCTTTTCAAAGCCTTGTGCTGCTTTCACTGTGGATTCAGATCACTTTTTCATGGAAGCAATGTCTTCTTTATTCGCCTACTGGCCAAGTACTAACGATTGGAACATTTTCTCTACAGAGGGGCCCGGATTCTCTTCGACATCAGCACAAAGCAAAGACTTGCATGAAAATAAGCAATCATAAGCAATACTCAAGTACACACGTGAGAACGGCAAAAAAAATCAGGTATCTGTCATCACTGCGTATCGTGCTAGTCTAACTAACCTGAAGCCCCGCCGTGGTGGTCTAGTGGCTAAGGTACTCGGCTGCTGACCCGCAGGTCGCGGGTTCAAATCCCGGCTGCGGCGGCTGCATTTCCGATGGAGGCGGAAATGTTGTAGGCCCGTGTGCTCAGATTTGCGTGCACGTTAAAGAACCCCAGGTGGTCAAAATTTCCGGAGCCTCCACTACGGCGTCTCTCATAATCATATGGTGGTTTTGGAACGTTAAACCCCACAAATCAATCAATCAATCAATTTAACTAACCTGAACAAGAAAACGAGACGCATGGTCAGTGATCTGCTCCCAGCGTTTTCGACGTGCCCACTGGCAAGTCCGTCTTGCGATGCCTTCATTACAGGGGCTGGTTCCGTCGACGTCACGAACCCGTGACTCTTGCTCCTTGCTTCAGAAAGCGTTGGAAGGAGCCATGCAGTCTTGCCGTCGATGTCGCATGTTGTCGCTGCTGGAAGTAGCTTGAATGCGGGCGCATCGAAGAAGGGGGCAGATATCAGGAACAAGGCCTGAACAAGAAAAACGAGACGGATGGTCAGTGATCTGCTCCCAGCGCTTTTGCCGTGGCCATTGATTTTTACGAGGTCCGCACATTTGAGGAAGCCAAAGGTTTGTAGTTTTCAGATTAATTTTTTCATTTGTGTGAACCTGTGAGCAGAAAAGAAAACGAGACTCTACCAGAAATACACGGTGTCCACTACTCTGTATCAGGAGCTTAAATGCTCAGCTGCTGTTTTGAAGGTGGCAGGTTCTATCCCGGTGGCGGCAGTTGCATTTTGATGGAGGAGAAATGGAAGAAGTCAGTGCAATGTGATGTCAGAGCGCTGTAAAGGTCACCAGATGGTCTAAATTTTCAGATCCCTCTACTGCAGCGTCTCTCGTGGTCATATCAGGATTTTGGGGCGAAAAACCCCAGATGTTATCATTAAACAATGCACGCTGACTGACATCAGCGAGAACAGCATAGGCCGCCCATAATCTGACAAAAATCAAGGTCATAAACTTTCACACTGGTAGCAAAAGAGACATATTGATACAAAGTATCACTACCAGGAAAAACAAGGGAAGCGTTGGCAGAGAAGGAAAACGACGTTGCCTCTACTGCGATCCCCCTGAGTGGGTACGAGCCATGGCGGTAGAGATCATCATCATTATACTGTGATCGCGGACTCGGGGCCCATTAAAACCCCCCATTAACCTTACTTTGTGTAACAACATTCTTTATTATTGAAATTTAAATCATCTAAAGTGACTGTATACGAGGTGAAAGAAGACATCTGCAGGGCAGACTTAATCAACGCATAAAAGATTGCTATAAGACGGACTTTTAAAAAGACTTTTACCAGCATCATCCTATTGTTTTTACGAATATATCTTGTTAGTCGTCAAAAATACGAATATTAGAAGTCTACAGCAGTGAGAATACAAATAAAGCATGAAATACCACTAGAACACAGATTTTTTAAGAACTGCTTCTTTCAACAAGTAGCATACGGATGTCATTTGGTCAATGAATGCATGAACATGCATGCAGCGCCATGAACTGGAATTTGATGTCCCGCCTGCCTACGCCGTGGCTCACAGGGATAAAAAAGTGACTCGCGAATTCATAAATGCGTCTAGTGTTTACAATGCTTCAGCGATCTTGAGTGCTTTCAAAACTTTACGTAATACATTGACAGCGATAACCGTTCAACCTCATCCTTCCCGAGCACTTTAGAGATGATCTTGTATCCATCCGAGCTCCTCCTTCGGCTTCTGCAAAGTCAGCTCGTCGATTCAGCAGGTGCGGTACGACCCATTAGTCATACCTTGTTTTGCGTTACTTTGTGTTTGTGACGTGACTCTTGAGACTGCGGACGCAGCTGTGAAAATGTTTCACTTAACTGCATGTACAACCCATGGGTCCAATCGAATGCCAGTGATTTTCTGTGGAGTCGCTGCTACGCTAACTTACGGTTAAGCCTAGTGCTGTTAGGTTCCCAACGGAGAGATTCACGAGTCGTCTTGCCAGTGGAGTGCTCTGTGAACTTCTTTTCTTTTATATTGGAGACATAGACACGATACTCTTACCTGCGATTACTCTTCTTCAATTGCATTTACGAAATCGGTATAAACAACTAGCTAGTGTCACATCTGAAGGTAAGTAACCTTGATTGCGTTTGAGTCCCTCATTGAGTTACCAAAAATAAGAAAATCAAAAGCGAATAGATTTGTTGCATTGTATGATGAATTGTTTGTGCGACGCGTTCCAGCACTGTGTAACTGTTTCATTTATGCCTAATAGGTTTTTAGATGTCTAAACCTAAATGTAGGCCATTGTTTTCATTCGTATGCAAGCGCACAGGAATCAAGCTATCTATATCATAGCTGACCTGCATTCGTTAAACTGACCACATATAATGTTCATTGGCCACTTCATAGAGCTAGTTTGGATATGCAAATTACTTTCAATTTTTTGCCACGTAAGAAATTTCAAGATACACATAGGTGTCACGTCCTTCTCGTGTCCTTGAACAAACTTGTGGATGCGGACCTGGATGCGCTTTTCTATGGTGAATATTTCGGAGCATGATTGTCAAAGTCGCTTTTTAGGAGGAAGGGTTCAGTGTTTCTTCTGAAAGTTGTTATGACACTTCACCTTGACTGTCTCGACACGTGCGCTGAATATTGTAGCATATATTTTTTCTTCTCTCTTGGCCTACTGTTTTCACTTTAAACCAGGCAACTCACGCAGAACCAGGCACCTCACGCAGATTGTCTAACACGTCGCTCACGCCTGGTTAACTATGATTTGCTACCTCTTTGTCGTCATACAGTGAAATTAAGTTTCGCCTCTTCACGCGGTCCCCTATAAGGTAATAATGGACATATCAAATTTTCATTCTTCCTGTTTCTCGCGATTCCGGCAGGGGGTGCCGACTAGTGCAGTTGTGTAAACGTCGGCTCCTGTTTCACTAAGTGCTTTCGGATGCAACTTTCTGGTCCCTGTGGCTGAGCTTTAAGTCCTTCGACGCAGTTTGCGCTACCAATCACACCGATACCAGACTTTTTTCGGTGAGTGATTTTACTGTGGAATGTATGGAAATTTTCTGCCAAGCTCTTTGAACGCATCCCGTGCTTCTCGTGCCGCGCCTCGCGTGGCCTCTTGCGCGGCCGTGCGTTTGTGAACAAAAACATGTCTATGCAAGCTGAAGTTGAAGGGCTGGACGTTACTCCTGAAGAGTGCCTTGAGTCCGGCTGGACAACAGCCATTTCGAAGCACAAGGGACATGGTGCGCCCGAGCAAGACGCGCATGCAAGTTTGATACAACGCAGTGGCGTCTCCGGCGGTATTCGTGCACTCGCCGGCGTAAAGAACCGTCTAATCGCTGTATTGAGACTGCCTCGCCTGCAAAGGGAGCATTATAGAGTCATCGTCAGACCCCGAGAATGCATGAATGTTGAGAATGTTAGTCAAATCAAAGTGGCTCATGCTTTGACGTTGGCAGCGCAACTCAGCCCGGCCATAATAGCCGATGACATTGTGTGCCCCAGCCCTAGGCAGAACATTTTCGTCGTGAGTACACCGGCTGAAAAGAACGCCCGAGCATATTCAAGAGTCGAAGCAATCACAGTCGGGAAGGCCAGTTATGAGGCCAGGTATGAGGACCTCCTTACACGTGTAAGGCGGTCTTCAGAGGCGTCGACCTAGACTTCAATCACGAGCAGCTGAGTAGCAACATGATTGTTCGAACAAAAATCCGAGAGCACTAGAGGTCAAGCGCATAAAAACACCACAACGGTCATCGTTCTCTTCGACGGCTTGAAAGTGCCTAACTGTGTAGTGTGGGCAAAGTATGTTACGGTGCACGCTTTACCGTAGACAAACCGATGTGTGCTATGCTTGTGGAAGGCTAGGTCATCGCGCCGACGTGTGCCCGGCGCCAGAAGATGTGATTTGCAGAAGTTGCCGCGAAGCGTCGCCGCCCAAATATCACGTGTGCACTCCCGAGTGTGCCCTAAGTGGAGGGCCTCACCCTAGAGCGGACAGGCTATGCAGACAACGCTTTCATGTACCATATGTAGTTCGCTGACGAAGACGTGAACGTCAACGCACCGAGTCCCCAGCGCCGACCGGCACCGAGCACCTGCGGAGCCGCAGTAGATCGCCGTCGAGAGGGCACACTGGACAATCAGTGCCATGGTCATCATCCAAGAGCGGTCACTCCAGATCCAGGGGACGCTCGCGATCCAAGGACCCCTCGGCTGTTCGACTACGAACGCCGCCCGCCAGGTATAGTCGCTGGGTTGACAATGTCAAGGGAACGCCATCCATGGTAACGAGGGAAGTGCCTGCACTGTCAGAGCATGGCGCGGCTAGGATTGCACAACTCGAACGCGAAAACGCTTTCCTAAGAACTTTTGAGCGTCTTCAAGTAGAGGTAGCTGAACGAAAATTGGCGAACGCGTCGTCGCCCTCGCATTCGCCTCCCCTATCTGGAAAAGCAGACGCGCCCATTGAGATGCCGTCTGAGGTACCTAGAGATGAACGTCCCGCAAAGAAAAAAGCTCTGTCGCAGCCTTTACGAGATGAGGGGCTGAAAGATCCTAAATCTGACTTTAACGAGTTTACAAACGACATGAAAGAATTTCAGGCCGAATTGAGGAACACGCTCAAGTCCCTTAGCGAAGCGTTCTCAACTTTCAGCATAAGGGTTGCAACACTCTAGTCTAAGAGTAGTATTGGGTTGTCAGGTTCGACAGTGGCAAGTCCTTCATTTTCATCGAGTATCTCCAAAGCTAAGGCCATTCTAAAGGGTGGGAAGCAGGCCCCTATACGCAATGTGCCGCAAGGCAAATCAATCTAAAGTTGCAATCATGAAGGGTCCGACTAGTAATAGTAACATTGTAGTTTGGCAGTGAAACTGTTGCGGATCCCTGCGTAAGAAGGCGGTCCTTCAGCAATTTATTCGGTCTCACACTAACAAGCCGGAGGTTGTCCTACTCCAAGAAACATTGACAAACTCATTTACCTTATTGAGCAATAGGTCCCACTGCTCATTCGGGCAAGATACAAGGGGTATCTGCACCCTCGTCTCGACGAAGCTTACCACCGTAGTTCATGATCTTTCCATGAGCCATAGTAAGACTGAGCACTTGTTTGTGGAGGTTATACTAAGCGGACAGCTTCGAAACAGCCTCTTCATCCTGAACATTTACAGTACTCCTAGGGACATGAGGCAGCGCTTCACAACGCTAATATTCAGGGCAGTAGGAAAGGCAGCTAGGGCCCCACTCATTATTGCCGGGGACTTCAAGGCCCCACTTCAGGAGTGGGGATATCACCACACTAACGCTAAGGGGTGAGATCTCTAGCAGGCTGCTTCAGACTACAATCTAACTCTACTTACGCATCCTTCATTTCCTACTAGAATTGGCAATTCATGCTCCAGGGACACTACCCCCAACTTAACCTTCGTGGCAAACTTGGGGTCGGTAACTTCGCACACTCTCAACAAAAGTGTTGGCAGTGATCATTAAATTCTCGTCACTTTAATGGAAATACAGAGCAGACCTCCAAGAGAATTTCAGTTGACAGATTGGGATCGTTTCCGCGAAATCAGGGCGCAGAAAAGGGAGAACCGTGATTCACCAGATTCTTTCGATCACTGGGTGGGGCAGCTCAAGAAAGATGCAGCTGCAGCTACCAAGTCCATAGTTCCTCATCTCAGGGTTAACAAAATGGACAGCCATTTAGCGCGTTTGCTCGAAGCTAAAAACGCCCTTCTTCGCAGATGGAAAGGACAGAAACTGAACTGTAAGCTGCAGAAAAAAATCGCTGAGCTGAATCACCAATATGAGGAACACTCTTAGGCGCTCTCTAGACAACAATGGGATAAAATTTGCAACTAGGTCGATGGCCAGATGCACACAGGAGGCAGGTGGAACTTACTTAGGCACATGTTAAAAGAATCGAACTCGAAATTCAACCAGAGGGGGGCAATAGACAAAATACTCCATATAGCCAAACAAGAAGACTCAGAACAAAATGTTTTCGAACGCCTCGCGAAAAGGTATCTGCCAGTTCACCTCTCGTGTGATGACGACTATCCCCCTAACCAGGGTCCGCATATAGAGTCTTTAGACGAACCTTTCAGCACGGCTGATGTGAGGGAGGTTCTCATGAACTGAGTAGTCAATCAGCCCCAGGCCCAGACGGTATCTCTAATGGAATTCTGTGTAGCCTGGACGATTATTCCTATCGTGTATAGTGCGTGGAAAGAAAGAATATTTGAAAAGGTTAGTTCTGGTCTTATATGGTGTTAAAGAAAATTCGTGACGATTCCGTGTTCGACGTGCTGCAAGTGGTGTCACATACGCGTCTGGGTTTAGAGAGAAAGAGTTGTTTTTCAGTTGGTAGAGAAATTTTAGCCTGTGTATTTTCCTTCGAAGCTGAAGTGTCTGGATCTTTTGTTGTTTCATTAGGCTAGTGGGGGAGTCAGTTATTCTGTATTTAGAAAAAATAAACCTAACTGCTCTGCGTTGAATCATCTCTAGAGCGTTTATGTTAGTTTTTGTGTAGGGATCCCATACGATGCTTGCATATTCTAGTTTCGGGTGAATGAGTGAAGTGTAGGCTAGCATTTTAGTAAAATGAGGAGTGTGCTTTAGCTTGTGCCTGAGGATACACAGTTTTTTGAGGGAGGAGTTACATATGTTGGAAATGTGGTTATTCCAACTTAGGTCACTGGTTATCGTGATTCCAAGATACTTGTACTGGTTTACTTTGGTGAGCGGTGTAGATCCTAGGTTATAAGCAAACGACATCATATTGATTTTTTTTGTTATAGACGTGTAGACTGTTTTTTTCCTTCTTCAATTCCATACCCAATCGCCCGCACCGCGACAAGATGTTTTGAAGGTTAGAATTAAGCATTAATTGATCATTAAGAGAAGAAACTTCGTTAAACACTATACAATCGTCTGCGAATAGCCTAATTTGTATAGGGGAAAAATTTCGTTAACGATGTCATTTATATATATTAGAAATAGTAAAGGTTCCAAAACACTACCCTGTGGTACTCCAGACGTTACTGAAAGTTCGTTAGAAGAGTGATTACCGATTGATACAAACTGTTTGCGATTATACAGATAAGCTGCTACCCAGTTAACTATATATGCGGGAAGGTTAATTGACTGCAGTTTTTTAATAAGTTTACTGTGAGGAACAAGGTCAAACGCTTTCTTAAATTCCAGAAATATCACGTCAATTTGGCTCGACTTGTCAAGTGTACTAGCAAAGTAGTGAATAATTGTCGTTAATTGTGTTACAGTCGATAACCCTTTGCGAAAACCATGCTCATGAGGAGAAAGTATATTGTTATCATTTAGAAACTTTGTTATTTCTTTAGCAATAATATGTTCAACTAATTTGCAGCACGTGGACGTTAATGAAATGGGTCAATAATTGCCTACTTGTGCTGCGTCACCCTTTTTTGGAATGGGAACGACACGCGCAGTTAGCCAATCTGCAGGAAAAATAGCTGACGACAACGAGGAACGAAAAATAATTACCAAAAAGGGGGCTAACGTTTCAGCATATCTGCGCAGAAAGGCATTCGGTATGTTGTCTGGTCCTGGAGATGATTTAATTTTAAGGTTCAGTAACATTGATACCACACCTGGTTGTGAAACAATATCAGTGTTCGAGTCACATGGCAAGCGATTAGGGTTTACAATGGCATTAGAACTAGAAAATACACCTTGAAAATAATGATTAAAGTGCTCTGCGATACATTGCTTATCGACAACGACGAGGCCTCCGTGAACGATTTGGTCAATTGAGTTTGTTTTCCTGCTTTTAAAAGACCAAAATTTTTGGGGCGCCGTGCGAATGAAGTTTGGCAACGTGTGCTGGAAATACCAGCGCTTAGCTAGCTGTACTTCAAGGTTTAATTTATCTTGCATTTGGTGAATAATCACACGGGAGGCCTGCCGTCGCCTTAGGCGCTTTACTTTCCCTTTTGAGGTGCAAGATTTCTCTCGTTATCCAAGGAGTAGTTTTCGATTCTTTTTTAGTTTTGTTGGGAATAAAGTTGCTAAAACAGTAAGCAATAATTTGTTTCAACTCATCCCAAAGTACAGCAGTATTGTTGCTTTGAAAATTTTCAAGGCATAGTTCCAGATAATCCAAAACACTTTCATCTCTGGCACGAGAGAAATCTTTAACCGTTATCGTTTTACATTTGCTGGTGTTAGGAACCTTCAAAGAAAAAGAACAGTATACTAGGTTGTGATCAGAAATTCCGGGATCCACCGATACAGAAAAGTTTTCTAATGAACGACTAATAAACACAAGGTCCAGTATGGATGCTGACATACCACAGGTGCCCGTTGACTGTTTAACTATCTGATCCAGATTGTGAGATAGGATGATGTCATGCAAATATTGTAAATGTGAATTATTCGCGGTGCAAAAAAACCACTTTCCCAATCGACATCTGGCAGATTAAAATCACCTATAAGAAGAACCTTATCGTTTGCGAAAGATGCCATGTGTGTAAAAAGATCGCGAAAGAATTCGGGGGGAGAGTCAGGTGCTCGATAAGCAGCAAAAAGTAAGAATGATTTATACCAGCAAGAAAAATTTAGTGACACGGTTTCTAAGTTATCAGCTTGTCGTAATGGGGTAGCGGCTATAGTGTTTTTTAACAAAACAGCCACACCGCCCCCTCTAGTACTTCTGTCACGGCGATACGCCCTGTACGACGGAGGAAACAGAACTGCAACTTCAATATTATCATGCAGCCAAGTTTCCGTTATGACAACTACATGAGGTTTGTAACTGAAAATAGTAGCCTCGAGGCTTTCCGATTTATTAACGACACTGCGGGCATTAATGTTTAAAACTCGAAGTTCTTTAAATTCAGGGGAGGCCTCCACGGAGGAAAGTCAAGTATTTCTGGTACGGTTTTGACGACCGTCGATTTTGATCCTCAAGTTGTTGCTCTCATCCCATGTGAAAAGTTCATTGTTAATGCGCAGCTTATCGTTACGCAGGCTAACTTTCTTGCCTTGCTCTCTGTCAGTTCTAGCGCTATCCCACAGCAGTTTACTTTCCTTAGCGTAATGCGCGAATAATCGTTCTGAACTGATATTCGAGTACCCTTTAGTTTATGAGCATTTTTTAAGATATGCTGTTTTTCAGTGACATCCTGGAAGTAAATAATGACTGGTCATCTACTATCCGCGTTACCGAGGCGATCATTTTTGAGGCAGCAGCTGTGGCAAGTGGTTCTTGGATCCCTTTCTGATTGCTTCCTACTTGCTCTGCAGCTATCTGGATACAGCTATCTTCAGGGCACGTGTGCGGCTCATCAACTGTCAAGTCCAGTGGCCTGTGAATCGCCTACATCCACGACGTCATCACCCGAAAGAGGGCGCCTACTACCGTGACGTCACAAGGATAAATAACGACGCTTCCCGTGGAAGCGCATCATTTTCGAGGCAGCAGCTGTGGCAAGTGGTTCTTGGATCCCTTTCTGATTGCTTCCTACTTGCTCTGCAGCTATCTGGATACAGCTATCTTCAGGGCACGTGTGCGGCTCATCAACAGTCAAGTCCAGTGGCCTGTGAATCGCCTACATCCACGACGTCATCACCCGAAAGAGGGCGCCTACTACCGTGACGTCACAAGGATAAATAACGACGCTTCCCGTGGAAGTGCATCATTTTTGAGGCAGCAGCTGTGGCAAGTGGTTCTTGGATCCCTTTCTGATTGCTTCCTACTTGCTCTGCAGCTATCTGGATACAGCTATCTTCAGGGCACGTGTGCGGCTCATCAACTGTCAAGTCCAGTGGCCTGTGAATCGCCTACATCCACGACGTCATCACCCGAAAGCAGGGCGCCTACTACCGTGACGTCACAAGGATAAATAACGACGCTTCCCGTGGAAGTGCATCATTTTTGAGGCAGCAGCTGTGGCAAGTGGTTCTTGGATCCCTTTCTGATTGCTTCCTACTTGCTCTGCAGGTTGGTGTCCTTGTTTTCTGCTCACGTTAGTGTGTTCTCTTTTACCGCAGCTGCTGCCTCCCAGTGCGTTTATCTTAGTTTGTGTATTTGCTATCGTTTGTGTATTTGCTGTCATGCCATCCAACGCAGAACTGGCCAAAAAATTGAAGCACTTGAGTCTTTGGTTCGCTCTAGTCTTGATACCCTTGCAAATGAACTAACAGCTAAAATTAAAGAAAAGCTAGCACAGGAAGGTCTCGGGGAACATGCGTCCCTCAGTGATAGTGTTCAGTTTCTGTGTGACAGTTTCGACTCTATCAAAACAAAGCAGAATGAAATGAAACTAGCTAACAAGGAACTAGTTGCACAGAATGAGGCACTGACTAGAAGGGTTGCGGAGTTAGAGCAATACTCGAGGCTCAATAATGTTGAAATCAAGGGCATTCCGGTCACTCAGGGTGAGGACTGTGCAGCCATTGTGATGCAGATTGGCGAAGCTATTCAGTGTCCTGTCACGCCCAGCGACTTTGACACAGTTCATCGCGTTTCAACGAAATCAGATGAAAAGAACATTGTGGCACGGTTCTGCTGCCGTGAAAAGGAAAACGACTTTGTTCGTAAAGCGCGTAAGACCCGTCCGAACACTTCTGATGTCGGCTTCTCCGGTAGCTCAAGTAAGGCAATCTATGCCAATGATCACCTGTCTCCAGATAACAAAAGATTGTTTGCCAAGGCCCTAACTCTAAAAAAAGCACACAAATGGCAATTTCTGTGGACAGACAATTGCCAGATCAAGGCGCGGAAGTCTGGTGATGGCAGAGTATATCGCATTATCAAAGACAGTGATCTTAGCATCTTTTCATAGCCACTGAGTCCTACGCCCATTTTTGTGCTGAACACTCGTTCACTTTCATCTTATCATCATGGCTTTGCTATCGCCTGATGAGGCTACACATATGCTAAATGATAGTAATCGCTCCTTGGTTCATTTCAACGCGCGTAGCCTCCGCAAAAATTCGGATAATATTTATAGCTTTATAGATTCACTCGCGCATTCTTTTTCCATCATTTGCATCTCTGAAACATGGCTCTGCACATATGACGTCAATCTGTTCGGCCCGTCATCGTACGTAGCTGAGTACTGTCACCGTTGTTCAGACAGCTATGGCGGCTCAGCAATAATTATCGCCCCAGATCTGTCCTACACCCGCCGACAAGATCTTTCTTTAGGCATCTCGCATTGCGAATCCGTGTGGATTGAATTAGATTATTCTTTTTTAAACGATAATAACAACGTTATTCTGGGGTGTATTTACCGTTCCCCTTCTTCGAATATGAGGGATTTCATTTCTCGCCTGGATACCATTCTGCATCAGTTATCATCTGAAGGCAAGCGCGTTGTGCTAGTTGGAGACATCAACATCAACTTGCTTAACACAGACAATCATGTATGCAGAGAATATAATGACTGCTTCAGTGGATACGGTTTTGAGTCTCTCATTTCATTTCCTACTAGATGTCCTATTTCTGGTGCTGCTTCATTGCTTGATCATGCCATCTGTAATTTCTCGCCCTCTCCCTCTGCAGGAGTAATTGATGTGAACATCACTGATCATTATCCCATATTTCTTGCTTTCAACGTCTTGAAGCCATTTGATCCACCCACGCGTGTTACTTCCGTACTAGACCAGGAATTGTTTTTCAATGCCATTATTAAAACTGATTGGTCCATTGTAACGTCCTTATGCAATGTAGACCAGGCATTCAACAAGTTTTCTTCCCTTTTCCTTAAAGCCGTAGAAGAATGTACTAAAACAGTCAAATGTAAAAAGAGGTACAAATATCCTAAGAACCCATGGTTATCTGAGCGACTGCTAAAATGTATGCGTAAAAAAGATAACCTGTACAGAAAAGTCAAGAAACAACCATTTAACACTGCTTTAGCTACACGCTATAAAAAATACTCGAATGTTCTTTCGTGTCTCTTGAAAAATGCCAAGAAAAAATATTATGATGACCAAATATCTAGTGAAAAAAACAACTCTAAAAGACAATGGCAACTATTAAACGATTTTCTAAATCGATCAATGCATAGTTCACCTTTGCAGACAGTAATATATAAAGGCGTTACACATGATAACCCTGAAAGTGTTGCTGATGCTTTTAGTAATTATTTTTTTGAAATTTTTAGTGAAAAACAGAGCAGTTCTTGCTGTAATCTGCGGCGTTGTAATCATTCTTTTTTTCTTTTCCCCGTGAGCCCTGATGATGTTTCTACAGCAATCAAAAGTCTCAAGGAAACCGGCCCTGGTATAGATAAAATCTCAGCACGACACTTAAAACTTGCAGTAGACATTATTTCCGAACCACCTTCCATAATTATAAACCTTGCGTTCAAGCATGGCAGTTTTCCTACTTCTCTAAAAATAGCTAAAGTCCTTCCGATCTTTAAAAAGGGTGACAAGCAATGTATTTCTAACTATCGCCCCATCTGTATTCTTTCTTCCCTGAGCAAGGTCATCGAAAAACTGTTAATAACTCGGCTAAACAAGTACCTTAATAAATTTAATATACTGAAGCCCTGTCAATTTGGCTTTCGCGCTGGAAGTTCTACTAAACTTGCTATTCTTTCCCTATCAGACTTCATCAAACACTCTATAGACGCAGGATTTGTAGTAGGGTCGGTTTTTTTAGACTTCACAAAGGCATTCGATACCATCAATCATCTCATTTTATCCAAGAAACTCGAATCATACGGTATTACAGGTCCATCCCTCAAATTTTTAAACAGTTACCTCCTTAACCGGAAGCATACTGTTTACATATCGGGCTCATTTTCTTCTACCAAAACAATAAATCAAGGGGTTCCTCAAGGGCCATTACTGGGTCCGTTACTTTTTTTACTTTACATTAATGACCTTCCTGGCATTATTCACATGGCTCACTGCGTTTTATATGCTGATGATACTACCATTTCCATTGCTGATAGATGTATTGACAATGTCACTAATAAATTAAATGCTGTACTTTGTAGTGTGTCAAAATGGTGCCAGGAAAATTTCTTAATCATTAATCCAAATAAATCTAAGTTTATGGTTTTTAGATCAGCACAACGCAAGTTAACTTCCTCACCACAGCTCACAGTTGACTCTCATTTGATTAATATCAGCAACAGTGTATCTTTTCTTGGCGTTCACCTCGACACTAACCTTAACTTCGCTCTCCATATTGCTCACATTAGAAAAACGGCAGCATTCGGCATTCGCGCGTTACTCAAAGCTCGCTCATATTTTTCTCATAAAGCACTCCTTTCACTTTACTTCGCCTTCATTCATTCTCGTATCACTTATGGCATCGCATCATGGGGGAATACTTACCAGTGTCATCTTTCATCCGTACAACATCTACAAAATCGAGCTATTCGCGCTATTTTTAACTGTTCTCGCGACAGTAGCGCCGCTCCCCTTCTTCAATGCAATAAAATCTTAACTGTTAGCTATCTATTCAGGTTTAATCTAATTATGTTTTTGCATAAACAAATAAGAAATCAACTTTCTGCTAATTTAATTGATCCTAAAATGTTAGTTAATACTAACACAACCAGGTTCGCGGCTACTAATAACTTTTTACTTCCTAAGGTTCGTACTAACTATGGTAAATCATCTTCTCTCTTCTGTATCATCACCATATGGAATAATTTGCCAACTTCGCTAAAATGCAAAGTTTCTTTATTTTCATTTAAAAACTTATTAAAAGAGTATCTGTTAAATAGTTGATCTATCATCTTGTTTGTGTTGTTTTGTGCTGTATTATTTGTTTTTTGATTCCATGCCTTTTTTGTTTTCATTCTGCTTTATATATTTTTGCTTTTACGATTCTAACAGCTGCTTGTGCTTTTATTATTTGTAATGATCACCGAGGGTCCCGTTGCAGTCTTGTACTTTGGGACCCTCTTCTGTATATTTTACTCCCTGTAACTTACTTTATGACATGATAATAAACTGATTGATTGATTGATTGATTAATTCGACCGACAGATTTACAATTAACCGAAAGCCCCTTAGCGAAAACTTCTTCAAGAACCTTATTTTTAAGAATAGCTTCAGTTTCACCCATATCCTCAGGGATCCCAAAGACTACTAAATTGGATCGCCTACTCCTATCCTCGAGATCAGTCAACTTCGCCTCTAGCAATTTTACAGTACGTTCAAGGTCATCCACGCGTGAGGCTCGTCTTTCCAATTCGATGAATCTGGCTCCCAAATCAGCTATAACTTTTTCAACATTATTCTGTTGTTCTCTGAGTGCAGTTACATCCGCTGTCTACTTTTTCTGGCCAGAAAGCAGCTCTCTCAACATCGACTCGAAAGAAGCACCACCACTGTTAGTGGGGCCGGGATTTGACTCGACGTCACCGCACAACAGCAACAAACATACACAGTAAACATCATAAGCAATAGAAGCACAGCGTTAGGGGCACGGCAAGGCCAAAAGACCGCGACACTCACTACTAATCGTGCTATAGCAGTTACTAACCTGCACGAGGAAGCAAAACGGTTTGAGCCACATGTTCTTCGATGGTCCGCCATGCCCACAAAAGGCGTAGGTCTGGAGCTGGTGTCTTTTTAACTGGTGTGTCGACGTTACGTAGAACATAAGTGGCGCCAGGAGTGGCGCATGCCAAAACAGCGAAGGTGAGGCGTCGAACCAGCAGTGACGCGACATCAGTGACGTAGTTGGAGACCAAGTGCACGTGGCGAAGTCAGGCAGATATGCCTGGTCGATTGCTTTAGTCTTCGGTAGTTGCAGAAACGTTGATCCGGACAGACCAGGAACAAGAACCTGCACGAGGTAGCAAAACGGTTTGAGCCACATGTTCTTCGATGGTCTGCGGTGCCCACAAAAGGCGTAGGTCTGGAGCTGGTGTCTTTTTAACTGGTGTGTCGACGTCACGTGGAACATAAGTGGCGCCACGAGTGGCGCGTCCCAAAACAGCGAAGGTGAGGCGTCGAACCAGCAGTGACGCCTCACCTTCGCTGTTATTAGCCGCATTATTAGCATCATTACTCAACACATTGAAGACTATAGCTTATTTCCGTACAACATGATTGGTTTCCGACCGGCATTATCGACCCAAGGTGCCATGAAGTTGAATAAACACCAGATTATCGACGTTCAAATGAGAGATGTCTTGGCAATCTTGGGACAAGTTTTAGAGAAAGCTTTGGACAATCTCTCCCACACTCATATTCTCAACTCGATCTGTACTTTTGGCTTGGGGCATAGATTCCTTGCATTCATCAGCTCTTTCTTCAAAAGCAGAAAGGCCATGATTCAGATTAGACATCTGAAATCAGAACCTTTCGTTCATGGCGCCAAAATACGCCACAGAGTTCGGTGGTCTCACCACTTTTGTTCAATATCGCTATTTGTGAGCTTTCCAAGAGGCTCTCGCAAATACAAGGCATATGTCATACTGTTTATGCCAATGACATCACTGTCTGGTGCACGGGTGGCAGTGAGGGCAGTGTAGAAGAGGCACTCCAACAGGCTGTACAATACACCGAAGCTTTTTGTAGTAGCACTGGATTACGACTCTCTCCAACAAAGTCGGAAGTTTTGCTTTACAGACCTAATAGAAGGGGTGTAAAGTCTCGCTGCTGGGTTCCCCTTCCAGATGCCAATATAGTACATTGCACCAGCTCTGGTCATATCACCTCTAGGGGAGAGGAAATCAGTGTACATGGAATGCTCATAGAGGCGAATGGCACAAATGGACAGACCATAAACAATCTCACTGCTGAAACGGAAATCATGATTCGGCTTATCCTTACGGTCTCCCACTCTAGAGGTGGCTTCAGAGAGGACAATTTACTTAGGATATTCCACGCTTTCTTAATAAGCCACATTACTTATGTTGCTGCCATGCAGTAATGGTAAAGTAATGGTAAAGTCATAAAAAGTTCACGATAAATCTCCTGATCTGCAAGAGCATCAAAAGAGTGCTTGGGGTCCCTTCGGGTACCAGTACGGAACACCTCATGCAGTTGGGTATACACAACACGTTGGAAGAGATCATCGAGGCAAAGCATACGGCTCGGATGGCCAGGTTCTCCTCCTTGGCTGAAGGAAGGAGCATCCTGACAACCCTAGAGTATGTTGCGGTAGAACAGGAAAGTAGCCAGTCTCTCACTAAGAAGCAAAAGGCCAACAATATGGTCGCTCCGTTGCCCCTAAACGTACATCCGCAGCACAACGAGAACAGGCAGAAGGCCAGAGGTGAAGCACTGCTCAAGTTGTTTGTGCAAACCCGGAGTCTGCATGCTTCGTAGACGCGGCGCAATACGGTCGAACAGCCAATTTCTCGTTTGTTGTAGTGGAAAACGCAAGTTGTGTTATTCACTCCGCGTCTATCAGGAACACCACTGCCGCTAAAGCTGAACACGTAGCCGTAGCTCTCGCTCTCCTTGACAACTCCTGGCAACACATCTATACAGACTCACGAGCAGCAGTGCGAGCCTTTGCATCTGGATCAGTATCGACTGAAGAAGGTCGCATCTTAGGTAATAGGGATATTTTAGAAAACGCCATAATTTGGTTTCCGGCTCACCTCGGATCACATCTGGCCTCCATGGCAAACCTAAACGAGATCACCCGCGCCCGAGCACACGAACTTACTCACCCTGCTGGGCAGCCTGCGGGACCTTAATACTCCAACTTAATGGTCTTTAGGGATGTTCTCCACACTTTCAACGAGGTGACCAAACATTACCAGCTGAATAGAAGGATTTCCCCCCTTCCTCATATGCAGCTTTGTAGGGCCCAGGCATCCACCCTCCGCATGCTTCAGACCGGGTCGTACCCCAGTCTTCATTCCCACAGCTTGTTTATTGAAAGCATTATTCCAACATACCCAGATGGTGGCGCCGTATCCACGTTAAAACACATGCTCTGGCAGCACCCCTCATTGCGCGATTCTCGGCACATGACCAAAGAGGTATGGAACTCTGCGCTCAGCAGCTCAGAATTTGCACATCAACTCTGGGCTGTCCAGAGGGCCCACGACGCACCGGTGAGGCTTGGCCTGCCCGTTCCGACGTCAGAACGGGCAGTGGATGCTGAGTACGTAACATCGACTAAAGAAGAGAAGAGCAATGCCGTCACACACTCGAAACTGTAAGTTAATTGGAGAAGCAACATTATATTGCTTCGAAAGTTGTGGCTTGCTGCGGTGTTCTAGTGGCCAAGAGATTTGGCTACTGGCCCGAAAGTCACGTAGTGGAGTTCGGGCTGCGTTTTCGATGGAGACAGAAATGCTGTAGGCCCGTGTGCTCAGATATGCGTGCACGTTATAGAACCCCAGGTGGTCGAAATTTCTGGAGGCCTACACTACGGTGTCTCTCATAATCATATGTTGGCTTTCGCACGTTAATTGCCACTTAATAACTTACATATTTGTCACATGATACAACTTTTTCGCCTCCAAAAGCGAAAAGACAAAAAATTCGAAAAACTATCACCACTTCCAAAAGTCAAGGTGAATGCGCCCGAACAACAAAAATTTTAAAAAGAAAAAAATATGGTCTCCTGCGTTTTCAGCAGACTGTCATGCGCAACATAGCCTGGAAGTTATTAAAGAGCGCGATGTCAGGCTAGGGGGCACAAGAAACAGACAATGAAAAGTCACACGCATATAAACCCACAGTCGACAAAGAAATGTCTAGCAGTGCAGACTAAGTTATTCTGGCATCCATCTTTGTTCATAGGGACAGTGCGCCTTTAGCGGTGAGTCGAAGACACGTTTACTGTTGAAAACGCAAAGATCTTGTCTTTTCTTGTAACCTAGGAGTTGTTGGCTCATACCCACAAGGAGGATCGGTCACACCATACCTCACAATGTAAATTTTTATACAATGTTTGCTAAAAGAGAGAGAACTCAGATAAGAAAATAATAACGTTCCTTCAAAAAAGTAAAAGAGGACAAAAAATTTCTAAAACCAGGGTACATAAAAATTAACAAAAACGAAGAGGGGGGACAAAGAATTAAAACCGACCAGCTGTCAAGCAGAGCAAGCGCAAGTAGCAACTCTTCTGTCGCTGGCGTTCCTGCCTGTGCCTTATATTAACGTTACAAATAACTACCCCCCCCCCCCCGAAAGGGAGCCATCCTGGTAACCTATGGAACGGGCAGGCCGTGTGCGTCGTAGTGCAGCTCCAATCGATCGACATGAACAGTCCCGCAGCCGCGACGGCGTCACTCTGTGGATGGTAACCGGCTCAACAATATAGTTAACCAGTCAGGACTGACGTAGGACTCGGAAGGGGCCTTCGTACTTCATCAGTAGCTTGGTGGAAATACGAGGAGCAGGTGAAGGAACCAAAATCCATGCCAAGGTGTCAGGCGGATATGACTGCGAAGACAGCTTTTCGTCGTGACGGTCTTTCCGGTACGCTCAATCTTGTGCGGTCAAAAACCTTGCGAGTTGCCTGCATACTTCTGCATAAGTGGCAACTTTGGGTAGAGTTGTGGATTCCGAAGAGTGCGGATAATACCGGAGAATGGTGTCCATGTATGAGGAAGGTTCGTGCCCGTAGAGGACAAAGAATGGGAAGAATGCTGTCGTAGACAGAGTCTCGCTGTTGTAGGCGTAAGTTACAAAAGGGAGTATGTGGTCCCAGTTGGTGTGGTCAGCAGACAAGTACATGGTAAACATGTCACCCATGGAGCTGCTAAACCGTTCGTTCATTCCATTCGCTTGTGGATGGTACGGGCTGCTTCTCCGATCCACAGCGTATCATTCACAAAGAAGGGCTTGTACAGCTTCGGAGGGAAACGTCCGCGGTCGCTGAGGAGTTCATGAAGCGCACCATGATTAATGGTGGTGGTCAACGGTGGTGATCAAGGGTGGCAATGACACAGCGGTTGCCGTGAGGCGAGTAGGTAAGGGAACCGTACAAGTCAATTCCGATGTGGTCAAATGGTCGGAAGGGGCAAGGCAACGGCTGCAGTTGTACATTGGCTAGGTGCGGTGGGCTTTTTTTCACATTGACGTTTGGAACACGAACGTACGTACTGCCGAACGAGGTGGCACATTCCGTGCCATTAGTACCACAGCCGGAGGCGCGCATAAGTTTTTATCACACCGGCGTGGTTGCTTTTAAAACACGCGTGAAAGGAGACGCAAATATGGGCACGTAGGTGGCGAGGAATTACAAGCAACCACTTGCCTCTGTCGGAAAGGTAGTTGCGGTGGTACAAGAGTCCATCGCGGATGGGGAGGTGTTAATCAGTGCGTCGTAGAGAAAGACTGGTGGTTATTTGGGACGGCTGAGACAGGAACTCCAACACAGAGGCTGTCCGAGAGTCCTGGCACTGCTCGTATGGCATGTCAGTGTACGAAAGTTCCGCAGCATTGAGGCTGGAAACGGTAGCACTTCTATGTTCATCGGGGAAGTGGAGAGCGGGAAAGAGTGTCAGCATCTGAATGTCTTCGGCCTGATCCGTAGACGACATGGATATTATAGTCTTGGCAGCGTAATTCCCAACGACCGAGACGACCAGATAGGTTTTTTAGTGACTATAACCTTTTGGGCGCGTGGTGATCACTGACGACGTCATATGGACGGCCATAGGTGTAGGATCATAATTTTGTGATTGCCCAAACGATGGCCCGACATTCCTTTTCTGTGACTGAATAATTCTCTTCAGTCCTAGTAAGAGTGCGACTGGCATAAGAAACGACAGATTTCTGAAAGCGTGACATTCGTTGAGCCAAGGCCAACTCCTCTAGCGTCGGTGATGATTTCGGTAGAGGCGTCTGCATCAAAGTGTTGGAGAATCAGTGGAGATGTCAGCGAATGGCGTAGATTTGCAAACGCATCATCGCAATCGGTAGATCACGCCAAAATGTCCTCGCTGCCAGAAATTAGTCTTGTAAAAGGGACCATGACGGATGCAAAATTACGGACAAATCGTCGAAAGTATGAACGTAAGCTGATAAAGCTCCTGAGTTTCTTCAATACCGATGGCTTTGAAAACTAGGTAATGGCACGGAGTTTTTTGGGGTCAGGTAGAACACCGTACTTGCTGACAACATGCCCTAAAAAGGTGAGCCTTCGGGCCGCAAAAGGCACTTTTTTATATTTAGTTAGAGCCCAGCTTGTGTGAGGGAATCCAGGAAACTTGTGAGGCGCAGAAGATGGGTATCAAAGTCTTTTTAAAAACGACGACGTGATCCAGATAGCTCAGACACGTCTGCCATTTGAGGCCGCGAAGTGTGTTCTCCATCAGACGCTCCAAGGTGGCAGGGGCGTTTCAAGAGCCGAACGGTATCACGTTGTACACGTACAAGTCGTCCGGAGTTACAAACGCAGTCTTGCTGCGATCAGCTTCATCCATGGGTACCTGCTAGAATCCCTATCGAATATCTAGGGAGTAAAAGAAATCTGATTCTTGCAAACAGTCAAGAGCGTCGTCAATTCTGGGGAGCGGATAAACATCTTTGCGCGTGATATTGTTAAGGCGCCTGTAATGAACACAAAATCAAATGCTCCTGTTCTTCTTTTTGACCAGTATTACCGGGGAGACCCACAGACTGTTAGACGGCTGTGTGACGCTACGATTGAGCATATCAGACGCTTTATCGGCAATAAATTGGCGTTCAGCAGGAGAGACCGGGTATGAACACTGATGCAATATTGCGTGGGTGCCTGTGTCGATATGATAAACAATTGCAGATGTTCGGTCGAGAATATTTTGTTTGAAGGCGAAAGACGTCAGGAAACGGTAGGGAAGCGTTAAGAGTTCGGTTCGTTGGACAACAGGAAGATCTTAATCAATCGATGGAAGGAAGACGTCTAGGGAAGAGGTGGTGTACGTGAGCGGGAGTAATACTGGTGATCTTAAGGATTGTTGCGTCATCCGGCAGTGGACTGGTGCCAAGACGATCAATGTCCTCAAGGTGGCCGATGCATTCGCCACGGAAAAATGTGACTGGTACTGAAAGGATATTGGTGGTATACATGGTTGCGCAAATGTTTTCGATCTTCAAAGGAGCAAAAGGTAGAAAAACGCTTTTTCGAGAAGAGGAGTCTTCTGATGGCGTGACCATGACGTTTGAAAAAGTGCCATGGTTTTACGAGATCGGCACAATAACAGAAGACATAGGTGAGATATCCGTCTCCGCCGCGACTTCAACACGAAAAGTAGAAGGCTTATAAGAATGGTCGTCGTAGAGCGATGATAATTCTAGCTTAGCCCGGGCACAATTGACAACGGCATGATGTGTGAAAAGGAAGTCCAAGCCTAATATAACAGCGTGTCAGCAGTGTGAAAACACGGTGAATTCAACCACGTAGGAACGTCCTGGATATGTAGCCGAGCCATGCACGTTATAGAAGGGTTTACGTGATGCACTCTTGCCGTACGCAGGGAGAGGCCAGAAGGCGGAATCCAAACTTCTCTTAACTTCAGACGCATTGCTTCACTCAATATAGGCACGGCAGCTACGATGTCTATTGGTGCTTGAACGGCAACACCTAATATAAAACTTATTTTATCAGTGGGTACAGAACGAGGCCTTATGTAGTTTGACTGTGGCGCAGTTGTTGCCTCTGGAACTGCGATGGTGAGTTTTTCATTTGGACAGGTAGTGTGCGCCGAGGCATCGGTGAAGCCCAACGTCGGCGTGGGGAAAGCGATTGGCGTGGGTTGAAGGCTCGGTGGCTCGGTGAGTTGTTTGAAGCAGCATAGAGTGGCAGTGTCTGTGGTGGATCTGTTTGGGCGTAGCCGTAGGTTTCATCAATGGTACCTAGACTCGTTGGCGACAGAACCGCTCAACATTGCCAGGCAGACGAGAGTAGTAACATATGGGTCTGTTTTCCGATGTGCGCCAGGGGTTGTTGGGAAGCGTTGAAGGACGGCGGTAAACGGGAACATGCGAGCCTGCGAGTACGCGTGTGGCGTAGAAGGCTTTCGTTTTGTGGGCAGAGCCGACGACGTTTGACGGTGCATGTGCCTGCCTTCGCGCGACATCAGCCTAAATTTTGGGAGAAGTCACAGGTGGTGGTAGGTACATGGGAGGAAGTGCCTCGCAGACTTGCTCTTCGATTGTTTGGTGCTGGTGCGAGGCCAGGCCATGAGTATTGCTGGGAAAGAAGGGCCCAAGGGACAGCTGGTGTGCCACTTCCTCTCGAAAGAATTGCTGCATTTGCGGCGGGAGTACCGCCGGTCCCGGAGGAATTTCACCAATGGTTTATGCTGACGTGCTGGTCTTGTCAAAAGTTGGGTGTCGCGTTGAAATGAGCGGTTTTTGCAACTCATCGGAACATTGGCCGTGTTGAATGACGTCCTCAACTGTTTGCGGGTGTTTCGCCAACTAGCATGCGGAATTTATTGTCCTCAACAACCTTCAATTATCAATGCTACAATAGGAAAAACACGAAATAGGCTCATAAATAGAAATTTTATAATTCAGATTATATAACGCTTACTTGTAAACATCTGTGGTAACTACAAGTTGCGAAACAGAAAAAAAGAAAATTAGTTGTCGATTTATTATTACCCTATAAACTACAACATCAACAAGAGAAAACGCGATGACACTAGTCAAAATACTTTAATTGCTAATAAATGGGAGGATAGAAAGGGGAAGAGCCGAAGAGGTGGGTCCTTATTCCAGGACTTGAAGGATTCTCGCTACATGCTCTGCCTGGTCAAAGAAGCCTTTTTGGACACCCAGCCCTGGCAGGAAGGGAAGGATCACCCACGGCTCCCTAGAAGAAGTACGTAAGCCTGGCGAGTTTGCCTCCTGCGGTCAGATGCGGCAGTGAGGGCCATGGACCACAACATGGAGAAACGCTCACGTGTAATATAGGATTTATGAGCGGGCCCTCTCCAAGTGAGGATAGGTGTGCCTTTGAGTTGTTCGATTTGCGCGAATTTCTGCTGTTCCCAGCTGTGGATGCGGCGAAAAAAAAACGCTCTCTCGTACGTGTTTTGTGTTTGACGATGTCTTGGGCCGTAAGCGCACTATTGCAGCATTGACTATGACTCCCAGCTCGGCTTTTAGGTTCTCAAGCTAAGGATTGCACCCTATCAAGTCCTGATACCGGTGCAACACGCGCACTTTTAGTCGCAATAAGTGGCGATTTGGATAATCAGAATCCGGAACATGTGCTGCTACACAGTGAAATTTAATCATATTCAGGCGTGATTGCGATCAAAACTATCAGAATCTGCATGAGAGATCGCGATTTTACTGTCGTCTACACCCCCTAGGTTTGCTTTTTGAAAGCACATTGAACAGAAAAATTGAGCATAGCTCAATAAAAACTCGAGACCTAAATGATTACGGAAAAGCAATTTGTCAACTGTTTCAATTGGGATATTTTTCGAAATATTGCAAATTGTAACATTCGTATCAACGGCATGTAGTCACGCGAAAAACAGACGAGAAGCGCAGGACCGTCGCCTTCCGCGCCTGATTCAACCCGAACCGCCGGAGCTGTTAAAGCACCTTGAGGCAAACTCAGTATCAGTGTCGCAAACCTCAAGACTACGCCGCAGCGCATTCGCATATCGTGGTCCAATGAAGAGACCTCCACAATAATTGACCGCTGGCAGGAGCGACTGGGAGGCGCCAAAGCGAAACTCTGGCGTGTACAACGAGATCACCACTTTGCTGTTACAGGACGGCTATGAGTGGCGGCTGTCGAAAATAAAAGTTAAGATTGAAAATCTCACAAAGCGATACAGGTAAGTGCCCGAAATACTGTGTGAAATGAAGTATTTATGACATTGCTTTTGCGGTGGCATGCAGTTTACCCCCTTCGCACGTTTTTTGAACGAATACCACTGGTGATAAAGAACTCTATGAAAATATTGTACGCTGAATTTTGGTCAGTTACACGTTCAGTGCTATATAGCCGTATGAGACATGGCAATGGGAAATTCGTTCAATATAATGAACATTGTAACACAGCGCACAACGGCTTTCATAACACAACCCTCCTTCTGAGAAATGTTCGCTTGGCTGCTTCTGCGACCGTGGCCAACCTCTACTGAATATGGTCGAAGTCGGAATCTTTCCTGTCTCTCACGAGCGCACGAAATAACGGGACTGAGGACGAACATCTTTAGCTGCTGCCACCTAAGAAGTAATTGAATCTATAATCATTCTTGGATGTCTTGATTGTATTTAAGCATTAATTTCCGTTCGTAAAAGGTTTAAGGACACAAAGAAACGCATATTTGAGCCAAAACTGTGGTAGTTATCTTGCGTGGCGAATGTGACAATTTCTAACATAATGGGTGTTCGATCACAATGACAACAAAAACAGGACACTATGCCCGTGTGCTCCTTTGGCGCTCGGTGGAAAAGAGCAAGTTTTTCGCTGCAGTTGTCATTATTACATTTGGGCACCACGTATTTTCTTTTGTAGGTTAGAGGTGTCCTGTGAGTGATGCCGTGGCCGAGAAAATAATACTGTTACGTTATTTCGGCTGACTTAAACAGGGCATTGTGGGACAAACCCAAAAAAGGTGCCTCAGACTGATAGTGATGACTTGGACGTTGTCAGAGATGCATTCGATGCGGTGTGTAATTTTATTCAAGACTCTAAACGTTTTTCAACATAAACCCTCGTTAACAAATACTAAAAAAACGGGTCAAAAAGTAATTTTCTATCCTGGATAAATCCGTGACATACCAAATTAATCGGGTTTGGCAAAACCAGCTGTCTGGTTGGCTCCCAAAATCAAGTTGTAGCTATTAGTGTCTGCTTTGTTATTGATTTTTTTCTCACTATCTAAATCTTTGGTTTATTTCTTTTTTTTCCAACATACTGTCTTAACTATACAACTCCCCCCCCCCCCTTTTTTTTTCGTTGTAAGGAATAATGCAGTTATCGTTCATATGAGACTATTTGTTCTCTTGGCCAATCCCCCAGAGTGGGTACGAGCCATGGATTAAAGGATACAAACAAACAAACAAACGGTGAGCTGCGTTGAGGCTGCAGACCGACTGCTGGTATTTTCCACGTAACGTTTTGGAGGAGGTGCTGGATACTCGCCATTTTACCTTCTGTTTGGACGCGAAGCAACATTGCCGTTGGGTACCTTTTTGCCAGCCGCTGCGCAGTCTACTTCTGAATATGCACGCGACGCTATTACCCGAGCTGGCCATGCTCGTCAGCTTGCCCGCAGCAGAATTATGGCGTCCCAAGACTCGCAGAAGCATCGTTACGACGAGCGGCGTCGCGACGAACACTTTTCAACAGGTTCCCTTGTTCTTCTGTGGTCCCCTACGCGACATGCAGGCCTTTCAGAAAAAACTTCTCTCTCGTTTCACGGGCCCATACCGCGTGCTTAGACGAGTGACCGACACTACATATGAAATTGTCCCAGATAATCCACCAACCTGTCCCGCTCTGCTGTCAATGGACATCGTCCACGTATCAAGGCTTAAGCGTTACCACACTGCTCCTGCTGTGGCCCCGTAAACTCGCCGGGTCAGCGCTTTTGCCACCGGGGGTCGTGTTACGGAATTTCGGCTGACTGAAACAGGGCATAGTGGGACAGACTTCAAAAAGGTCCCTTAGACTGAGAGTGAAGAAGTGGACGTTGTCGGTGAGCTGCGTTGAGGCTGCAGACTGACTACTGTTATTTTCCACGTAACAATACCATTGATATTTGTAGTCTGAGTTTAGAAGCAGCAAATAAATGTTTATATTATCAGGACGTCTATAAGGGCTAGTTGGTCTATCGCTTCAAAGAGAAAATTATGATATTAAAAAGAGACACCACAAAGAAGGTACATTAACACACTTATACTGGGTCATAGCAAAAACACGTGTGCTCGTGAGGTTTTGGAAGCGTTTTTCATTAACATGAAAAGAGATAGCTGTGTGAGTGAGGCCTCTATATTGCTCCAGAGTGCAGAAATACCCTTTTTGATTGATAGGTGCGTTTGCATGTGATGTGGTTTACCCAGGCGCGTCGCAGCAGCTATGTTCTCGTTTCATAATTAACCAATGATCTTCAGTCAATAAAACAGTTACTAGTTTGATTGATTGATATGGTGTGTTTAGCGTCCCAAAACCACCAGAGACGCCGTAGTGGTGGGCTCCGGAAATTTCGACCACCTGGGTTTTTTTAACGTGCACACAAATCTGAACACACGGGCCTGCAATATTTTCACCTCCATCTAAAATGCGGCCGCCGCAGTTAGTGGATTGCGCTCCACCTGTTTAAGTGTTCTTTTTGTGGTGTCGTTTTCCTTAGTTGCGCAATGTTTCTTTTGAAGAAATGGAAAAGTATATATGTAATGTAATATGTACTTCCCGTCCGTGGCCTCAACCACGCCCTTCCTTCTATTCCCCAAAACAGTCGCTCAAGAGTGCCAATATCCAATATAATATATTACGTGCTGCGGTCAATTACATAACTGTTTGAAAAACTACGTGATAATTTTCTACTTTTTACAAAGAAAAATCGGAATTAAAAATTTTGGCGAAAAAATTGCCCTGTATCTGCATGTTTTCGTGCAAATGTCGTCGAAAGACGACGGTCTTGCGTCTAGAGAGAGTGAAGTGAACGTTTATACATTGTTCTGAGTGTGAAAACTAGTGAATTGTATTCTGAAGGTGCTGTATTAGAGTGCCTTAATCTGTGCAGCACTCGCAGCAGAGGAGAACGAGCGCTTCAAGGTAGGTGAGACACAAGCGCTCTTTGGTAGTTACCTTCAAAAAACGAAGGATGACGTGCGCGTTTGTCTTGGAGGCGATAATGTGTAGAACCTAAAGGAACAGGTAGCTGCCACCACTGTGCCGTCTTAGCAAAATGTTAGGAACACTTGCCGTTTTGTGCATTGCGTGGCATTTTAGCACAGCGTGATGAACGCTATGGTCTTTATTATTAACTATGTATGCCTTCACTAGTATAAAGAGACGCACTAAATAATTTTGAAGTTGTGTTAGTGTGCCTAACATATGCGCACTAATTGTTTTTTAATTGACAATCACACAAGTATGAATGTTGATGCAAGAGGAATATTGAATGTTGATGAATGTTGATGCAAGAGGAATCAATATACACCTGGCACTAATTACTATCAGGACATTCAGAATGTTGCATTCCATGCGCTTCACTGTGTATCTAAACCTCGCCTTCAAACACCCAAAGGCATTCTAAACTATTCTTCTGGATTTCAATACTCGGTATTTGAATGCTTTCATCTCCGGGCTAAGGCATGCTTGGGGAATAATGAAATTACAGAGTATTACCGAGAGAACCGCAAGACATGCGCGGCCCGCATGCAGATATGTGAAGGGAAAAGGCCACGATCTGGAGGCAAATCCAAACAGATTCTTTGCCCAGTCCTCATCGGCTGTCTAAAATTAACCTAGAAGAGATTACACCTAACTGCCGACATTACAGCTGCGTGAAAGCTACCCAAATAATATTCTTTAAAAATGCGAGGGTAAACCCCCCCCCCCCACCAAGAACAATACTGCCAGCTTCCTCCCTCGAGGCGTGGGAGTCGTTCCTGTCGTCAGCTGACTTCTGTTTTCAAGCAGAAGTGCATAACTGGGGCAAAACGGTCGTGGCAAGCTTTTGGCCACCATTCTTCGAACTACCTGCAAATTAAGTTTACCGACCTTGTTAAGCCATCAATAAAGTTGTTTCTCTCTCTCTATCTCTCTGAAGACTGACAGGCTTGATCAGGTTCGCCGTTAAAGAAAAAGCTTCCTCTCACAAGACCACCACAGCAACCACTTGTCCAGAAATGTCTACGATGGGCGTCTGGAACAATGGGCTCTCAATGCACTGGACCAAGCCAGACCGCTCATATAAAAATGCGTCTTGGCAGCGACCGGATGATCCAACATTTAACGTACAGCATCCGGTAGCGGTGATCCACTAACATGAGCAGGATGATGCTGTACCCAGAAACAGTATGAGGGCGCATTTACAAATGTCGCCAAGCCTGTAACGTACTTAGATGATGCAAACGCCTGCAGTGTTTTTTATTGCGATAGAAATTATATAAACACTCTCGGATTGATTTTGTCGCTGGCGTCGACGTCGACGTCATGCACCATATATGTATACGTATCTATATATGAAAACACAAAACAGAAGAAATCCAGCAAACGTACTCTTGCGCGCAAAATCAAACGTGGGACCTCTGCGTCGTGAATGCAAGGCGTTAACCACTGAGCCACCCCGGAGAACGTTTGCCACTATTCAAACAGCAAGACATTTATATCTATCAATTACTGCTGCTCTGGTTTTGGCATTACCTGAAAGATGGCGCAATGAGCGTAAGTCGCCACATTGTGCAGCGGTGCCTGCTCTAATCTTCTACCCGTACTTTCCTTGGCTTAGAGAAAGCTGTCGCGCCCTTATCTCGCGGTAGCGAGGAGGGGAGGATCATTCGCTTTGGCTGGTCTCGGCCTTTACGGGGAACAATTCTGCTGTAGTTACCGGGCGCACAAAGGTCACTGCAATCTTTGCAGTCTCCGTTCGCGAAAACTGCGCGTTTTTCAGACTCAACGAAGTAACAAATGAGACCCTTATTCACGTGCATCCGTACCTGTGAGTAGGTTTCGTGCGTCGTTTGTGCGCGAGAAACGCGGGGAACTTTTTGATCTGCTTTCCAATCTGCACGTGACCTTTCAAATTGTTGCTATCACGTTAATTGCTTCACCTTTATGGCAAAAGCTGTGACTTTTTTTCTTATACTAACCCGGGTGGTGCAAGCGCTAAAGTGATCAAAATTTTATGCAGTTACAGAGCAAACAATCAATATATATGTCTCAAATTTCACGAGTTGTCAAGCCAGTTTGCTATTACGTTCAACAAAATAACTTTTTTTCACGCAGGTGCGTCATATATTCTGTGTTTGACTGAATAAATGTCCATGCGCACGCACAATATAAGCAGTTACCACTTTTTGTAGTTGTAGTAGTCATTTGCAAAAATTACCGGTGGTGACACTAGAAAGTGGCACCCGTCAAGGGTGCCACTTTCTTGTCCCAGACAACGCTGCATTCTACATCGTGGGCGGCCATGGCGTCTGCTGTTGGCATCTTCAGCCACTGTGGTTCTAGCTCCATGATAACTGATTTGCAGAATTATCTGTATATGGTAGTCACAGTCGAGCGCCAGATGGTGAAAATATTAGAAATAGATCGGTCTTCAGAAGACAAAAAAAGCTTGTAATATCTCACTACAGCCTTTTTCCCCAGATATTTTTTGTCGTATCGTTGTTACCTTACGCTGCCGAACGGGCAAGCAGGATTCCAAGACGTATCGAGATGTTCCACTGGATACGTGAAAACATTGCTTTAAAAAGTGTTCCCAAATGTTTGTTAGAGTCTCCTAAAACTATCTATCGTTCCGGTCAAACTTCCACCTTTCACGATGAACGACCACATTTCCGGTCGCTGCAGAAGATATGCTTAATGAGGGTGTTGGCGAGAATGCAGCTTCTCTTCATTTCTTGGGTTTCCGCTCTTGTAGCTCCATAATAATGGACACCATCTAAAGAGATGCAATTGTGCACTTTTCTGTGGCACTCATTTTGCAAGCACAGCAGAAACTCCATGGCACCTGACACAAAAAAACAGACGACAGAAAAGCGTGACCACCAGCATTGCCACGTGCTGACGATGCCAGACGTAACAAACCGAAGTGCAAAAAACTTAAAACTTTTCACAAAGCAGACCCCTGTGAAAACGTTAAGTACTTCGTAAAAGAAAAATGAGTTTCGTAAACAACTTGTAAATTGCGTTGCATGCATTGTACAAGTTTTAAGGCACGTTAACGCCTCCTGGTACATTTCCTCGGAACAAACGTCCAACCGGGCTAGCTTGAGCAGTGTAGCTGCAGCCATAAAATTCATCGTGATCAAGCAAACCAATCTGGATCACGCTGATCGCAATTAAAAGTGCCCGTGTGACACCGGTTAGTTATACCCTCTTGACGAGGATACCATGTTATCACATAGCCTTCTCTGAGTGAGTGTTTTATTATTGTTAGCGTAATTTGTGGTAATCTCCTTTTAAGTATATTGAGCACGCTGCTTATAAATGGGAGATGACATTGTCGACTTCCTAATGCTGTCGAAATATTTTGTTCCCATAGCGACAGGTATGGCTCTAGCTGTGGCTGAGCATTCGGTATTGACTCAGGCCCTTATATTAGCTTGATTCCACAGTGTGTTGCGAGCGGATACTATAACGTCTGCTCTGACAGGCGAAGCGGCGTCTGTATACAGAATATTTGAGTGTTTCCGTAGATTTTATCAGGTTTCTTGGCTCGAACATGCCTTCTGCCTTTTTGATACTTGCCATTTATCCTCTTTCGAATCAGTGTCGCTCGTATTTTCGTCCTGATGTGACTCAAAGTTTGATTATTTTGTCACTGCATTATTTTGGTCCGTCCGAAAATGTGAGTTCAAATAATGGTCGTCCGCGTTGACTCCGACACAGTCATTCCGTCTGAGTTACCACAAGCGCGTCCTTCAGCTTTTAAAACGTGCTGTAAAAGCCTGTGTCGCAGATTCTTTCATTCGTGGCGTTATCCGGACTTCCTAGAGCCGCTTTGTGAGCACCCTGTGTGACTAGGTCCACCATTTTGATTTCTGACAAACTTGCTTTGATACGGTAGAAGGTATCTTACTCTGAAAATTTTTACACCCATAAGACTGTATTTGTTTTGTCCCAAGGGCAACACCCTTTTAGGGTGTCTAGGAACACCCTAAACAATAAGGTGTTGAGAAAAACCCTGAAACCGTAGGGTGTAAAGAAACGTTACACACTACTTTATTAGGTGTTTATGAACACTCCTAAACAATGGGTGTTGGATGAAGCTACACCCATTCGAGTGGGGTGTAACACTAAAAACCTTCTTGAAACGATGACAGTTATATGAATAAGCATACTTGATCAACTGAAGCGTGATTAACGGGACAACAAAAGCAGACACAGGAGGTGACGCTTAGTCTTGTGTGTTGAGGAGAGCCGTTCATAGCACTTCATTCCATCAAATATGCATCACAAACTGGCCCAAGCCTCAATTGTTCTCATGCAGGGAAAAGCTACATGAACCTTCTCTGTGGCTGACAGGAAAGAAGAAAGATACTGGTATCACCCACTGCACTTGCAGCTGATAAAATAAGGTGCCATGGTCTTGAATGAGCTGCATGAGACCAGTGTATATATGTGTACGTGGACTGGGCCGAAAACGAGAAAGTAAGACGCGGAAGGCACGTGCACATATACACGCACGCACACACACGCACGCACGCACGCATCACACCACAGTAGTGCAAGCAGTAACCTGTAGCGTAAGGTTCAACCGAACATAACGCCGAAGCAAGAAACAATTAAGCCCATATGTTAACATCTGCCTTTATTACTGAAAAACTGCAAGTCTGACAAACAGGACTCTGATGGCATTCTGCAAAATTTTGAAATATGTTACGTGACCAAGTTTCTTTCTCTCTATACTAAAAATTTATTTTTTTCAATACAATAAATCTCCACAAACATTTGCGCTAGTCGGGCAAACGACTGAGATGTATGGCGTTTGATTGACACCTGTACAATAAAAAAAAACACGTAGAAAGAGTAAGCGAGTTTCTGGAGTCACATTTACAACCTATTACACCTCGCAGTATAAATTTCGCCATTGAAAAAAAGAACATTCAACAAGGTAGTGTAATTTGGGTTTTATTAAAGTATTCTCAGTGTTGGTATACTTCTAACTGCAAAACCACTCGTCACTGCTGCTTGCACAATCATCTTTAGCTGCAGAGATGACTGGTGCCTTCGAGAGAAGTGGGGCGAAGCTGTTCTTTCTGTACAGGAAATTAAATCCTGGAAACCTAAAATAAATACACAAGGAACAATGACCAAAATTTCACAAAGAGTGCAACGTACAGTATGCACCCTGCATAACTAACTGCTTTCTTATGTGTAAGTATAAATTGAGTGCATAGCAAGCATATTTAGTGGCATCGGGCTACACTGCAGTGAGAAATGCTAGAAAAGGTATGCTGAGCAATAAACGCCGTAAAAAGCGCGCTGTGGCAGAATCATTATACCTTTCGTGCCGTAGATATGAATCTTACTTTACCATTTCTGCTTGCATGCGCAGGCAAATAAAAAGGTGCTGCTGCAAGTTGATAATGTTCCATTAGGTGCATGCATCGACCAGTCTAAGTGAATGTCAAGTTCTATGCTTAAGTATGCATCAACATAGCTGCATGTGTACTTCTGCAGGTCTACCATGGTACTGATTCGATTAGTTTATTAAAAGGAATACAGTACGACGCGCAACAACATATACATATTTTATCTGTATTGCAAAAAACACAATGCCGCCGAGCATACATGACGGTATGCGCACTGAGAAGGTATTTAGTGGGTAACTTGTAAAATTAGGTACTGTACAGTTACGTATTAAAATGCGAATGATACTAGTGTTCTTGAACTGGCTCACATTTACACGATTATGTAATGGAAGAATTGCCTATTGGGTCATTCCACGTCAGACGTCCCAGCCATTTTGGCGAACACCTCAAACGTATTCGAAAAACATCGCGCTGATTTTACTGCAATAAAAAAGGTAACTGCTAGAATAATTCGCAGACAAATAATTTTTTGGTGACGTGGCTGCCGTCTGAACTTCCCGGAATCAAGTCTGGATGTTAGTGAAAAAATTTATTTTATGAGTATCTATTCTTCTGTGCCAAATTTAGTCTAAAAGTAAAGTGAAGGGCTTGCGTAAAGTGTTTGAAGCTCAGTAATATTATTACCATTTTTCGACCACATACGCCTCAAATACTTTAGCCGAATTGTGTTATATCTGCATTTTTCTATATCATTACTGCACTTTGAAAGAATATCTGAGGAGTGAATATTTGATACACATAAGGTGTATTTGGAGGAAAAAATATTTTGGACCTCTCAAGCTGTCAAACGTTATGAGGAAAAAACGCAAATATCACAAAAGTAGTTGTTCTGTCTATAATGAGACGCAAATTGCACCATACGGTGGTTGAATTAAAATCGACTTTGTACCTAAATCGAAAGCAAACGAACAGTTCTTTTTATCTTCCAAATTTCGCCATAGCAATTTATGTTTTGAGAAAATTTCCACAGCATACCCACGAAGTGAATGATGATGAGTGGGGCGTAGCGTTTGTCCGTCCGGACGCACAAGCGGATGGACAGACAGTCTGACGCCAGTATGGACGGAAAGAAAGACGGACGACCTCACGGACAGACCGACACACGGAAGCCCGGACGGATGGATGCACAGACGAACGGACGAAAGTAAAAATGTACGGACAAACTGTTCGCCCCACGAATCATCAATTTTTCCGTGTATATGCTGTGAAAACCACTAACGCTATCTCTTGTGCAACTCATCAAGTGGCTATATAATACTAGTACGGCTACAGAGGAGGGAACGACCCACGGTCTCAAGAGCTTTGCCCCTAAATGATTTTTGAAGTTCCAAGTTCCATGTTTGCCATTTAGTCATACGGCAGCCGACACCTCGAAGTTCCCCATCGCCGCTGATGAGAAAATTAAAAAAATTATTGTATTCCCTGAAATAGAAATGGTAATGATGAAAATTGTCACATACAAAGAACTGTTTATTCGCTTTCAATTTAGGTAAAAGGTGATTTTTATTTGGACCACCACATGGTCCGAATTGCGTCTCAATACGGACAAAAATGGCAATTCTGTGAAATGAGCGATCTTTTCTCGTAGATGTTAACAGCTCAAGATGTCTAAAATAATTTTTTGTCAAAATATCTTTTCTGTGAAATAATTCCGCACAGCTCAGATATTCATACAAAAGTGCAGTATCGCAATGAGCAAATGCAAAGATAACACACTTTGGCTGAATTTGTGCAGACGTACGTGGCCGAAAATTTGTATTATTATTGCCGAGTTTCAAACACCTTGCATAAGCCCCGTTACTCAGCATGTACCAAACTTGGTATAAAAAAAGAAGCAGTACTTGTAAAATATTTTTTTTTCACAAACAACACTCAAACTACATCCTGGAAGGTTTGAAAAGCAACCGCGTGACCAAAAACTTTTTTTCTCCGAAATATTCAAGCAGTTCACTGTTTTGAGTGCATTACATCAGCACGATTTTTTTTCAAACACAATTGCCTTGGTTGCACAATTGGCTGGGAAATTTCGAATAAAGTGACCTTGTCACCTTCACTCAATGACCATTGCATACTGCTAAATCAGGGCCAGTTGTTTCAATCATGCTGTCCGGGTGAGAAAGCAAAACTCCTTCCCGATGCAGCGTAGGCTGTTCAGTGGCTGTGCGTGTTGTGTTCCCCAATAGATATGCTTCCCAGTCTTACATTTTGGCTGCAACACATGCTTAGATGCCGTGCAGTATGTATTATATAAAACTGCTTTTGTGCAACAAAAAAACCTAAAATACGCTTCACATAGCGAAAATACCTTTAACATGTGAAGTACTTAGCGAAATTAAACGCCAAAACGAGGCGATGGCAATAAAACTCTGAATAACAAGAATATTTTGAAAGTTACACATGATGGAAACAATCTGAATAAAATTTGCTCGAATGTTAGCAGTTATGTTAAAACAAGCGCTTGCGCTGTTCAAGTAGGCAATTCGACCACACACACAGACGAAGTTCTGTTCAAACAAAAGTCCAGCTTCAGTGCTCGATCCGCTACACAGGCACGGCTGTCGGCACTGTCACGCTACGTTGCGGGTGAACGAAAATACCAGTGAAGACAAATTTAAAGAAATTGATTGTATTAGCAAGTAGGCAAACTTCGCGAGGCGCACCTAACGCGAAGCAATATGCTGTGTTCTCACCCGAAGCATCAACCCGAGTTATCACGGTAGTGTTACCGCACAAAACGAAAAAGAACCGAATAGAACGACATGGACACCACGCCCTTGTTTTCCGTTCTCGGTCTTTTTGTGCAATAAGAAAAAAAGAGAGTAAATGAACTACCAACATGCCCAAGCATATGCGTCTTACATACGGTTGATGCTTAGAGCTAATAGGCACCATAGCCACAAATGTACGGCGCCTATTTTAGTAAACTAAAATTGATGTGCATAACGAGCGGGCCCCGTTAGAATTGGTTGCCAACAAAGGGCACCGCAAAAATCTGTTCAATTTCTTCGCTGAACCTCAGTGGCGCATGCTCACTCTGCTTTGTACTCGAAACAATCTTGCCGACATTCACACTTCGCCATCATCGCCGTGTTAAAGTTCGGACAAATATTTTCGCTAATAAACAAATGCTGATTTGTCATCAACTAGTTGAAAACAAAATTGTTTTGAAGGCGTTATTCTCGTGCTCCCGCAGTTAACAAAGCGCTGAACAGAACAACGTGAGAGCGGTACTCACTATTTCACTTCGAGTGCTCCAAGATATGAATTCACAGGTCCAGTCTTCAGGATGGTGCACCTTCGCAATTATCATCACATACAGAACACACAGGAAAAGCACAGAGCGCAGGCACATTTCAAACTAAACACCGACTAATAAACTCTACCGATCGAGTTGCCACGCGCACAACACACACACACACGCACACACACACACACACACACACACACACACACACACACACACACACACACACACACACACACACACACACACACACACACACACACACACACACACACACACACACGGGACTCCGCCAGCGCACCAAGTGACATGTAAGACGATGTCGTTCCCTTTCCTGCGCTGTGCGCCCGGCACGCAACAATACCGGGCAGCCAAGGTTGTCTAGGCGACGAGACTTGATGGCGCCTTGTGGCGCTCTCAGACCGGCTAGATGCGGTTTAACGCTAGCTCCAGCCCTCTGCTGATAGCGCGGGCGCTGCTTTTTTTGCGGCAGTGATTTGCTGCGTTAGACTCGTTATTTAACAGTGCATCTGCATCGCAGTGAACATCGTGATGGTGCAGTGCGGCCAGCACTAGCTACTAGTCAGAACGCGCATTTGTAATATTCAGTAGCAATAGTTAGCGCACCTTCACCGACCTAATGTAGTGAATTTTGGTAAAAAAGCTAAGCGGATGCTTTTTGCTTAGCTCTAAGGGTCTTTAGGGACAGCAATTCAGGGTCACGCAGGCGATATTTTATCAGCACTTTCATTTCTGTAAAGACATTGCAACATTGCATGCATCGGCCGTCACACTATTCGATGAGAATATATTGCCACGTACGTACTGCTAGGAAGACGAAGACGACAGCGCATACGTGAGGGTGAGAGCCACAAAAGAAAGGAACAAGCCAGCAAGCAAGCAAGCATCTGCACGGTTTTATGCAGCAAGCAATAACAAGAAAGAGAAGGAACGCTCTGGCGCGCAGTAAATATAAATACTGACCTGCTGCTACTTTCTCAACCTGTTAACTACTACTTCTGTCTTCACGTTGCGGCAATACATTTGTACTTAGCTTGCGGTTCTTGGAACAAGACCACGGCTGAAAATATTTCGTTAATGTTGTGTTCTCACAACCTACAAAGTCAAGGCTTTGATCGAAGCACGTCTGCTGGGGAAGTTACATAAATTAAAAGAAGGGGATCAAGAAAAAAACGGAGAGAGAGAGAGAACTAGAGAATGCGTTTCGGCTCCCCTGAGGAGAGCTTTGTTGGCAATTTAGTCAAAATGGCTCCCGTCATTGTGAGCAAGGCTGCGTCATGGTCACCAAAATGTCCTTATTCTGCAATTTTTTATGTTCGGTGTCCTCTTCCACATGAAGAAGAACGTTCGCTACAGTAATTAGCTAAAATGTGCCTACTAAAAATACAATACGTCAATGTTCGTTTTTAAGGGACCTGATCGCCTGCTGACACGGTGGTAATGGCCAAACAACCACGCTATTGATGTTGTTTGTTTTTGTTGTTTTTTTGCAGGTGGCGTAAGTTTTCTCTCCAGCTTTAAAAGCTCCAATCTCATGAGGGACGGGGGGAGGGGGGGGAGTGTTCTTTGCATGGCTACACCAATGTGCGCAACATTAACTTCTTAAGGCAAATCAGTGCACTTTGTGAGTGTTGACTTATCACGCAAATGACACATATGAAGAAACAGGTACAGGAGAAACAGGAGCACAGGAGAGTACAGGCCCTTACTCTATTGAACAAGTGGCGCTGCTATTGTATCTTCCATCTTATAGTAGTTTGCGTGCTTTATCGATGAAGACTGCGTTTCGGTCACATTACTTCCTGCTTCGATTCATTACTAGACTCGCAAGCAGCTAGTAGTAGGAGCCTTGCTGGTGTAAAGATGGTTAATGGATACTAACAGTATAGGCAAAACAGCCCGAAAATGTCGTGCATTTGTAGCCTTGTATAGGCACGTGTGCTCATATTTGGGTGTATGTTAAAGAACCCCATGTGGTCGAAATTTCCAGCACCCTTCACTACAGCGTCTCTCATGATCGTATGGTGGTTTTGGGACGTTAAACCCCACATATAAATCGATCAATTGTAGCCTTGTTTATTACACCCCTAATATAAGGGTGTAAATGGGGTGTTTTTAGGGTGTTTTATTTACGAACACCTCAAATTTTAAAAGTGGGTTGTAAAAAGGGTGTTCATATGGGTGATTTATTCAGTACACCTGTTTTGCACCTTTTAGGGTGTAAACGTTTTAGAGTGTATCCTGCTTGAATCAGTCGTATTGTTTTTCTTTCGTGCAGGTCTCTTCCTCTTTAGTGATTCTTTCATTCCCATCATTGTTGTTTTCAGGGTTTCAATAGCGTAATCCGCTCGCTTATTGAATTCATAAGCTCAATAAACGTATTTTTGTCTTTTTGTCGTTTTCAGATCGAAAATTCACACTTCACTTGCTGAGAAAGTTTTTTTTTTCGTTAACTCTAGTGCATTCGGGCTTTTCTAATGCACAGGCCATGCCATGGTCTGCCGAAAAATGATCCGAAGTCCAGATAGCTGCTTTCAACATTTGTGGCCTAATGAGTCTTTGTACATCCAAAAAGAGCTAACGACATCATAACTTGCAAACGTGAGATCTTTTATTCTATTTAGCCTTTTTTCTAAACTGTTTACGCAACTATTGGACAGTAATGACAGGAGTATAGCTTCCTTTGGACTTCCTTTGTTAGCGAGATTTATTACAGGTGATCATATGCCTTGTAGTGCAATTATCGCACTCTTGCCAGTAGGAAGGACTTCGATAATGAATTTTTTCCACAACGCATTTGTAGTAGTTTCTCCTTGATAAGCCTATGAGACACAGTGTCGAATGGATTGTTTAAGTTCAATACCACTATAATAATCTCGTCTCTAGTCGGCGCACTGTTAAATACATCATCTCGGTGTCTGCAGAAAACTTACTGTGTCGACAGATGTTTGCAGAATTCATACACGTAAAGAGATAGGAGCTTGAGCTTTTTGATGAATTCTGTTGCCCTGATGAGTATTTCTTTTTCAAACAGATTCCTGGGCCATTACGCTAATGATATCGGCCTCGTGTTTCGAAGTTTTTTCTGTTTTCCAGGTTTGTGAATCAAGATCGTTTGGCTCTCTTTTATTGTTATAGAATCGCGCCAGCTTCCCCTATCTATCCAATCTATCCATTCATTTGCTCAGCTTCCCATATGTATCCAATCAGTCGTTCATTTGTGTGCCGACGACTGTGTGCTTTACAGGGAAATACGTATCGATGATGATAAGAATATCTTGCAGGCAGACCTAAATAACATTACAACTTTGTGCGCTAAATCGGTTATGGAATATAATATGATCAAATGGAAGCTTAGAAGAGCCTCCCGCTAGCTCACTGGGTCCTCAACGTACAAACTGCGTGAGATCTCTCTCGACCTATAGTTGTCATGCTGGTACATTTGCGCTACCATTTCTTTATATCCAACACAGAATGCGCTTGATAACGCCATCACAAACAATGCTAACCGTACATTTTCGATACATAGCTCCTAATTTTAGCAAAGCCACCTTTTCGCTCAACATGCTTCTTCATAAAACCATTGTGCATTTAATATTGTAGTACACTGCTGCATTCTGAAACTCTCACCACGAAAATTTGATCAGGTATCTTGCGCTAATTCAAAATAACACTGCACGTATTCTTCTACTAGATTACGACCGTAAATCAATAGTAACAGTAATTAAACACTATTTGTCACTGCCACCTTTTTTACCATGGTAAAAGTACTTCTGCTTTTGCTTTTTTTATAAGACCTACCATCACCCGTTACTGCGTAGTGAGCTCATGATGCGTCCCACATATAATTCCTCACGTATTGACCAAAAACACAAGCTTAAACGTACTTTTCGCTACACAAACATATTTTATTACTCCTCCATACCGATCACATCAAACGATTGGAATCATCTACAAGGTGACACCGTTTCCATCTTTTATCACTCCCTGTTTCATCATTCTTTATCAGCTGACCTACTTCCCGATAGCTCCTAGTAATACAATCTATTGCCCCTCTCAACTGCTTTCTGTATGCACGTGTTGAGAGGCCGGTCTTCTCTAGCAGGCTCCTGCGTTTTTAAAGACGATAGTCTTTCTTGAAGACATTCGAAGAAAAAGTTTTGGTTTGTTTGTCTACATTTGTATGTTTGTTCGCCCTTACCGATACTTCAAACGGCACCTAACAGCCAACCCCAACCGCGGTGCCAACCAATATTGCTCTAGCTTTAGCCTTCATACTTGTGCGGTTGTCAATTAAAAAGAAATTATTGCGCATATTTGAGGCACCGTAACAACACGTCGATGTTTTGTATGTGTGCCTTTATACCAGAGAAGGCACAGACAAGTAATTCTAAAGACCGCGGTGTTTTTCACGCTCTGCTGACAGTGCAACGCGATGCTCGAAAAGGTAAGTGCTTCCAACGCTTTGCTAAGGCGACATGGTGGTGGCACCTGTCAGTCGCTTAGCGTTCGACACGTTATCACCTTCTAGACAAGCGCGCACCTTTCTCCGCGGGCGCGCGCACGTTCCTTTGTTTTCAAACTGCCAGATGGCACCCGTGTCTAACGTGCCTCGATTTGCTTGTTCACCCCCGCTACACGCTGGAGGCACTAACGCAGCGCCTCCAGAATAACGTTCACTATTTTTTTTTGGCAGAGCACCAAATAAACCATTTGTTCACTCTTTCCAGACGCAAGACTATCGTCTTTTGACGACATATGCAGCGTAATATGTAGATTCGGGGCCAGTGTTTTCTTCTAATTTTACATGTCTAGCTAGTATTGTGTAACCTTTCCACATTCGCTAATTCGTCTTTGTTATTCCCTTAATTTCCCCTTGTTTTACTGAATAGAGATGTTATTTGGCTTTAGTTTTAATCACGTGAATATATAGCGCATTTTGTTTTTCTGTTTTGCATTTTTTATCTTGTAAGCCACTTCTCCTGCAATGGTTTGGCGATTGAGCGTAACAAAAGTAAATGAATAAATATGTGCTAGTTGAAGTAGTCAATCAGCCGCCCAAGATGTTTATTGCTGAGGTTTCGCAGCATTTGTTGTTAATGCAATCTGCTCCAGGTGGTATGTTTCGATTGCGAAGTATTTCTTAGCAGACTTAGGCGACTTTGACCGCATCTATCTATCTATCTATCTATCTATCTATCTATCTATCTATCTATCTATCTATCTATCTATCTATCTATCTATCTATCTATCTATCTATCTATCTATCTATCTATCTATCTATCTATCTATCTATCTATCTATCTATCTATCTATCTATCTATATATCTATCTATCTACATATCTATCTATTTATCTATCTATCTATTTATGTATGTATCTATCTATCTATCTATCTATCTATCTATCTATCTATCTATCTATCTATCTATCTATCCAGCCGCCTATGACTTTTAGCTCTTCTAGCCGTTTCGATAATCGGATCTATACCAAAATTGACATGCCATACCATAACTGTACGAGGAGCATAAGTGACTAGTACTAACATAAAAGGTATGAGACGTTTGTCATGAATGTCATAATTTACTTGTCAAAGTTTTGCTGCCCTTGTGGTGGTTTCTTTCACTTGACATATTGCAAAACTGGTATGACATAACTGCATCCCGAATAAGTTACAGACACTATCCTCGAAATCATGACATGTGTGGCATGTAAGAACATGGCTACAAACTACGTTCATAGTGCGCTCGCGGCCGTTTCGCCACCTTCACATATGCCAAATTTGATGTGACGTGACGTGAACAGACGACGAACAGAAATGCGAGGCTTAGACATCCTGATATTGGCATGTAAGTCATGTACTATATAATTTATGTCTGCCTCGTTATGTTCAGCTGATTTGAAATGACATATCAGCCTTCCTCATTCATGCTTCGGATATCATTGATTCACACTGTACATAAGATGTGTTTTTTTTCTGATGTAGTGTGCCGCTGCGTGTCATTTCGCTAGTGTGATGGGTGTGGTATCGCAGTTCTGGTTCTGGTTTCGGAACCGGTTCTCTGGACCCCAGGGGGCGTTGTACATATGTATCCATTAGTATGCTTCAGTACATAAAACGAGTTCCTGCTTGGCTACCGGCTGCTGCGTACTTGTTGTCGGCCGGCGCTTAAGTGCCATGCCTTGTGTTCTCCGTACGGCGCATCCGTTGCACGATACTACAATTTGGCGACGAGGATCTGCAATCCACCAGCATTATACGATAACATGGGCCTCGAGCCTTCTTTCCCGTGTTGTCGGTCAGCATCTGTGCAAGCTATCTCACCGATGCGTTATTTCCTATTACCTGCTTGTGACACACCGAAATCATACCTGCATTGCTCCGCGTCTATTTTGCCGAAATATGAACCATTCTTTGTTGTAATTTCTTGTGCTGTGCGGCTCACATTTATGATGCTACCTAAAATTATTGTGACATAAAAATGATACGAGGCGTGTCTATTTAGAATCTATATTGAAACTGATGCGTATAGCGTCGACTAAGATGGAGGACAGCACGCACAACGGACAGACTAGTTCCTCGTTGTCGTCTTCTGACCCCTGATATGTCAGCTACGTAGCATTCCCCCCCCCTCCCGGCGGTAAGAGCGCCGTCTCATTGCACATTAAGTACGGTCTTCAGTAGTCATGTGGAAAGTTTTTAGCCTGCTGATGGGCACGACACCACTGGACGTGGTTGCAGGCAGGCTTGTGGTCTCAGACGCAGGAATGATCTCATAGGGTGACGTTGGTTACCTGGCGGATGATACGGTAAGGACCCATGTAGCGAGACAACAACTTCTCTGATAAGCCAACTCGACGAACTGGGCACCACAGGAGAACTATAGAACCGGGTGAGAAGCGAACGTCAACTTGCCGGCTGTCGTAGTTGGCTTTCTGGGTTGCTTGCGATACCGAAAGTCTAGAGCGGGCGATCTGACGTGCGTGGTTGGCACGAGCAATAGCGTCGCGTGCATATTAAGTTGGCGGCGTTGTAGTGGTTGGAAGTAGGGTGTCAAGTGGTAACGTCAGATCACGGCCATAAAGCTAATAAAAGGGTGCATAACCAGTGGTGTCGTGAGGCGGAGAATTTCGCGCGAAGGTCACGTGAGGTAGCGCCAGGTGCCAGTCATGGTGGTCGGAGGACACATACATCGCGAGCATGTCCGTGAGGGTGCGATTTAGCGGTTTGGTAAGATTATTTGTTTGGGAATGGTAGGAAGTGTTAACTTGTGCTGCGTCGAGAAAGAGTGCAGAAGATTGTCGATTGCAGGGGACAAAATGCGCGGCCGCGATCCGTGAGTAATTGGCGAGGAGCGCCATGGTGTAGAATGACATCGCGGATCAAAAAGTCTGCAACGTCAGTAGCGGTGCTGGTGGGGAGTGCTCGAAAGATGGCATACCTAGTCGCATAGTTTATAGCAAAGGCGATTCACTTGTTGCCCGATTTAGACTCTTTAAAAGGACCGAGAAGATCTATACCAACACGGAAGAAAGGTTAGGTTGGGATAAAGATCGATTGAAGAAGTCCAGCCGAGGGAGCAGTATGTCGCTTTCTACATTGGCATTTATCGGAGGAGGACACGTAACGGCGAACGGACCGGGCGAGACCGCGCCAAAAAAAGCGGTGACGCACGTGGTCATACGTCCGAGATACACCCAGATGACCAGCAGTTGGTTCATCATGAAGCTCAAGTAGCACGGTTGAACGCAAAGGTTTCGGCACGACAAAAAGAACTTCAGGGCCTTCTGGCTTGAGACTACGACAGTACAGCGTGCCATTCAGAAGGACGTACATGCGAAGCGACGTGTCGTTCGGAGCAGGTTCGAGACGGTCAATAAGTTGTCGCAGAGAAGCATCAGGACGTTGTTTATCACCAATATGAAGAAACCATGACATTCACACGACGCTGAGGCTAGGCTCGATGTCTGATTCGTCAGGCTGATCAACAGGATAGTGGGATGAGCAATCGGCGTCCAAATGGAGAAGTCCAGAGTTATAAGCAACCAAGTAGGAATACTCTTATAGGCGTAATGCACAACGGCAAAGTTGTCCAGTGGGGTCCTTCAGAAAAGAAAGCCAACACAGCGCGTGATGATCACTGATGACACAGAAAGGGCGGCCATACAAGTAAGGACAGAATTTCGAAACCGTCCAGACAAGGGCGAGACATTCCCGTTCTGTTATAGAATAATTGCGTTCAGACTCGAGGACCGGGCGACGCCATGTCTTCTACAGACAGTGTGACAGTGTACGGTGAAAATAATCCGCACGCACCCTTCAGATTTGTGGCATGGAGGAGTAGCAGAGCACCTTTTGTTGGTACGGGGAAAGCGACCTTGCCGCAGCACCTGTGCCTTGTCCAGTCTGACTTCCCGTCAGCCTCCGTGGCTCCAGGACTCATTACTGCGTTCTGCGCGGATGACCACCCGCGGCATTGAATGACGAAGAAGTGGCGGCTACGCAGAATTTCGCGGGAGACACCGAGCTACATGAAAACGTTGAGACTTGGTCTGGACATCGGCTCATCAAGTACCGGAAACCGGGGCAATTGGTTCGTCCGAAAACTTTTCGGCACAACACTGCAAACTCCGGACGCGGGCCATTACAGACGACGCACTTTGTCGGAAGCATCGGGACCATTGTTCGCCCGTAATTAAACTGTCTTGGGACAGCTCGCCCATCTCTCTCTCTGAGGCTTGAGTTTGTACATTGTTACTTGCTCGGCTTTGTTTGGGAGAGGCTTTTCTACTGGTGTGGGCCGCGGGGGCAGCCGTCGAAGATGATACACTCCGACTGACAAGAAAATATGCCGCGTCAATGGTGGCGATTGGTTTGGTGCCCCGGTAGGGTGGAGTCGGGTCCTACAAAAAGGGACTACGAGACGATACGAGGGGGGCTAGAGATATGCGATGCAATGAGCTCGAGATGGTAGAGAGACGAAATAGAAAAGGGAGATAATGGAGTGAAGAGACAGCAATAAGAGTCGATGAGATGATATGAAGAGGAATGAAAGTTAGAGATGGGAAACGAGGAAGCGAGTGATTGCGGGACGTTATGAAAGAAGATTAAGATGGAAATCGCTGAGAAAGACAACGAAGACGACGAAGACAGTGAAGACTGACAACACGGATCATTCGTGAGACGAACTTTACGCACCCTATTTAAATTCGCTTTGCGGGAAGGGAAGTGGCGTGTTGAGACATTGCGTGGTTTTATTCTTTGATAACTTTATCATTTGTGTCGTCGTGTGTTTTTTTATATGCACACCCTTGTATTGTTACAGTTACTTTCTTCATGTGCCTGCCCTGTCTCGAACGTCGCGAGGGCGTAAATCATGTGTTAAAATTTTGTGTAGTGGTGGATGTACGTGGGTTGCGGATAGTAATAAATTAAATGAATCAGTGAACAGGAACAGGTCGTAGCATCTCTTACTTCCCGGCCCCAGCACAAATTCTTGTATGTGAGAAGTGATTGAGACACATAGCCAAGAGGGAACCGGATAGTCAAGGGGTTGAGTGGTCTTCTCTCTCTTTGGTAATCGGTGGCGTAGTGGGGGACGTCTCATCATCTACAGCAATTTGTCAGTAGCCAAATTGGTGGTCGAGAGATGAAAAGAAGGTGGCGCCATGGAGGCAATCGAGGGCATCGTCAATGCGTGGTAGAGGGTACACGTCTATTTTGGTAATATTGTTTAGGTGGTGATAATCAACGCAGAACCATTATGAGCCGTCTTTCTTTTCTACTAATACCAATGAAGATGCCCAAGGGCTCGATGACAGTTCAATTACGTTTTTCCTACGCATTCTGGTCACTTCTTACTGAATCACTTCTCGCTCGTACGCTGACACGCGGTACGGCCGATGGTGAATGGGTGCCGAGTCACCAGTGTTGATTCGGTGAGTGACAATTTTAATATGGCCCAAGGGACGATCATGGGTGTTGAAAATGTGACTATATAAGGCCAAAACCTGGTAGAGAGCGTCGGCTTGGTGAGGCGACAGCTCCGATCCAATCAAGTTTCAAAAAATAGCATCGTCTGAGCTGGGGGACCGTAAGACTGCACTTTGATCAGGAGCAGATACAGCGACAACACTGACATCATCCTCTGTTACGGCAGTTAGCTTGGCTAGAGACATCTGGCAGGGCAATACTTGAGGTGTGAAACCAAAGTTAAGGAGCGGAAGGAACACACAGTTATCCGCTGCGGTCTCGGTGGTATGGGGCGCAGTAACAGTGCGCGTCAGCCGAACGTTAGTAATCGGCGTAACGATATAATCACCGTCAGGAACGGGAGAGGCCAATGACAAGACACGTACGTGACGGCTCGAGGTGGCAGGTGAACAAAAGTGGTTGGGCTCAAGGAGCTGGTGGGCTTTGCAGAGTAGTCGACAAAGATTGGAAGATTGAGGCTGAGGGTACCAGACGAACAATCAATCAAGGCCGAGTGTGCCGAAAGGAAATCAAGGCCAACAATCAAGGTCATGAAGGCAGCAGACTAGCACGGCAAAAAGTATTACGGCGTGATGACCGGCAATGCCGACACGAGTAGTGCACATTCCGATTACTGGAACTGTACCGCTATCGGCAACACGTATTGCCTGCGTCGTAGACGGCGTCTCAATCTTCTGTAAGCGGCGGCGTAGAGAACCGCTCATAATAGACAGGTGCGCACCTTTGTCAATGAGGGTGGTCACAGGAACATGGTCGACTTGTACTTTAAGCAGGCTGTGGTGCGTGGGAAGCATCAGTAGAGGATTTTCGGCCGTCATTGGTATTGCAGCTTCAACTCTATAAGCTGCAATACCTAGTTTTTCTGCTTCGGTTGTCCAGAGAAACTCGGCGATGAAAAGCGCCGAGGTGGCGGAGAGCGGCATTGGCGATGTAGTGGCCACGGGAAGCGAGAGCTGCGGCGACCGGACGAAGGGGCGTCATTGTAGCGGCAACCGGGCAAAGGGGCGTCAGTGGAAGGCTCATTAGATTACGACAGATGGAAAGTGAAGGGTGCGGCGACTGAACGTCGAGGTGTCATTGGATGCATGTGCACCAGAGTAGAGAAGGTCTGGCGTGGTTGGTTTGACCAATGGTAGCGGAAATAGCGAGAAATGTGCCCAGACTGGCGGCATAAAAAACAAATAGGCCGGTCATCGGGTGCTCGTCCTTCCGAAGGGTTACGGAAGAGAATTGTTGCAGGAGAACTACGAGCGTGTCCTTTGGAGTAAGACGGGACTTCAGGGTGAGTCAAGGGACATGCTGATGAAAGGCCGAGGTTCGCAAGCTCCTGCCTCACCACAGCTTGTATTAACGCCACTGACGGCTGTTTGTAAAAGGAGAGCGTTGTGAAAACGGGTGGCTGAAGAGGAGCCGGACGGGCGGCTTCGATTTCCCGACGAACAATGCGCGTGACCTTATCATACGTGGCGGACTGGCGGGCGGCTTCACAAGATGAGTTTGCGGCTGTGTTAGGCAGCCGGGTGTATGGCGAGAAATAAGGTGGCTCTTGGCTTCTTCGAACCGCCGGCACTCTTTAATGATGGCGTCGACGGTGGCAAGATTATTGTATACTAGAAGATTAAAGGCGTCGTCTGCTATGCCTTTCAGCACATGGGCAACTTTCTCAGACTCACTCATGTGCTTGTCAATCAGGTGGCATAGGGCGATGACGTCGTGAATGTACGCGACGTACGAATCCGTCAACGATTTTGCATGAGCCGCCAGTTGATTCCGCGCTGCGATCTGCCGCCCAACGGTGTCGCCAAAAAGGTCACGGATCTTCTCTTTAAAGAAGTCGCAGCTTGTAATATCTGTTTCGTGCGTCTCGAACCACACCCGCGGTGCCCCTTTGAGGTAAAAAAGCACATTGGCAAGCATAAGAGTCGGCCCCCACCTATAGCTTGCGTGGGCCCATTCATACCGGTTGATCCATTTGTCTACGTCAACTCCATCCTGACCGGAAAGTACACCGGGATTACGAGCAGGAGGTAGAACGACGTATGTAGAAGTCACGGAAGAGGCAGGTGGTGAAGATAATGGTTGTTCAACCTGCCACATGGTTGGACCTATGATGATGCGGCCGTTGTAGAGCTTCGTGATGAATACAGGGAAATACCCAGCGCGTCAACCATAACGATGTTTCGTAAAATGGCATGACGCGTGTCTATTTCGATTCTATATTGAAACTGATGCTTATAGTATCGACTAAGATGGAAGACAGCACGGACAACCGACAGACCACTTCCTCGTTGTCGTCTTCTGACTCCTGATATGTCACCTACGTAGCAATATTTCGGTGGATTGATGAAACTGCAGACTTTTACACGTGGGGTGGCTGTATATTTCTTTCACACCTGGTCTGTCTCGGCAGCAGCATGATTCTCGCAACTCCACCACCTCCGTTCCTGCCATGCCTTAGCGTGCCTCCAATTTTGTGAAATAGTCGACTTCGCGTCGTGCAAGTGCACGTAAACGCGGCGGCCCCGGATGCTACGCCGGACAGAAAAAAGGCGTTGCTTGGTCAACGAACTTGGAGTAAAGAAGTTACAAGCATACTACAAGACTGCTGACGAGCAGACGCTGCTTGACTGCGTTCAGGATTCAGGTGATGGTGCACCATGTGTCGCGTACCATCAGGGCTTAGCCTTTCTGGACGCATACTTCGCGCTGACTGAAGACTTTCTGCGTGTGGACCTGATTCCGGTGAAGAGTTCTAGAACCTGATGAGATTCTCGTTATATTCATCCTAGCGCTGCGGCGGTTGGCCAACAACTGCAATTTTGGCACTGCAGCAGTACCCTGACCTGCTTAGGTCATTTGTTCAGATGGGGGACACTTTCACCGTCTAGGCAGCGTTGGAACATGCCAGGAAAGAGGGGCGCGTCGACTGTGCATTGCAGCAGGTGGCTGCCCTGCAGGACGACTCGGTTACGGGACGCGTGCATCAACGCTGTGGCGTTCGTCCTCTTCGAACCATACTGCTATATTGTTATGCTACGAACCCTGCTGTGCCATCGGCACCTCTCAGGTCTGCAGAAATTTCGCAAATTCTACCGGGTCATACTTCGACTTCACAAGGTACGATAATTCCGGCCAAGACTGAGAGCATGTTCACTTGTGCTGCACCTGTCGGCGTCTCAGTTGGCCGTGATCCTGATGTGCCTGCTCCTGTCATGTTTCCTGCGGTTGAGCACACCCAGACTCTACCTGCTTGCGTCCCGGTTCATCAGACGTCGGTTGTGCCTGTTGTTCCCGTCTTCAGTGTTGCTGATTCCGCCCCGGCTGTGCATCTTTCGGCTTGTTGTGGCCTCCAAGGGCTGTATCTGTTCTCGATCTGTCGGAGGTGCATCGACCAAGCGTTCTAGCCCTCATTACAGGGTCAGTTGCTATTCTAAGTGCTTCCGAGGTTTCTCCGCTGATCGCGTCTATGTCTACCATGCCCGTTCCAGCTCTCGATATGAGTTCTCCATCGGTGGCGCCGAGCCATGCCCCATCGGAGCAATGTTACCTCCTTGTTCCGGCCGCGACTATGCCAAAGGTACCCTGGATGCAGGGTGCATGGGCCTATCCTGTCGCTCCATCAGACTGCTGTAGGCAGCGGCTGCAGTTCAGACGCCTGTTGTTAAAATGGCACTGCTACAGGAGTCGACTCCATAGACTCCAACACGAAAGTTACTGTGCAGACGTCCTCTTTCAGGAGAGATGATGATGTGTGGGGTACGTTGCAATGTTCCTTGCGGTTGTACTGTTGACCAGAATTCTACACAATTTTATTTCATCATTCGTTGTGCTACGGGCAGTGTGCGCTTGATATTTCTTTTCAAGTGTGCGTTACCTTTGTGTTTTCGTGTGTTTGCTGTGTAATTCTTCAAGCGTTACGTTGTACGATTTCTTACTCTTTTGTGTATTTTGTGCATTGTAATATTGTGAATTGCTTGTGTGGAGGACCCACCCGCAGGGGCGCCTGCGCAAGTAGGCGTTTGGTGTGTAGTGACACCATGGACCCGGGCTAATGGGGGAGTTTCTACTCCCTCCCACGCCTAGCCGTGCGTGGCTTTGCGTGTCCGGGGAAAAGGGGATCCTGGGGGTTGAGCTGACGCTGCGTGATTGGACCTTTAAGGCCCCCCGGCAGAGGCAACACATCCCTTTGGCCCTGAGTTTCACGTAGACTGCACCCCTAGGCTGACACACCCAGGGGAAATCGGCAGTCGCCTTTTCCAATCTCTCTCTTCCTACATCTTCGTCTTTATCTCTCACTATTTATCTGTCCGGTCTTCTACTCTCTTCTGCCTACTTTGAAACTTCCTGGCGACTAGGGTTCACGCTTTGCAAATAGCCTACCTCGGTCTAGGCGCATTGGGTTATAGCAGTGTTGTACGGCTGGCGTCTGCAGGTTTTAGCATCCGCAAACTTGTAGCGTCCCCTCGTTGGGTTCTGTGGTGGGTGGCCGCCAACGCTTCTAAAGAAAATTAAACTGGAATGCATTGAGCGTTTCCCTTGTTAACTGATCGTACCGCCTTAAAGCGCGTACGCACCGAACACTTTGGCTTTTTCAATTGAAAATGAAAACTTTCCCCATTTTCTTATTATACATAGTGAGATAAGCAGCAAGCAATCGAGAACTGTATCCTCCTTTGTATTAGCCAGATGTCTCACAGAAACTCTTGGAGCCGGGTACAAAGTTAGCAAAATGGCCAGCGGAGACCTCCTCCTTGAAGTTCGAGAAAAAGAACAGTTTGAAAAGCTACAAAATCTTTCAACTTTTGGTGACACTCCCATCACTGTAACGCCACACAGATCTATGAACACAACCCGTGAAATAGTATCTGATGGTGATTTGTTCAGCTTGACTGAAGAGGAAAGTCTGGAGGGGTGGAAGAGTCAGAATGTGACCAATGTTCAAATAATCATCATTAGAAGAGACAAGAAGGTAACACCAACGCAACACCTAATACTCACATTCGCTTTCAGTAATCTGCCAGAAAGTATTCAAACAGGGCACACGAAGACGTCGATCAGACCATACATACCTAACCCACGTCGTTGTTTTAAATGCCAGAAGTATGGCCACGGCTCACAAAGCTGTCGTGGTCGCCAAACTTGTGCACGATGTGGAGTGTCAGGCCACAATTCTGACAATTGCGAAGAACCATCACACTGTGTGAACTGTGGTGGAAATCATTCCGCATGCTCACGGTCTTGCTCATTTGGGAAAAAAGAAAAAGAAATTATCACATTGAAAATAAAGAAAATATCACATTCAAAGAAGCAAGACGAAGAGTGTCGCCACTTTACGGCGCTACATATGCTGATGCGGCGCGTCAGGGGGCAACGCCGCACCAGCCCTCGCCACCGATTCGGCCAGCGCAGAGTGAGCCGTCGGCTGTGGCGCCTGCCCCCAAGGCGGCAGTAGTTCAGTCTGCTCCGCCTCCCAGCGAATTGAGGCCGGAGGCTCCAGGGTCCTCTGATTTCAAGGCCTCCCCTCACCAGGCGAGGCCTAAAATCCGAACCACTAGCTCGCATGTGCGGGCACCCAGTGCCTCTGAGGAGGCAATGATTACAACGGTACCCTTGGTACCAAAAGTGCGGCACGGCTCCTTAGAGCTCGCCAAGAAAAATAAGAAAACAATAATGGGGCTGGATGACCGTCCTGCCACCTGAAGTAACGAGCTCACTCCAACACAGGACACTCTTTGTACACACAGCAGCATCTCTCTTGTTTAAATATGCAGACAGAAACATTACAGTGGAACATCCGAGGCCTTCTTCGAAACCTCGATTACTTACAAGAACTCCTCCATGAACACAATCCTATAGTGCTGTGTGCACAAGAGACACACTTGAAACGAACAAACACAAACTTTTTACGTAGCTACGTAATCTTCCGAAAGGATAGAGATGATGCCATGCCACCATCCGGTGGTGTAGCGGTTATAGTTAGTCAAGGTATAGCATGTACACAATTACCCCTTCAAACTTCCCTTGAGGTGGTGGCTGTCCGAGCTGTTATTCTGAACAAACTCGTCACTGTCTGCTCTTTGTACATACCTCCGCACCACCGTCTTGAAAAACTTCAATTCCAGTCTTTATTGACGAACTACCTGAACCTTATCTGGTTCTTAAGGACCTGAACGCACATAATGGCCTGTGGGGTGACTCTGGCTGTGATGCACGAGGTCGTCTCATTGAACATTTCCTCATTTCATCAGGTGCTTGTCTGTTGAATAGGAAAGAGGCAACATACTATAACCTTGCCCACAAAACTTACTCTTTCATAGACCTCAGTATCGCATCTCCTTCACTTGTACCATGACTTCAGTAGAAAGTCAAAAACAATCCATACGGAAGTAACCGTTTTCCTTTAGTTTTGAGTACACCAATAATATATGAATGTCCTCCACATGTTCCGAAACGGCTGGTAAACAAAGCCGACTGGGAATAATTTCAAAAGCTTACTCACTTAAATTGGACTGACATAAGCGGATTAGGCATAGATCAAGCTATGCAGTACTTCACGGCTTTTCTTACTGACGCAGCAGCCAAGTGCATTCCACAAACATCTGGACTGCCCGGCAAACGACACGTCCCGTGGTGGAACACTGATTGTCAGAATGGGCGAAACGAACAGAACAGGGCATGGAGGTTGCTGCGGAACTCGCCGACAGCGAAAAACCTTGAGAGCTTCAAGAAAATAAAATCTCAAGGCAGGAGAACGCGTCGGCAGGCCAGAAGAGAAAGCTGGCACAAGTTTTTATCAGAGATAAATTCACATACACAAGAGGCCAAAGTCTGAAACATGGTTCGTAGGGTAGCAGGAAGACAACTACACTGACTCCCACTGGTAAACACTCAGGGTGATACCTTGGAAGATCAGGCAAACTTCCTCGGTGCACACTTTGAACGGGTATCCAGCTCGTCCTACTATACTGACACTTTCCAAAAATACAGAACAAGAATAGAAAAGCAGAAACTCGAACACAAATCCACTAGATACGAGGCATATAACCAAGCTTTCAGTCTAGCTGAGCTCCGAACATCTCTAAACTCCTGCAGTACTTCTGCCCCAGGTTCTCATCGTGTGGTGTATGAAATGTTAAAAAACCTACCAGCCGAAACACGAAAAACCTTACTTTGTTTGTACAATGCTATCTGGTTTTCTGGCACTATCCCTACCTCCTGGAAAGAGGATATTATTATTCCCATTTTGAAAGAGGGCAAGGACCCTCCTTTAGCTTCAAGTTATAGGCCTATTGCACTTACAAGCTGCTTGTGCAAAGTCTTCGAAAAAATGATAAACTGCCGACTTGTATATATCCTTGAAACAAACAATTTGCTTGACCCATTTCAATGCGGGTTTCGAGAAAGTAGATCCACCAAAGACCACCTTGTTCGTATCGAGGCACAGATCAGAGACGCCTTAGTCCATTCCATAAACAATATTTTCTCTCTGTGTTCCTCGATATCGAAAAGGCTTATGATACAACATGGCGTTTTGGAATTCTAAGAGACGCCCCGTAGCGGTGGTCAAGTGGCTTAGGTACTCTGCTGCTGACCCGCAGGTCGCGGATTTGAATCCCGGCTGCGGCGGCTGCATTTCTGATGGAGGCGGAAATGTTGTAGGCCCGTGTGCTAAGATTTGGGTGCACGTTAAAGAACCCCAGGTGGTTGAAATTTCCGGAGCCCTTCACTACGGCGTCTCTCATAATCATATGGTGATTTTGGGACGTTAAACCCTACAAATCAATCAATTCTAAGAGACCATTCCCACCTTGGTGGGCGCGGAAGAATGTTTCACATAATCGAAAGTTACCTGTAAAACCGGACATTCCGTGTCCGTGTGGGCAGTGTTCTCTTTCAAACATTTGTCCAGGAAACAGGCGTGCCACAAGGTGGTGTACTTAGTTGCACACTTTTTATTATCAAAATGAATTCCTTCCACTTGTCCATCTCCCGCTAATGTTCAATTTTACATATGTCGACGACGTTCAACTTGGCTTCAGGTCATGCAACTTGGCAATGTTTGAGCGGCAGGTTCAGCTGGGTTTAAACAAGGTCTCCAAATGGGCAGATGAAAACGGATTTCGACTTAACTCACAAAAAAGCACGAGTGTCTTGTTCTCTCGAAAGAGAGGCATGCACTCGGAACCTCACATTCGACTGAATGGGCAACGTCTGTCTGTCAAAGCCGAGCTTAAATTCTTAGGCTTAATCTTGGACAAGTTGACCTTTGTACCGCACATCAAGTATTGAAAAACAAAATGTTTAAAAGCCTTGAATGTTATAAAAGTGTTGTCACGTACTACTTGGGGTAGTGATAGACAATGCCTCATGAATCTGTATCAAAGCCTCATTCGCACCAGCTTAGATTATGGGGCCGTTGTTTATCAGTCTGCAACTCAAAGTGCTTTGAAGATGCTGGACCCCGTGCACCATTTGGGCATCCGCCTTTCTACGGGTGCTTCTCGCACCAGCCCCGTAGAAAGCCTTTATTTTGAGTCAAATGAATGGTCGCTTCATATACAGAGAACTTACATGTCCTTTGTATATTTTCTTAAGGTGAAAGCAGACAAGAAGCACTCTCATACTCTACTATTAATGATCTGTCGAGCTCCATTCTGTTTCAATACAGGCCTTCGATGAGGCAGCCCTTCTCAGTTCGGCTGAAGGGTCTAGCTGAAGAAACTGGAGTGTCACTTGAACACAGTTTAATGGCTCCTGTAGCATACCCACCACCGTGGCAGTGGCAGACTATAGACTGCGATGTGTCTTTCCTAAAAGTTACAAAACATGCACCTATTGCCTATATCCGAACATACTTAATGGAACTTCAACACAAATACACACGTCCTCAGTTCTTTACAGAAGCATCCAAGTCTAACTCCTCTGTGTCCTACGCTGCTGTTGGCCAATCCTTTTCGGATGCTGGCCCTCTACATCCAGGCACAGGTATCTTCACAGCGGAAGCTTACGCGATACTTGTGGCAGCTAAACACATCGAACAATTACAAATACAAAAAGCAGTAATTTATAAATACTCGCTCAGTGTGGTAACGGCTCTGCACAGTCTTAAAAAACAAAAAACCCGGTTCTTGTCTCACTTTATTCCAATTTGGGCACACTCTACACACTCAAACAACATGTTTTAGTGTGCTGGGTGCCAGGGCACCGTGAGATCCAAAGCAGCGTGAGGGCAGATCAGCTCGCTGCATCCGTCCACAAAAGCACTGCCCCTACACCGATATTAATCCCGGCCCTTGATCTTAAGCCGTCTCTCAAACGAAACCTCAGGGACTACTGGCAGAGCAAGTGGGATACACCAACACAAAACAAACTACACATTATTATTCCACACCTTGGTCATTGGCCGTCAGTATCAAAATCGCGTCATACAGAGATAATACTAACGAGACTCAGGATAGGACACACATACACGACTCATACATATATTTTGTGTGGAGGCGATCCACCATTGTGAGACAGATGTGGTGAAACATTAACAGTCCTTCACATGTTAATTCAGTGGAAGCACTTGAAAACTCTAAGAAAACAGCATTTTCCATTACCCTATCGACACGTATACCTTTACACCCTGCAATGTTCGTTGGTAGGGAACCGCTTTTTAGTCATAAATCATTGTTAGCGGTTTTAAAAGAAATTCATAATTTTCATATCATATACCCAGGAATTCCGTAGCACGACCTCTCCAGAGAGGTTTTTGCTGCGGTGGCTACACAGGAAAGCACTTGCCTCACAGCCCTCGGACGCAAGGGTATGAACGAGTGAGGTACTTGTGCTAATGCCATACATGTCCACCATCGTTTTACATTATCACCAACTTTTGTCACCTATTCACACCACACACACCTTTCACGACATGGTCATGATTTTATTACTTTTATGTTTTTACCCGCCTTATTGTGAGGAATTTTATGGCCCTTATACAGCCGCTAATCACAATCATTATCCACATTCTTTGTGTCATGAACTGGCGCTCTTTGGCCATCAAATGGCCTTTGTGCCAAAAAACACCATATATCATCATTGTGTGGAGGACCCTACATCATGTTCAATCCGAGGGGGGGGGGGATTATGTGGTTTCGCGGTTACGGTTCCGGTTTCGGAACTAGTTCTCTGGACCCCAAGGGACGTTGTACATATGTATATAATAGCATGCTTGTGTGCATAAAGAGAGTTACTGCTTGCCTACCGGCTGCTGCCTACTTCTTGTCTAACGGCACTTCAGCGCCGTGCCCTGTGTTCTCCATTCGGCGCGTTCGCCGCATGATACCACAATGGGCTCATCTAGAGTGTCGCTTGTTTTTCCTTTACACTCAAGCACCTCGACGCTGACACGCCCTGTTTGTATATATTTGCCTCAAAGAGCTTTGATCAGTGTCCAGCTGTCACCTTTGTATCGCCCTATAGGATAGGTGTCGTTCTGGCGGTTAACGTCATCCTACAATGGGCATATAGTAAGTCGCATAAAATTGCCCAACTGTTAGCAGTGGAAAGCGTACTTCAGAGCGAATCGCTAAAATTGAGCCAGTTCTCCGTTTGTAGTTGCCTGGAATTCTCACTAGCCTGTTGCACTGGCGCTGCTATCCTTGACGTTTGGTTTCTGTTGAGCCTCTGAGTTTTCTTACGCTTCCTTAAGCTGCGCCGTGCTTCCCATAGGTGTAACAAGTGTTGATCTACTGCCACAGTTTTCAAGGTGATGGATAAGTTTTTGTTGTGGCTGCGTAAGCGTCCATGAATTTTTCCCCAGCCTTCGGCTGTGTCTTGAGTTGTTGCGGACGTTGTATATTTTTGTGCTCATTCCAGTTTGTTATTTTGGTTTGCTTATGAAATCGTATGAGCTGGGTGGTGCTCATTGAAAAGCTAATCAAATAGCGATGGCTGCCCAGAGTTTTATACAAATTTCTCCACTGCCCTTCCGATATGTTCAGCGTGAACGTAAGGTTCACGCAGGTGTCCTTACAGATAATCTTCAATAACAAGCGGATGTTAGTAAAAGGTTGCTAGTTTCCGAGCATATTTTTCTGTAATTTATACAAGGTATCAACCTTTGAGCCTCTCTATCCCCGACTCATGTGTGGACTGTTGATGTCTAGTGATATGAGTTAGTCTTGTATCTCGTCACTGCACGGCGACAGACAGCGAGCATGTTACAGCTAACTCATTGTGAACAACGTGCTAAAGCACTTTCAAATTCTACACGAGGCGGCTGATTTAAAGAGAAAAGAGGAGATCAACAGAGAAAGGAAAGTATAATCCACATGTTCTAACGTGCCTCTCGAGACAGTGAAGGCGAAATGTCATAATAAATTCTGTTACCCTGACGAGTATTCCTATTTCAAACTGCTTCGTAAACCATGACACAAAGAAAATCGGCCTCGGGTTTTTAAGTGTTTTCTGCTTTTCAGGTGTGGGAATGAGGACGTAGTGGTTTCCTTTTATTGTTGTGGAATCGCACCAGCTGGATATCCTTCCGTTCCATCCGTTCATTCGTTCAGCTTCACAGATCTATCCAAGCAATTGTTCATTTGTATGTTGATCACATTTTTGTTGTAAGCGTTTTCTTATTCACTCATTTGTTGAAGTGACATGGGGAGCCATGTGACGTGTAAGTAACTTCAAAATTCTTACGTTGCATATGCAGCTAAAAAATCTCTATTAAGAAACTAGCTTCATCTAGCGGGCAGTGAAGAACATAGAAGGTTAATTCAATGAAATTTTGTCAAGTTACTTAAAAAGTTTGATTTATAAGTGTTCATACGTGAACAAGAGCTTCACCATACATTTATGTTTGAACAGCTAGGCAATTTTTTCTGCATGAATTAAGCAATTACGAACTGCTAAAGCATGTCCCACCAGCTATTCGTACTACAGCGCCACGCATTCGTTTTTGAATATTATTTTAATATTTTTCGTGGCAAAAATACAGAGCACAACGCAATTAAAACTAACTTGACTTACTTTCAGATATGACAGTAACTTATTGTTCCATCTAAAACCAGAAAGTCAATAAAAATGATCCCACATAAAAGTGCCTTGTCAAGCTCTCTAGTATGGGAAATCGCATGAATGGCGATGAAGCTATGTACCCTGGGTATGCAGCCATTTTTTGTCAGGGAGACGGCGTCGGAGCACAGTAGTGCAGTCGTGTTTGCGAGCTTTCCCGTAGTTCGCAGGCATGATCGAGTGCGAGTGGGACACAAGTTCAACTTCAAGAACTGTCGTGCACAATGCCAGTTACACCGGAAGGGTAAATCACAACGCTGCGCCATAAATACCGTGATTGGCGCAAAAAAAGGCGAGAGTTTCTGAACTGCACCCATTCACGCTTCGTGCGGGTGACTGTGTAAGTGATGTGCACTTGTGGGAGCGCATAGACAGCTGCGATATTCGCAAAATTATCGTTTTGAGGACGCTTTTGATAACCCTGTAGCAGTTGAAGTTGTAAAAAGCCCTCGAGCTCAACATTTTTGTGACGAGTGGCTGGATTTGGGAGCCATTGGTGAAGAAAGACTCCACCGACACCTTGATTGCTGTAAGTTAAAACGTGTTGAGGTATTTGATATTGCTGCATAAAGTAGCGTTTGATTTTATTCGGAATAACCACATTAATTAGGCGCGTTAACAATTGCGCTTTAGACATCAGGACCATGAACAAAAGTGATAACAAGGTCCTTCCCATTCATTACAAATGCGTGGCCTAGAACGACGAAGCATGGTAGCTCTCGCTGCGCTGTTTTTCTACCTAAAGTACAGCGTACGTGGACGATAATAGCGCTCCTGCAGAGACGAAACGAACAGCTGGCTTCCTTTGTTGATCAAAAGCTTCATGCAAGGCCAGTGACTGCAATAGGATTAGCGTCATCGAAACTGACCACGCCACCTTGATAAAGAAGTGAATGAAGTCACATCATAAATTTATCTCCACGGCCCTTGGATCCAGCTGCAACAAAAGAGGAAAGGAGAATATTTTTCTACTCCCCCCATTCTGCAAGGATATCTACCTGCTGCATCAAGCAGAGGCTCGTGTTGTGACCAACAAAGTTGTGACCATCGGGGGCCTTTCTCGGCTTCAACTGGGGCCGGGTTATACATTTTTTTTTCGAAACACAATTCCATAAATATAGCAGGTGTCGACGCGTGGTCACACGACCGCATTGATTTTACAGTCACTCTCACGATGCTTGAATGCGTTCGGTCCGCTAAGTCTTCCAATTTCTTTGTGCCGCTTGCGGTGTTTTTGTGCAGTTTTGTGGGTAGATTTCCAGTGACGCTAACATAGTATATGACATTCCTTGTAGGTAAATTTGCGTCGAGCTCGCAATCGATATTTTCTGCAAACTACCCCAACACTCGCAAACACGACTGTGCTGTGGTACTCCCCAACCGCCTCTGAAAAAAAAAATATGCCTGCCTACCCAGAGTGCATAGCGTCACCGCCGTGCATGCAAGCTCAGGAAAGGAAGATCTGAAAGCGCTGCGCTTGTGGGAGAAAGTGTGCCTCTCTTCATTGGGAATCTTACGGCGCTCAGCCTGGCGATCAGTCGGCGTAACAATCACTCCACAGAATCCTACTTGCATTTGATCACGCCCATGAGTTGTAAATGCCGTAAAATACAGCCTTACACAGTTTTCTCAAAGTCCTGATAATCACGACACAAGCCCATAACAACCCATGACAATATATGAAGCAGCCGCGTGGATGGATACTAGCTGAACGCTATAGAACTCGCGAGGACAGAAGTTGGGCGGCTATCACTTGCAGTGAAATACGCGAAGTTTTGGACGCCCACATGATTGCTTACGGACTGTCAACACCCCGTGCCTTCACAATTTTGCACGTTACATACTTCATCATAGTGAGAAATGGTGTGCGCAGGCTCAATTTCGAATTACAATATACGGTGGCCCATGCATGTCCGTGCATGGGCCACCGCATATTGTAAGCTTGTCTAAAAGTTTATCTTATAGCAGAAACATGAAACTGTGAGATAATCGTGCTGTGGGATAATCAGCATGAACAGTGGCAGATCATCAGAGAGGCTGGCAGACGTTTTGATAGGAGGACTCATTTTTGTCAAAGGTGCCTTCTTCATCCTTCGTGCCAATGATGACATGTCATTGACGAAGATAGGTTCTCCTATCAAAACATTGGCCTGTCTTTCTGAGGCACTTCCAATGTTCATCTTGACTGTACCACAGCGTGCCATAGCAAGGTTTTTTGTCTTGATTAATGACACCCCGAAATTAAATTGGCTTGCCGACAGTTCACGTGATATGTCCCTTAGTAGGACGGATTATATCTGCGTTGTACTCCCTGAAAACACAGGGGGAAAAGATTCAGAATTCAAGAAATGATGAGAAGACAAATTTGTCTCTTTAATATCGAATAAAAAATCTGTTTCCCCGAAAGCATGAACCAGTGAATACAATAGCAACGTGCGATGTTTTAATGACCTAAGGCTAGCAGCCAACTATTGTTCTTCTGATATCACGAAACAAACTCTTGTGTATGGTTAAAATGCCAGGCCGGCGCGGAAAGGGCAGCACATTCAGAATGAAAGCTATACAAAAGAGTGACCTTTCAGAGCCTTTTCTAAACACTCATTGGGTAACTGCTGCAAGCACACTTGCTTCATACCCACTACAGCATAAGTAGCAAAATTTTTTTGCTCTGGGCCGGTAATCTCTATGCTATTTTTGTCATTTTTATGAGGAGCATGATATCTGCTAAACACTTGCAAAAATTTTGTGCCATTTGGTCATGCAGTGGCTGACGATGATCAGAAAGTTTGCCTGAAGGTGGTACGTGCCAAAGTTATTAGGCAAAAAAGAAGCTTTTGTATTGTGTTGAAGCATAGCAGGACCCACTCGTTACACTATTCGCATTGTGCGACAATTTGTTTCTCTTTTGGTATTTGAAAATGCTTTATAAGTCGTAATGAGACGATTGCTTTCCCGACTTGAAGCCTGCCTAATGCTAATTTACCACCGAGTTTCAAGCACTGGCGTGCCTCAGTTGTAGAATACTGGCTGGAACCCAGCGGACCGGGGTTCGAGCCCTAGTGGGTGATTAGCGCTAGATCTTTTTTTTTTCTCATTTCGCGCGATGTGGTTACAGACACTGGTCGTGGCGGTGGTGGCGCCAGACAACTATGGCACCCGCGTAGCCCGAGTTTCGATCTCATAACACAGTTCGCTGTAATACGGCCACTCCAGCAAAAGAAGCTGTTTCCCTGCCATCTGCTTTATTAGTGGTCCCATTACGAACCCACGAGATCATAAAGCGTAGGGTATGTGAGCCGCTTGCTGAATCCTGCCAATATAGCGCACACACCTGCATTCGCGACCACGCGCTTATTGACAGAATGCAGAGTTGCGGCTCGAGTCACGCAGTGCCTTCATACAGTGTTCCTTCATACTCATGTTTCTAACCAAAGAGGGACAAGGTGCTCCCTTTCTGCTTGAAAAGCAATCGGCCTCAGGCCTCACGCGTGGTCTGATGGTATCGCATGCGCCTACCGGAAGATAATTACGGGCTGCTTGTTTCTTCTAATATATGCTTCACCCATGTTTCTGGGCAGCACTGGCGAACTTTCACTAACAGGTATAGCATACAATGATCGTACAAGGGTTATTTATTTGGAATTTATACAGAAAATGAGGGCGATAATAAAGCTCTCCACAACCGATTCATGAGATTTTTATTTCCTTAAGTATAAACAAAAGCCGTAAAAACGCGCTCGCCTTTTTTTCTGGAGATCTTCGTAATCTTAGATATGAAGAGTTCAGCTACTGAAAGAATAAAATGGTCTGGCACCTCCTACGCTGGTTGCGTTCTTCTTACCACTCCAAGTCCTACAGGTAATACAGCCTCAATATTTATTTCTTTATAAAGAACGTGCACATTACTAGGGCTAAGCTGATTTCTATTCAAAGCTCTAGCGTACTGGCTGCACGCTCTTGTTTTAGCTTCTGCCATCAAAAAGTAAAAAAAAAAACGCCAGGTCTGCTTGAAAGGCGCAGCACAGCCACATCAAAACTTGAAGTGCGGCCTTTTAGAGCCTTTTTTAAAAACTCATTGGGTAACTGCTGGTAGCACACTAACTTGATGCCCACTGCGCCATTATTATGAAGCATTTTTTTGTAGTAGGCCGGCATTCGCTATGCTATTTTTCGTCATTTTTCTGATAAGCATGGCATTCGCTAAACAATCGCAATGAATTTTGTGCCGATGCTCCATGCAGCGGCTGACAACGAGGAGGAATCATGCCTGAAGTGGGTGTTGCGCCACAAATATAGGGGAATAAGAGCAAGCTATTGTAATGGGTTGATGCATTGTATAGCCCACTTGTTAAGCCAATCGCCTTGTGCGACGATTGGCTGTTTTTTTCGCTGTTTTAAAACGCTATATAGGTCGTCATAAAGGTATTGCTTTCCCGACATCAAGCCTACGTAAGGTAAGTTTGCCAATAAGTGCCAAGCACTGGCGTGTCTCAGTGGTAGAATACTTGTCTGACACACAGCGGACTTTGGTTCGAGCCTCACTGTGTCATTGTTGCTAGGTTTGTTTTTCCTAATTTAGCGCGATGTTTTTAACGACACCGGCGGCGGCGGCGGACAACTACGGCGCTGTGGGGGACCTGAGTTGTGATCTCATACTATCTTTCGCTGTAAAATAATGTAGCGAGATCAGTTCATGCAGATGAAAAAGAATGGTTGGGTGAATGCATGACAAAGCAGGGTAGAAGACAATTCACAATTGATATTTTCTGTATATAAACCAATGAAAAGTATGTGTCCTAAGCACTTTGGTGGCAAAAAAAAAAAACTGTACGTGCCAGCGAAGAATAACGCGATCAACTTCGTACTTCGCGACGCTGCTTTCGGGCTTTAAAAAGACAGCATGCATATACACTGACAGAAGAGATTAGTCAATTCATTGCAAGCGCCACCAACAGAAAAATTGCGCAGCTACTAAAACCGCATCTGCAAAAATAAGATAACGCTGCTTTCCAGTGCGGGTGCCCAAATTGAAGGTAGTGCAAATCTGAACACCTTCCTTCGGTTTTCTCTTTTTTCTTGTTTCTGTTTTTCATGTTGCAGTCTTCGGTGTGTTTCTTTTTTTATCTTCATTGATTTATTCCTCTCTCTTTATTTTGTTCCTCTTTTAATTTCTTTTACTATTTTTTATTTATTTCTTTGTTTTTTGCCTGCTTCCTCTTGTAAAGATACGTAGCTCTACCGAGTTATTACAGCGAAAGCTGTTACGAGATCACAACAAGGGTCACGTGCGCTGTATCTTTTCGTGACCGCCTCTGGTGTCCGTAACTACTATAGCATAGAAAAAGGAAAAAGAAAACTACGTAAATGAAAGAATAAACAAGGATACAATGGGATAAATTTCGCATCCGTTACGTGCCAGCCCAGTTTTGTACCACTGAGGTACGCCGGCCTTTTTTTTTTCTTACCGGTCACTAAGCCACGCAAAGTATTGGAACTTCGTTGCAAACTTTTGCTAAACAGGCTGGAGTTCAGGAAAGTAATGAAGTTCATATGAGTAATAGAACGTTTTAAAAAGAGAAAAAAACAGCCAAGGGTCACATAATGGAAATTTCTAAACGATTGGGTCATTAAATGCTCCCACACATTATACTTCAGGCATATTGATTTGTCGTTCTTATTAGAAGCATAAAAAACTGCACGAAATTCCTTGCGTAAGTATAGCGGGTACCATGCTTCTTGAAAAATGACGAAGGATGGTATAAGGATTAGAAAAAGTACATGTATTTCAATTTTCGTGAATAAGGCACTGCGGCGCCGATTCGCCTTGTAGGTATGAGCAATCTTTTAGGTGACAAAACGAAACGAAGTATGCTACGCTTTCTTGGCCATTCCATCTAGACGGTAAGTGCCATAATATAGAGGATCCAAACCAAATCAAATGCCTCTCTACTACACAACACGTGAATTCTGGTGCAGTGGGTATCCTGCAAGATATAGCTTGGAGCAGTTACCAAAACAGTGTTCAAAAAAGCTTCTAAAAGGCTGCTCTTCCACTGTCGCGGGGACCATGCTGCACGTTTCACGCAGGCACGGCAGTTTTTCTATATTCAGGATACCCATACAGTACATAATAAATGATGCAATTAGTGCGCTGCTGCGGCGGCGCGGTCACGCTCGCGACTTCGGCCGCGGCGGCGCACGGCTCCGCTATGCGAAGCACGTTGTTAATGGTGACTGTGTTGGAATTTTTTTATTGAGTGAAGCATTTTAAATGGCACTCTAGCTATGTAAAAATGCATGCACATACCAACGCTAAACTGCAACTTTCGTTTTATATTGCTAGTAGGTAACAGTTTTAGAAACAAAGCGAACAAGAATATTGGTATTAGCAATACTGAAAGTGGTAAATGATATGAAGCTCGCGCGGTGGCAAAATTGGAAGCCTGGACGCTGCTACATATATCAACTTAAGTGGATGGCGCCTAACTATAATTGACGTTAACCTGACGGGACAGGTGTGTCTTAGGAGTACATATGGGGCACGGGAGAGCGGAAGCCATGCAGTCGTCGCTCATGATTTCCTTCTCCTACTATGTGTATCTATAGCTTTTTATGCTACTCTTACCCTGGCCTCTTCTGTTTTTTGAGATATCAGCGGACACATCGGCTTCATTACTGTCTCAGCTATGTCTACCGGAGCCGATGATCAACTGCTGCGACCTACATGACCTGGACATGCACAGAAGTATCCTTTCTACCACTGGCCACAAAAGGGCGTCGTCGTCGACAGCGCTGTTTTGCGACAGTACAGACGGTTTCGCTATAGCCTGCAGGTCTCTGGCAACATTGTGCAATTACTAAAATACCACTTCATGAAAGTTCCGGTTTAGATTTTTTTTGCGTGGTACAGGCACAGAACACCTACCAGGTTCAGGCTTTGTTGTTTGCCGCGGCTGCTTGTGTTCCGATATCTTATGCAGATAAAATTATTCTGATGAAACGCTCGCAACTTGGGCACAGCTTTGACAAGCCAGGATACACTCTGGAAGCCTGAATCAATTATATATGTCAGTCAAAACGTTCTCTTTTGATCTCGTGAGAAAACAAGACTCCCGTTAAGAGCGCCTAGACTTGGTCAGCGCACTTCATTAACGGTATAGCCGGCAATGATTCTGCAGATCATGCCGCTCGCACGCCACATAAAGAAGCGAACAGCGTTCCGATTCCGCTTTCAAGAGCGGATGCGGCGAGGCAGATTCGTCAACTGGCCTGCAGTCTCATACTAACTGAGTGGAACACACCAAGTTACGACGTACAAGACTGTACGAACTCGACCCTTCACTACAACTCCGGGCTCCACACGGCCTACATCGACGTGCAGCTTCGCTTCTCTATCGCCTTTGGCTGGGAGTTGCTTTCACGAAAGCTTATACCACGTCAATCGGAATTACTGACAGTGCGGCGCGCGATGTTTGCGGCACTGACGAAAATATAAAACACCTGCTGTGCCATTGTCCTCGATTTGCCTCAGATAGACAAGTACTTGCCAACGCAATGCGGCGACTGGATGATCGGCCTCTTTCTGTGCAAGTGCAATTACAGCAACGTCCACATGCCGCGACAGCCCACAAGATAGTGAAAGCCTTGCTGTGTTTCCCGAGAAAGACAGGCTTGTGTGAATGCCTCTGACATGCGGTAGAGTTCTACACGCTGCAGTAAAATTACTGTCTGTCTCTCCCCACCTTTTTTTCTTTTCCCTCTCTTCACTCTTTCTTGTTCTCTTCCCTAATCCCCCTGTGCAAGGTAGCCAACCGGATGTCTTTCTGGTTAACCTCCCTGCCTTTTCCCTTTTATTGCTTCCTTCATTAACGGCAATGTGAAAGTCAACACACACATGGCACAGAGGCGATACTGAGACTTGAGACGATTCGATAGTCCTGGTTACCGGGAAAACATCACTCGCTGTCGCCTCCCACCCTTGGCAGATAGGTGTACACCTGTAATGGGTAACAAAACGTGAAAGCTAACACTTAAAATGCATCGCAAAGGTGTTTTCGTATTGTCTAAGCGATATTAATGAAGCGTACTGTTTGAAACGACACAGGACACAAAGTAGCCGTGCTCTACATGATTATCCGCAGTGGTGTCCACGTTTCGTTGTCCACGTTTCAATATCGTGGTGTCCACGTTTCGTTGTCGTTGGATTTGATTTTTTTTTGAAAGCGACGCCGGCGAGTGGGCGCTCATCTGTGCGAGTAAATGACTCATCACCAATCTCTCTACCGCTAATGATTATTGCCGCAATCTAGCTCATTTCTCTTACCATGTGAACATGGTTTAGGTGGGCTCAACTTGGTAGTTTTATTCAGGAACATTTTACTCGTGAGTAAACTATAATAGTTCTCGTGAGCCAGCCACAGTCGGCGTCGTAAAATAACGCCTACACTTGATAATTTCTCGGTCACACGAACACTTCATATCACAAGCGATTACGAACGCCGCTGATCTCTATAAAGAATGCCTGGTGTGACGAAAATCCTGAGGTTGTGTACTTAGACGAAAACAGAAGCATGTTTGCAATTTGACAGGAGGAAGGTTATCAGTTCTAGTAGAAAAGCTGGACTGAACAACTTCACTAGGATTCGGGCACCTCTTCTGCTGCATGTAAACAATGTGAATGCGGTTTGAAGACGCGGACAGGCAGATGACAGGTATGCGCTATCAATTCCATGTCCGCGTCTTCAAAGCGCATACACATTGACATAATGAACCAACAGGCTCAATTAAGTTCGCTGACAAGCTTCTCCTGCAGGCACGGCCACTGCCAGAGGTAACACGGAGCAGGGGGCTGCGCTCATCAGAACGCCACGACGGAGATTTTACGCGGCGCCCGTCGGCCACGCAGCCGTGTTACCTGCAGCAGTGGCCGTGCCTGTACCAGCGGTGCACTACGTCGAGCCCCTTCATTTAGCTGCTAGACGTTGCACCAAATACCTACTAAGTATTGTGCCAGAAATAATAGAGCAGTAAACTCAAACACACCACAAAAACTCGCCTGGATCATTGAAAAACCATTTCCGGAAGTTGCGCACCAGACGTGTGCTGGAGTAGTCCGTTTGTCGTGCGCCAGTTTGTTTACAAACACCGAAACCACCTTTAAGAAGCGCACTTCACCGGCCAGCCTTCAGTGGTCACGGGAGAACAGCGATCATGCAGCTGTCGCTCATGTATCTCTTTTCCTCTTATCTGCAGGTTAGTAAGAACTCAACGCTTTTTTCCATGCGTACTAGTAGTACTTGCTTGCTGCTTCTCCCGTGCCCAAGTTTGTTATTTCTAACAGTATTTTTAACAATGTGTACTTGTTACAAAGCAACTTCTGGTCTGCGGGGACGTTGAAATGAAACCTGTTCCCCGCGATAGCGAAATATTTGTTGCCATTGCGAATCTTTCTGAAGAAAGTCGAGAAACGCCACAGAGAGCTAATGGATGCTTTTCATGAACTGAAGAATAATCAACAAGCACTGGCACTCAACGTTAGCGACGTGACTAAGAGCTGACTACTCTAGAAGCCATCGTTGAGAATATTGAGTGCATTAAATCTGAGACGGAAATCTCGACCATAGTGTCACAAGTGGTTCAACGCCAAAACGCACCACTCCAATACTAAGGCACGTTGCCGGGATAGTTGGTTGAGATTGATCATTTTTCACTGGTATAGCGCACCACGACAAGGACACACACAAAGGAGAGATGCACACACACACAGCGCTAATACCATCTAACACCCCTCCGCTAACACCCCTCCCCTAATTCCGTAACACCTCTAATGCATAACACCCCTAATACCGCTAACACCCCTCTAATACCATCTGGACGATTTGGAAGAACGTTCCGGACGTGATAATCTTTTGTTTTATGGCATCTTTGACAACTCAGCTGAAACATGGGCCCAGCTGTGTGCGTGAATTGTTGACAAAACAGCTTAAGCTGCAAGTATCTGATGACGCTATTTCTAAAACACACAGATTAGGCAAATTTAATACCAGCAAAACCCAGCCTAATATTGTTAGGTTCTTTTCAACAAAACTGGAGGACGTGATCTTTTCCCAGAGAACTAACATCAAAACCTCTGGAGAAACAGTCGGTAAAAACTTTAGTAGATGGACCCGCCAGTCGCGGAAGAAGTTACTTGAATATAGTATATCCAAGTGCCAGTCAGTTTCACTGAGATATAATAAACTCGTCTTCAATAACAAATGCTACACTTACTGCGCAGTCACCGACTCGGTGTACGAAATAGAACCAGCCGCTAAGACACACGCGTGGGGCAACGGCGGAGCAGCTTCAAGTTCTTCTTAGCTCAGTATCTTGAGAGACAGCGGAACAATTTATCGCTGCTCTTTACAAATGCATGAAGCGTTCTTAACAAACGCGACACCTTATCATCAGCCGTCGATTCTTGCTCTGATGACATAGCTGTGATAACTGAGGCCTTGCTTTCCGCTCAAAATAGAGGACTCTAAAATTTTTGAATGCTAAAACAATTACAATATATACCACTGGGACCATGATGTCCGTTCCGCGGTGGTGTACTCATTGCTGTTTCTGATATGCTCGCGTCGTCAACTGTTTCTAGTGTATTGTTGTGAGAACTGGTTTCCGTAAACGTATCTATGGCAAATCGCGAATTTATATTGTGTACATTGTACTGTCCCCAAGGTACCTTACCTTTCTCTTGTAATAACTTTCACGATGTTCTTAATAGTCTTGCAATTAGGTTCCCAATTTCTCCGTTATTTATAATAAGCGACTCATCTTTCCTGCAATATTATGGGGTAAAATTCTAATAACTTAAAAAGATTTCCTCAGAATGCATGCAATTTCTTAGTATTTGCAGTGATTTTATTCTTGCTGAACTTGTTAACAAATTGACTTATACAACTCTTACATCTTACAGTATTCTTGATTTAATATTCACTACGTTTCCATAGTTAGTTTCTTAGCTAACATATCTCCCAGGACTAAGCGATCATTCACTGATTCATTTTACCATAAAAACGCAGCATAGACAAACGAAAAAAACATACAATAATGTGGATTTACAATAGAACTGATACAATTTCAATAATAGTTGAAGAGTTATTTGCAGGACACTTTTTAAGCACCTTTGATAACCCTTCTGCTGAGGAAAACTGGACAATGTATAATGAGAAAGTATTATATCTAATAGAGCGAAAAATTCATAAAGATAAATAATCTTTAATCACCGGTAACCATGGGTGAACTCTTCCTTAAAGCACATTTCAAATGAAAAAAAGAATCTTCCTTCATGCGGAAAGAACTAATCAACTTGAATACTGGATATCACATCAGCAAGTTCACAAATCGTATACCTGTGTGATTCAGTGCGCCAAGGATTCATTTATCAATGATACTTTGCCGTCTGAACTGCAAACTAACCCATAAATATTTTGGAGCATTATCGGCGGTTCAACATCGCGACCCTTACAGTTATCTCAAAGCGATAATAATATGATTTCGCTGAGCCAGTCATGTAAAGTGTAAACAACATATTTGTTTTCTTTTTTAGTGCAGGTTCTCCGGCATTATTGCCTTGGTTACCTGAACGAAACATTTTGCCTATGGATCTCATTGTAGTAAATTGGTTGGGGTTGCCAAGCTTATCGATCATCTGAAGATATTCTCTTCCTTTGGCGTAGACCTTATAAACTCAGATATTAAAAATAACCGGAGTGAACTCAACTATTATTTTTTCGAAACTTTTTGGTGAATCTTTGGACTGTTCGATATTACCCAGTGACAGGATAGTAGAGAAGGTGGTCCCTATCTTCAAATCTATAAGGTAATGTTCATTCAGCTGGTAATTATCGACCAGTTTCATTAAGAAGTCTTCGATGCAAAATTATCACACATATCATATATTCGCACCTAGTTGGTTTTTTTGGAAGAAAATTGTTTCTTTAATGATTACCAACATGAATTTAGAACAATGTTTTCATTCGAGACCCAATTACTCACATTTACTAATGATTCGTTCAGAGCTTCATATCTTGGCTTCGATATCGAGTGTGTTTCTCTCGATTTCGCAAGAGCATTTGGCTCGGTATCTTACGAATTGCTCCTTTTCAAACCTAATAAACTCAACATTGATGATGGTTACATGTGTAGTTTAACGTCTCAAACCACTATGCGAATACCAGAGACGCCGTAGTGGAGGGCTCCGGGAATTTCGACCACCTGCGGTTCTTTAACGTGCACCCAAATTTGAGCGCATGGGCCTACAACATTTCCGCCTCCATCGGACATGCAGCCGCCGCAGCCTGGATTCGATCCCGCGATCTGCGGGTAAACTCAACATTGATAGCAACGTACTTTATTGGATTAAAGACTTTCTCAGCCCCGCCGCGGTGGTCTAGTGGCTAAGGTACTCGGCTGCTGACCCGCAGGGCGTGGGTTCGAATCCCGGCTGCGGCGGCTGCATTTCCGATGGAGGCGGAAATGTTGTAGGCCCGTGTGCTCAGATTTGGGTGCACGTTAAAGCACCCCAGGTGGTCTAAATTTACGGAGCCCTCCACTACGGCGTCTCTCATAATCATAAAGTGGTTTTGGGACGTTAAACCCCACATATCAATCAATCAAATCAACTTTCACAATGAACACAATATGGCACTGATAACGATTATTCCTCTACACTCCCTTCTCTTACGTCCGATGTACCTCAGCGGTGAGTGCAGGGTCCACTATTGTTTCTTGTCTACATCAATGATCTCCAAGACACTAAGGCTTTTAAAGACGATAGGCTTTCTTGCGGAACTTCGACGGAAAAGTTATGGTCTGTCTGTCTGTCTGCCTCTCTGTCCATTTGTCTGTTTATTTATTTATTTTCCAAATACTGTTAGCCTTTCGGCTGTTAGAGGGGTGGGACATACTAAGAATGACAAACATCAATACATTCAAATCATACAGCAATTTAAACATCAACACTTGAACTTGTAAATGTTACATGACATATGATTGGAAACACCGGCATTGAGACTGAAGGAAAAACAGTGCAGTCGTAGTAAGCATACAAATGAATTGCAATAAATTAACATAGTAGACCATGCTTACAGAAAAATATCTTTGAGCCCTTCCTTAAACTTTTCCAGGGAATCACAATGAACCAGTGGTAATGGCAAAGCATTCCACTGACGAATTGTTTTGGGAAAAAATGAATTCGCATATACATTGAGACGCTGTTGTGGCACTTCGTATGTGTAATCGTTTACACTTCTTAGGTTTTTTCCGTGGCGTGGCCACGGAAAAAAACCTATCTATCTAACCGCCTACAACTTTTAGCTCTTCTGGCCGTTTCGATATTGGTATCAGTATCAAACTTGGTATGTCACAACATGACTGTATTAAGAGCATATTTGACTAGTCATAACATGAAAATCAAGAGAGTTAAGTCATGAGTGTCATGATTTACCTTTCCTGGTCCTGCAGCTCTTGCAGTGGTTTTCTTCACATAGCATGTTCCAAACTTGTATGGTATTGCACGGTTTCATGGCGAACACAAGCGACAGACCCTAACATGAAAATTATGATATGCGTGTCATGTAACAACATGATTACATGCCACGCTCATGTTGCGCTCGCGGCCGTTTCGCTACTTTTACTTATTCCCAATTTGGTATTACGGGACGCGAACAGATGAAGATTTGATAGTGGTGCAAACATGATAAACATGAGATGCGTGGCATCTAACAACATGACTACGTGCTACGCTTATGATACGCTCGCGGCCATTTCGCTAGCTTCACATGTACCAAACTCGGTATTACGGGACGCGAATGGATGACATAGAAAAAGTACACATCCAAACATGATAATCATGGCAGGCGTGTCTTGTTACAAGATGACTACATGCCACACTCATAATGCGCTCGTGGCCGTTTCGCTAGCTTCACATATGCCAAATTTTGTATTACGTGACGCAAATGGATGACGAAGATGTGTGACTGGTGCAAACATAATAATCAAGAGATGCGTGTCATGTGAAAACGTCACTACTTGCCACAGTCAAGGTGCCAATACATTTCGACGTGACGTGGTGTGTGTGCTGGCCGGCGTTCGTTTCGTCGCGTCAAGCCGATGTTGCCACGCCAACCGCCGGTCCTGCGTACATACTCGCAGGCGTGCGCTGCGCTGCTATGCTTTGACGCATCCGTCGTCAAACGCGTTCTTTGTCACTCTGTCACAAAAAGGGGAGACGCGGTGTTGTCTGGGTAATGCATCGGCGCGAAATGCAGCATGTCGCGCTGGTTGACGTCGGGCTGCGCCGACGGACGCTGGTCGCGCCTGGTGTCAGACTATAGAGTGCTCATGTTTTGCTAACGCAGTGTCGCTACGTTATATTTTGGACCCTTCATGGTACGCTCACGGCTGTTTTGCGAGCTTCACATATACCGCATTCGGTGTTAGGTGATGTCAATGGATGATGGAATATATGACTGGTGCAAACTTGATAATAGTGACACGCGTGTTATGTAAGAACATGACTACATACCACGCTAATGGCGTGCTCGCGGCCGTTTCGCTAGCTTCACATATACTTAGTTTCGTATTACATGACTTGAATAGATGACGAAGGTAAACGACACATCTAAACATGATAATCATGTCACATAAGTCATGTACGGCAGCATTCACCTCTACCTCGTAATCTTGTGCTGATTTTCATTGACATATGAACATTTCTCATTCGTGATTTGCATTACATCGATTTCCACTGTACGTGGGATCTATACGTTGGACCATTTTTTTTTGAAAAATGGTTGCGGCAATCTAAATGGCAAACTTGTCGACGGTGCCTGTAAGTCAATTAAAAAAAAACCCACAGCTTTAAAGAACAAATAGGCGTATTCCTGTTGATTAGCAGAGGCATCAAGCAAAACTGGATTCTGTAACTGTTTTGCTCCCATAAAAGTTATGTATTCCGATTTCTTTAGAAATGCCGGCATGCTAGGGCTTCCTAGAAAAAAATGAAAATGAAAAATAAAGCAACCTTTTCGCATGGAACATTTTCTCAAAAGCGCTCGTTATGTTTACCGTTTGGCCCCAACCGGAGATGCCACGTCTTTCTCGCTGGCACATTACTCTGCAACGACTCTTTTACAATAAAACCACATGACACTGAAGGAAGAAGAAAGACAGAAATATTGTAACACGTGATTTTCAGTACACTGCATTCTTGTTGACACATGCATCTACGTGCGTAATAATTACACTTGCAAGTCTTGCATACTTGTAATACATTAGCTTTTTTTTAGTGTTCATGGAAGATTGAAAAATCGCTGAGAGAAGTGTATTCTGCTTATTCCAGTGAATGGGAACTAATATAGCAGAAAAGAAATAAATTGTGGATTGCATGTAAAGTTTAAATACGTTCACAATTTAAGTTACACGAGCTTGATCATCTCTACAATGATGAAAAGTATCAAATAACGATATCTTTTGCAGCCAATGCTTGTTCGGACCATACATCTAACTTTATAGGCACCCTTGAGTGACCCCTGGGCGCTTTGTAACTCTCATTATTAATCTTAGCAGCGCTGGCGTTGTCTGGTGGACATACACGCGCGGAGTGTTCCCCTTCGAAGGAGAGTCAGTGGTTAAAAGCAGCATCCCCCTCTCTATCAATGCATTGTATGGGTGCACATTCTAGGCACTATACTACGGCAATAGGATGGAAAAGTGAGCTAGTTGGTAATTCATGATGGTTGAGCGTTGAGCGTTCGCGCTGTGTGCCTCTTCTTTGCTTTGTGTCTGTGTTTACCCCAGCGCTCCCAGTTCGCTGAACCATCACTTTACTACGGGACAGACTTCGCGCACCGACTATCAGGGGACAAGGGGGGGGGGGGTGCGCCCACCATGCCTCCCTCGTGTGCGCGTCTGTCCGGAAAGATGTACCTGTACTCCGTTTCTTACATCAGGTGCAACGCTGTGAAAGCTATTTAAGAAGTTCGATAAGAAACATGTGTGACTTCGAGCATCTCGCGCGTAGTTTTTATTGTTGTAAACGCTCATGCGAGACGAGCACAAATGCACCTCCAGAGCGTCGCAAAAGGCTACAAGTAAAACATCAAGGAATAGGAACCGAGGAAAGCCGTATAACCGGACGTTTTTATCTCCAAGGCACAAATAAAAAAAAAGAGATCATCTTCACGTCTGAGATGGAAAAATAATCCTACTATTTTTTGTGCGAACGCGAAGATTGCAAGAATTCTCGCTAGCCTTCACAGCGTTGCACTTGATGTAGAAAACGTAGCATAAAAAAAGACGTTTGTTGAGCACAATACCATGGGCTCAGAGGTGCGGCTCTTATGATGGTGCCGTCATAATCACAGATGATTTTAGAATATGTGTAAACCCCCTTTCTGCCGTCCTCCCAGTAAATTCGACACTGAGCTCAATTGTGCTGCTACTCAATAATCTGTATTCGCGCGATTACGTCAAATTTGGCAAGCTGCTCTTGGCGAAAACGAAATATTTCCTAAAGCAAACACTTCGAGGGAGCTTACTTAATCATGATTTATGCTGTAGCACAAAGATGGCGAAAGAAGCCGGGAAACAGCGTCAACAAACTTATGGATTATCCCATGTCATCCCACATACTTCGTGGTCCACGTAAAACTCATGAAAAGATTTAGAAAAACAATGGGCTCTAGCAGCTTCCAACTCCTCTATAATAATGAAATTATCTGTTCAACTGATCCCCAACAAGAGGCACTTTACTTAGGTAACCATTTTATTGCAGTTGGAGATTCAGCAAATATCCTCTAGATCCTCAGCTTATCTTGTGCTAAAATGTGCCTGGCTGTTTTTGTAGCGTAAGCTACTTTGGCTGCGGTTAAGCAGTTCGTGTGGCAAGAAAAAAAACAAACGACGCGCTCGTGCGGCGCTACACCAAGCCAGTGCCAAGGTCGCTACATAAAAAAAAGTGGCAAATCCCACGTACAGTGGAAATCGATGATATGCGAAGCACGAATGAGGAAGGTTGATGAGCCACTTTTAAATCACTACAATGTTACGAGGTGGAGGTAAATTAGGCTGCACACGACTTTCATATCATGATTCGTTATCCTTTCTCGTCACATGATGCCAAATTTATTTTATGTGGAGCTAGCGAAACGGCCACGAGCACGCTATGAGCATGGTATGTTGTCATGTTCTTACATGACACGCGTATCATGATTATCATGTTTGCACCAGTCATATACCTTCGTCTTGGGAGTGGCCCACCAGTGTGCCCCTAAGGGGGATGGAGCGCCGCCTCCGGATAATAATAAAGTTATTTGCTTGCCTGCCATACCTGCCTTTGTCATCCGTTGACGTCAGGTAACACAAAATTTGGCATGCTTGGAACTAGGGAAACGGCCTCGAGTGCATCATGAAGGGTCCTGTATACTTCATTGTAACGTTGACGCGCATGCACGCTGAGAACAGTGACGCTAGGTTAGAAAAACGCGAGCACTCTATAGTCTGACACCAAGCGCGACTGGCGCGACCAGCTTCTGTCAGCACGGTCCGACGGCAACCGGCGCGAAATGCGACATGCTGAATTTGGTGCCAATGCGTTACCCAGACAGCACTGCGTCTGCCTCTTTTTGAGACGGAGGGACGCCGGACGCGCTGAAACGCACATGCGTCAAAGCAACGCAGCGCGCGCCTGCGAGTATATGGCGGGACCGGCGCCTGGCGTGGCAACGCCGGCGTGACGCGACGAAACGAACGCTGGCCCACATGCGCGCCGGGTCACGTCGAAGTGTATTGGCGCAGTGACGTTGGCATATAGTGATGTTCTCACATGGCACGCATGTGATGATTATCATGTTTGCACCGTTCACATACCATCGTGATCCATTGACGTCATGTAATACAAAATTTGGCATATGTGAAGCTGGAGAAGCGGCCGTGAGCGCATCATGAGTGTGGCATGTAGTTATGTTGTTACATCACACGCAAGTCGTGATCATAATGTTTGCATTTGTTATTTAGTTATGTCGTCCGTTCGCGTCACATAATACCGAGTTTGGTATATGTGACGATAACGAAACGGCCGCGAGCGCAACATGAGCGTAGCATGTAGTCATGTTCTTACATGACACGCATCTCGTTTTTATCACGTTTGGACCAGTCTCATATTTTCGTCACCCATTCGCGTCCCGCAATACCGAATTTCGTATAAGTGAAGCTAGCGAAACAGCCGCCAGCGCACTATGAGCGTGGCATGTAGTCATGTTGTTACATGACACGCGTTTGATGATTATCATGTCTGCACCAGTGAGATACATTCGTCATTCGTTCACGTACCGTAATACCAAATTTCGTATATGTAACGCTAGTGAAATGGTCAAGAGCGCATCATGAGCGTGGCATGCAGTCATGTAGTTACATAACACGTATGCCATGATTTTCATGTTAGGGTTTGTCGCTTGTGTTCGCCACGCGATTATGTCACACCATACCATTTTTGCAACATGTTATGTGAACGAAACCACCGCAGGAGCAGCATGACTATGAAATGTAAATCATCACATTGATGATGTATATTTCAAGATTTTCATTATATGACTAGTCAAATATGCTCGCCATATAGTCCTGTTATACCATACCAAGTTTGGTATCGATACCATATTCGAAACGGCCAGGAGAGCTAAAAGTCGTAGGCGGCTAGATAGATAGATAGATAGATAGATAGATAGAAAGATAGATAGATAGATAGATAGATAGATAGATAGATAGACACGCTCAAGTTCGCCAAAAATCGCTGATTGATTGATTTGTGGGGTTTAACATCCCGAAACCATCATTTGATTATGAGAGATGCCGAAGTGGAGGGCTCCGGAAATTTTGAACACCTGGGGTTCTTTAACGTGCACCCAAATCTGAGTACACGGGCTTACAACATTTCCGCCTCCATCGGAAATGCAGCCGCCGCAGCCGGGAATCGAACCCGCGACCTGCTGGTCAGCAGCCGAGTACCTTAGCCACTAGACCACCGCGGCGGGGCACCCAAAATATTTCGCATTTAAAAGAAGGTTAGTGGCGATGCCAGTGCACTCAAACGATTCAAAGCGTTGGGTTGATGTCATGTTCAATCGTTATTCCATGGACGTGACTGAGTCATAAGGACGGAGAGAGTGTGTTTATGCGCGTGTGTACGCGCGTGTGTTCACACTATAGTGAAATGACGCTGGTTTCTGTCTGCCAGCTGTTGGAGGGGGTACCTTTTGTCGCGTCATTGAGACGACGGCCACATTTTGCGGATAGAAGGAGAAAGACGCCGTCTGCATTTTTCCTCCTTGGTTTTCATCAGCCGATTTTTTCCACCTCGCATGACATACAAGACTCGTGCGAGGCGACGCTGGCCCTACTTGCGCGAGCCATTTTCTCGCTTTTTGAAAGCGTGAATAAATGGCGTCGTCTGGTGTCGCCTTTCGAACTATTGACAAGATGGAGGGAGTGGAACCGCCACCTTAAAATGTCGAGGCATAAGATTGCGCAAATAAAACTGCTACACTCTTACTATCACTGTACCGTGGTGCAACGCTGTGAAAGCTATTTAAGAAGTTCGATAAGAAACATGTGTGACTTTGAGCGTCTCGCGCGTAGTTTTCATTGTTGTAAACGCTCGTGCGAGACGAGCACGTCGAAGTGTATTTGCGCATTGACTTTGGCATATAGTGAGTTTTTCACATGGCACGCATCTGATGATTATCATGTTTGCACCAATCACATACCATCGTGATCCATTGACGTCATGTAATACCGAATTTGGCGTATGTGAATTGCCCACAACTCCCCAGTTTGGCTCTATTTTGGAAGAGAAGCAAATAGAGAGTTTTAAAATAATGTACACTTTGCGGTCCTTACAGTCGCGCACTATTTCGGTAACTGAAAGGGAGCCCGCAAGAGCTCATCGTATGACGCATGCACAGTGGCTATAAGCGCCAACTCAAAACTGTGCATATGTTATTTTAAAACTGCCTATTGCAGCGACAAAACGTGCCACTCTTTTCTGAAGCAGATAAGATTGTTCTTGAAGAAAAAAAAAACGCCGATTTGGCAGCACAACCTTTGTGCTGGTTCACGTATTGCTCGTCAGTCTGTAATAATATAGTGCGTATTTATTATGCTATATTGTACTCTAAATAGCCTCCCTGATGCTTTTCTTGAATTCAAAATATATTGCCTTTCTGGTGCCTCCGTTAACTGAAATAGAGCCCTGGTTCCTTTTCTGTTGCTAAAATAATGGGTTCTGTAATAAAAAATTATCAAACGTCTGACGATTACTTGCTCCATTTCCAGAAGAGAAACCGGCGCAGCAGCAAGTATGCTCGGTGCATCATTTTACTCAAAGAACAAGCAACTGAATCTCCCGCCTCGAAAAAAAAGTATTAAGGACGCAATACCCATAGAATAAAAAATAGAGATAAGATAGAGCATGAGCTTGCAACTTGATTTATTTGCATATGAGTGCAAATGCATGTGCAGTTACAGGTACTCAGGGCATTGCGCACAAATGAAAATTATTGCTGGAGATTTACGTGCCAAAACTACAATATGGTAAAAGAAACTGTTGCTGCAGAAAACAATCAGAATGGGCACGGCGGCACCCGAAGCATGCAGAGCGCTAATCCCTTCTTGTATGTCGTACAGATCGGCACTTTCCTGCTGCTGATACCGGCAGGGCATGAAGAAGCGGGAAAACCAACGACAGCCTGGACAGCAAATCCAGGCCGTGATAAAGCCCGCCAGGTGCAACACGCGCCGGTTGGTCTGGATGGTCGGCCCTACAAGTTGGACCCGTTGGGTTCAGCGACGTACTGCGCCGACGCCATCTTCAGCGCCCCCTCGGTACCTCACTCAACGTCGACAACATTGGACATAAATACGGCCCCCCAAGTGACGGCGATTGATAGGCACGGCGGCACCCGAAGCATGCAGAGCGCTAATCCTTTCTTGTATGTCGTACAGATCGGCACTTTCCTGCTGCTGATACCGGCGGGGCATGAAGAAGCGGGAAAACCAACGACAGCCTGGACAGCAAATCCAGGCCGTGATAAAGCCCGCCAGGTGCAACACGCGCCGGTTGGTCTGGATGGTCGGCCCTACAAGTTGGACCCGTTGGGTTCAGCGACGTACTGCGCCGACGCCATCTTCAGCGCCCCCTCGGTACCTCACTCAACGTCGACAACATTGGACATAAATACGGCCCCCCAAACGACGGCGATTGATAGGCACGGCGGCACCCGAAGCATGCAGAGCGCTAATCCCTTCTTGTATGTCGTACAGATCGGCACTTTCCTGCTGCTGATACCGGTGGGGCATGAAGAAGCGGGCAAACCAACGACAGCGTGGACAGCAAATCCAGGCCGTGATAAAGCCCGCCACGTGCAACACGCGGCGGTTGGTCTGGATGGTCGGCCCTACAAGTTGGACCCGTTAGCTTCAGCGACGTACTGCGCCGACGCCATCTTCAGCGCCCCCTCGGTACCTCACTCAACGTCGACAACCCTGGACATAAATACGGCCCCCCAAGCGACGGCGATTAATGGGCACGGCGGCACCCGAAGCATGCAGAGTGCTAATCTCTTCTTGTATGTCGTACAGGTGAGAAAACGCTACGGCGAATGCATGCGTTCTGACTGCCTCTTCTTGATTGTGCTGCCGTGCCCAAGGTTGCTTTGTGATCCCTTGTGTAACTTGTCCTGCTATTTGAGGGACCTGTTATTACTAGCAGGTGACGTCGAGACAAACCCCGGGCCCGACTTAAAACAAATTTCTCAACAACTGACGCAAATTGCTGGTGATATTAAAGAAATTAAAGAAGAACGACTAACCGCTATTGTGTCCAAATTAGAAAAACTGGCTGCCTTAGATGAAAAATTACTGGACTGCACCACAAAAGTTTCCGCCTTAGAAAAAGTAGTATCAGGCTTAGAATTAAAGCTGGATGATTTAGAAAACCGGTCAAGAAGAAGTAACTTGATAGTGTATGGCATCCCTGAGGATGAAAAAGAAGATGAGGAATCACTAGAGCAAGTAATAAACAATACAGTTGCGAAAGGTGTTCTGAAAATTGAACCTGTTTCAATCGAAAGGATACATCGGCTCGGTAAACCAAGCGCGAACAAAACTAGACCAATAATTTTCAAACTCCTTGATGATCGAGACAAAACAAAGATTTTGAAAAACTGTCATAAACTAAAGGATACCGACATATCAATTAATGAAGACTTTTCCCAGCGTGTGCGTAATATAAGGAAAAAATTGTGGGACTCGGCGAAACCAAATAAGGAATCCGGGCAAAAGGTACATCTTGTCTACGACAAAATTAGTATAGACCGTATTCTTTATCGCTGGGATGACACCGTAAACAATAAAGTGATGATTGGCGAGGCAAAAAATCCCTCAACTGGAAAAAAAAAACCTGCCAAGCGATGGGCCGGCGTCTCGCACTCGAAACCGCCCCAGTTGAGGTTTATAAATGTGAATTGCCGAAGTGTCTTAAACAAATTAGAATCCCTTGAATGCCTACTTCTCGACCTTGAGCCAGACTTTGTTGCTTTAAACGAAACCTGGTTAAATAATGACATTTTAGATAGTGAAGTAACGCCCCCAAACTACAATATAATACGGAAGGACAGACCGACACGAAGCGGTGGAGTAGCGTTAATGATAAAACGCGAAACACAATACACTGTGCTAACAGAGGTTGAAGGCGTAGAAGCTGTCTTTTTGAAAATAAAATTTGGCCTTCACACAATTGTGGGCTGCTGCTATCGCAGTCCTACTTCTGGCGAAGATAGCATGCAATCGCTCTACAACTACATTGAACAAAACATACAAAGCGCAAGATTCATCTTGTTGGGTGATTTTAACCTTCCTGATATCGACTGGCAATCTATGAAATTTCATTCCGCATGCTCAGATGTCGTTATTGACACAATGCTGCGATTTAATCTTCACCAAGTAGTCAACCAACCAACACGTGTCCAGGGAGAAACTTCAAATATTCTTGACCTTATATTCTTGAGTAACCACTTCCCAGCCGATGAAACGAAGATTGAAGTTATGGATGGCATATCTGATCACAAGCTCACTTTGTGCACTGTCTCCTTTCGTGATAAAATAGAACCAACGAACATAAAAATTACTTACCCGGATTTTAAATATGCTGACGACACTAGCATACTAAATTATCTAATTATAAAGTTTCCAACCTTCGAAGAATTGTCGAATGATAGTTCCACGACCATTGAAATAATATGGTCTCAGTTAAAAGAAATTATGCACCACTGTAATAATACCTTTGTACTTATTAGAGTGAAAAAAATTAAGAAACACAACCCGTGGATAACACGTGAGGTAATACATGCGAAACGCAAAGTAAAGCGAATACGAAAGAGAATGAAACAAAAACCCGGAGCAGTAACAGTAAATAATTTGACTGCGGCTGTGAGTGACCTAAAAACAAAAATCAAAACAGTGAAGACCAACTATTTCACGAAAACGTTGCCAAACTTTCTAAAAAATTCCCCCAGGAAGTTTTGGAGCTACCTAAAGCCTGCAAAAAACAACAAAAGCAACACACCCCCGGAAAAAGATAACCCGATCACTGCAGGCAAAATGAACAGCTATTTCAAGCCTGTATTCACTGTCGATGACGGAAACATTCCAGACATCGACACTAGTGCGGAAGGTACCCTGGAATCGATTATTGTCAATGAGGCCGTTGTCATAATTCTCTTGTTAAACTTGGACACAAAAAAAGGAGCAGGGCCTGACAACATTCCTAACATCTTTCTTGTAAGATATGCAGAGTTCCTAGCTAAATATCTGTGCGTCATGTTTAACAAATCACTATCAACGTGCTCTTTACCTGTGGAGTGGAAAAAGGCCAAAGTTGTTCCTGTGCATAAAGGAGGAAGCGGAAATGATATATCTAACTTTAGACCTATATCCCTGACATGTACAATCTGTAAAATCTTGGAGCACATAATTCATAAACAAATAACTGTTTTCCTAGAACAAAAACGTATATTATCTCCCTATCAGCATGGCTTTCGCCGAGGTCTTTCAACCATAACCCAATTAGTGGAATTAACACATGAGGTATCCCAGAGTATTGACAACCAAAAACAAACTGTTCTAATCTTCCTCGATTTTGCCAAAGCATTCGACAAGGTATCACACAAGAAACTACTTCAAAAACTTGAGGCCACCTTAGGAAATTCTACTGTTCTTAACTGGATCAAAACTTATCTTACTGATCGTACACAGTATGTGGAATTTAACGATGAAACCTCTGCTACCACCTCCGTCACATCTGGAGTTCCGCAGGGCTGTGTGCTGGTGCCAATTTTGTTTCTTCTCTTTATTATTGATTTGCCTACAAATATTAAGAAAAATATCAAATTATTTGCGGATGAGTGCGTGCTATAATCGAGAAATAAACTCAACGGAGGACCATGTAGCTTTATACAGTGCTTTACAAGATGTTTCCTGCTGGTGCCGTAAATGGCAGATGTCACTTAATACAAACAAGTGTCCAATTTTATCAGTAAGTCGAAAAAAAATTTGGTCAAATTTTCTTTACACTATTAATGATATTCCCATAACTAGAGTAAATCAGCATAAATATCTTGGAATTATTATAACTGAAGATCTAAGATGGGACGCACACATAAGTTACGTTACTTCAGCTGCACTACGCCGCTTGTTTGCACTCAGATACCGGCTTCGCCAGGCCCCGCCTTCTCTAAAACTGCTTGCATACACTTCCCTTGTGCGATCATTACTTGAATACGGTAATATTATTTGGTCACCATTCACAAAACAGCAAATCACGAAACTGGAAGGAATTCAAAGGAAAGCTATGAGGTTCATTTACAACAAGTACAGACATACAGATTCTCCGACTAAACTAATTAAAAAAAGCTGGATTACTTACTCTAATGAATAGAACAAGGTTAGCACGTGCAAAATTCATACATGAATTAATCTATGGTCATTTAAACATTGATGTATCCGCCTATCTTACGTTTGATCAAACTAGAACAACACGCCAAAAACACCCAATGAGACTTAACGAATACTCCTTCAACACAAACTGCTTTAAGTACTCATTCTTTCCGATAGCCACTACTGAATGGAATAAACTGGATCCGAGTATCTCCAGCACTACCGAATTAGCAAAATTTCTAACCCTTGTCGAAAATGAACTTTGTATTATGCAAACGGAATCATCTGGTTGATTTTAACATGTGTGTTCGTGTGAACATTGTACGAGCGAAGTATCATGTCATCATATTTTTTCTTTAAGCAATTTTTAGTACTGAATCCAGGTGAAGAGAAATCGCTCTGTTGATTCTTGAACATGTTTCTGTTTTTCAGTGTGTATAAATTTGCCCTTCCTTGAAATACTTCGCCATATTGTAGGGTAGTTTCTTATTGCTGTAATTTCTTGTTGTGTGTCTTGATCCATATGCCAATATGTCAACCAATGTGTCAACCAAGTCGCTGCATTTATTTTCTTCTGACAACTTTTCTTTAAACTAATGTTTTATGCCTTCTTTGATCTGAAATTGTTAAATGATCCGATTCTGTTAGTTTCATTCTGTACTTTATCGCGATGTAAGTCTTTTCGAATTTTTATGTTCACGCCCTTCCTGCTAAAATCGCTGATGGGATTGGCAGTATGTCGAAATAAAATAAAAAATAAATAAATCTGGGTGCACCGCTTTAGTCAAAGAAAAAGCAAGTAAACCTTCAGCATAGAAAAAAACATTAAGAACTCAATCCATAGAGACAAAAAAAATGGAGATGGGATGTAGCGTCAACTTGTAACTGGCTTTATTTTGAACAACAAAAATATCCTTTTTATGTGCGTGCAAACGTGCGCACAGTTACAGTTACGAAGAGCATGTCGCACTCGTGAGAATCATTGCTAGAGATATACGTGCCAAAACTACGACTTGTTAATGAGGCCCGCCATAGAGGAAGACGGGAGCGGAAAAACTATGCCTCACAGGCTACAGAACGCGTGTGCTGTAGCTTGTGCGGTATAGCAGTCGACGTATGCTTCGAAATATTGATCACGTGATGCAAGCGTTTCCGAAAAGGCGACTTTGTTGGCGGACTAGGAACGCGAACGTTAACTTGGAGATTGACAGTAAGTTCATACTCTACACCTCCTTGTCCACGTGAAGACGCGAACACCTCGAAGCGTTTCCAGAACTTACTCGGGTACATCATTACTCACACTTAACCCCATCCTACCCATGCTGCTTGGGAAAAGTGCCGTGGGAAAAGTACTAGTACATAGAGAAAAATGAAAAGAGGTGACTCAATTTGATGAAACAAAGCAGTATTTGAACACCAGGTCGTAGTGTTCTACTGAATATGGCACTCGACGGCTAACCCAAAAGTCGCGGGATGAAATCCTGGCTGCGGCGGCTGCATTTTTGATGAAGACAAAAATATTCCAGACCAGTGTACTTAGATTTAGGTGTTCGTTAAGGATTTCCGGGTAGTCAAAATCTCCGCAGTCCTCCACTACGGCATATTTCATAACATTATAAAAATTTCGGCACGCTTGACTCGAGTTAATGGTATTAGTGTGCATAGAACTTTTGGATTTCAGAAAAAATAAGAATGAAACATTGAAGAAAAGCCTATACTTTTTCATTTCATCCTTTCTCCCCATTTCGGGCCACGAAAGCTTGCCAAGCATAGAGACTGACGTGTCTGATTATTCGAAGAGGTTCTCAATCCCAACTCTTCATTTATTTATTTATTTATTTATTTATACAATACTGCAGACCAATTTAATGGTCCAAGCAGGACGGGCAGAAAAAAAAGAATGTTCACGTACATACAATGAAATGCAATGTAACAAAAACAATGAAGCAACAAAACGCAGAATTCACTTGGAACTACAAAATAAACAAGAAACAGTATAACCGACTTTTCGCACAGACATAGCAGGGTTTCCAATCCAAATAAAAACTAGAAAATCACGCACAACTTCAAGAAACATTGCTAAAAACCCGAACGTCAGTAATTAAAAGTTTCTAAAATGATCGTGTAGGGCTGTTATAAAATTTCCACTAAAAAGTCTTTCTGGCAATTTATTCCAGTCATCTACCGTGCGTGGAAAGTATGAAAACTTAAAGGTATTTGTTCGGGCAAAGAATGGGGATAAACTGTGGCTATGTGTGTGTCGTGTTTTCCTCGTGGTGGACGGACTAATAAATGGAGTGGGTGATAATCCAGTTTTACACTTAATTAGGGATTCCATAAAAGCTAAGCGGGCAACTTGGCGTCTAATGTGTAGTGGTTGGATTTTATTGAGTGCCATGATACCTGACGGAGAATCACTTCTTTTATATTTATTATAAATAAAACGAACAGCCCTCCTCTGAACCTTTTCCAATTCGTTAATGCTTTTGTTCGTGTGCGGGTCCCAAACAACCGCTGCATACTCCAGTTTAGGCCTAATTATGGAATTATACGCTAAAAGCTTAACGTTACTAGGGGTACCTTGAAGTTTATGCCGTAAAAGACCAAGTTTTCTTAGCGCTGAAGAAGTTACCTGCTGAACGTGGTCGTTCCAATCTAATCTGGAGTTCAATACGATACCTAGGTATTTAAACTTACTAACCTCCTCGATTAAGGTGTTTTTAATTTTGTACCGGAAAGTTATGGGGTTTCGTTTCCTGGTTATACGTAAAAGAACTGTTTTTGTAGTGCTAATTTTCATGCCCCATTTGTCGCACCAAGATGATATGTCACATAAAGCCCTATCTAGCCGATGTTGATCAGAAGCAGACTGCACTTTAGTATAAATCATGATATCATCCGCGAACATTCCAATATTCACAGTATCACCAACCACAGACACTAGATCATTGACATACAACAAAAAAAGCAGGGGCCCCAGCACACTTCCCTGGGGCACACCTGATGTCACTGTTAGAGAAGAGGAACAAGTACCATCGATGTCTACGAATTGCGTTCGATCTTTCAAATATGAATTAACCCAATTTATAAGTGTAGAAGGAATTCCTGCTTGTTTAAGTTTTAAAAGAAGGCTACCGTGAGGAACCCTGTCGAATGCCTTGCTTAAGTCTAAAAACAAAACATCAATTTGCCCGGAGTGATCTAAGATTGAACTAAAACTATAAACGGCGGTGACCAACTGCGTAACGGTAGAAAATCCCATTCTAAAACCATGTTGGAAGGGACTCAATGTTTTATTTTTTTCCAGTACATTAAGAATATGGTTAGCTACAATATGTTCTATCATCTTGCAACAACAGCACGTTAAGGAAATTGGTCGATAATTGTCAACATAGAAACGGTCTCCTTTTTTAAAAACTGGAATTACCCTAGCCATAAGCCAATCATGGGGCAGTCGGACGTCCGAAAAGATTCACGAAAAATGACTGTCAAGAACCGAGCTAAAGATTCTGCATAGCGACGCAGAAAGGCGTTCGGGATTTCATCCGGGCCAGTAGTGCACTTAGGATCTAATCGCAGAAGCATTTCAAAAACTCCTTCAAAAGAAACAAGCTCGATCTGTTCCGAATGAGCCTCCATATAAAATTCATCACCTTGATCGTTTGAAAACACAGAATGAAAAAAGGAATTGAAAGCATTAGCAATGGAGAGACGAGATGTTTCCATCTTGCCATCAACCAATAATTGATCGACCGATTTACGTGCACTACGGATGTGATTCCAGAACTTTCCTGGATCGTTTAAAATGAACTGAGGCAAACTTTCGCAAAAATACCGTTTCCTTGCGGATTTTACGCTGCTCGAAAGTTTGGAGACTAACCTATTTAAGACATCACAATCGGGACTGCGAGTCTTCTTGATACGTTTAATTCGCCGTTTTAGGTGAATAATATCTCGGTTAATCCATGGATTGACCCTTTTGGTTCGTTTTTTCTTATCAGGTATAAAAGACTTTAAACAAAATTTGCAATGCTCTTTAAACATTTCCCACAAATGCCGCACATCATTACCTTGAAAGCTTTCGTAAGCTATGTCAAGGTAATCCAAAACAGACTCATCTCTCGCCCTGGAGTAGTCTTTGACATATGTATGCTTAACTCCCGCCAAACGCTTTTTAGGTTCTAGAAAGACATTGGTAACTACAACCTTGTGATCAGAAATCCCGTCACTTACATGTAATGAATAATCAGAAAAACTGCGATCTAAGAACACAAGATCGAGTATGGACCTAGCTGTACCGCAAATTCTGGTGGGCTCAAGAACAACCTGGTTTAAATTATGAGTTAGCATAATGTCGGAAAGAATATCAGAGTGCTCTGCGGCTCCGACACATCCAGTAGGCCAATCAATACCTGGTAGATTGATATCGCCAACAAGCATAAGCCTGGTTTTGCGGAAACTAAACAAATGATCTTGAAGCTTTTGCAAATAAGAAGAATCAGAACTGGGAGGTCTGTACAGCGCACATAGGACGAAAGTGAAACTAGAAAATGTTATTTTGAGAAGCAGGCTTTCGTGGTCTTCTATTTCATTTAAAACCACAGCTTTCACATTTTTCTTTAACAGAACAGCCACACCCCCCCCTCGTGACCCACGGTCACGTCTGAAGACCGAAAACGATAAAGGAAAGACGCAGTCGTCAGTAATATTGCTGGTTAACCAAGTCTCAGTTATTACTGCTACGTCGGGGTTGTGCGCAAGTAATGCAATTTCCAGGGATTGGGATTTATTGACAACACTTTGGGCATTCATATTCAATACAATGAGCCTGTTGCGATAAGAATCGCTGCCGGGATCATGTCACTTCGACTTCGACTGCGCGGGGGACAATATGAGCTTCATTCGTTTACCTGTTAAATCATCCCAAACATATGTTTCGTCATTAATTTTAAGTTTATCATCATAAAGTTTTGGATCCAGCCCTTCATCCTTATCCTTGCGTGCCGATTCCCAAAGCAGTTTTCGCTTGCGTAGAGTTTCTTTGGAATAATCATTCTGAATGTAAATTTTCGAGCCTTTCAGCTTCTTAACGTTACTGAAAACAGCCATCTTCTCATTGAAGTCTTGGAAGTACAAGATTACTGGTCGAGTTTTTTTTCTCGCCTCTACCGCTATCATTTTCACTGTTACCGGTCTCCGTGATGCGTTTTCCCAGTCTGTGGATACGCCCAACGGATGCAACCTTCACACCAAGCCGTTTATCAAAGATGTTGCCGATAACCTTCTCCTTCAGTTCATTTTCAGATTCTGATTTAGCCTCGGGTACACCAAAAACAAGCAAATTTGACCGCCGGCTATAATCTTCGAGATTCACTACCTTATGCTGTTGCGAAATAACCGACTTATGGAGCGACTGCAGATGTTGTTCGATTGGTGCTATAGGCTGCAGGGAAGTTTAAAAAACTGTCACATGTTTTTCGATCTGTTCAAGTCTAGCCATTACACTGCAAAGCGAAGCATCAAGCTTGCATTGCAAGGCTTTCATTTCGGATATATCGTTCTGCATTGACTCCTGGGATTTTATAATCTTATCTAGAGATTTCTGGATATCTGGACCAGGGTTACTCTCAACATCGCCACACAACAATATTTTGAATACAGAAAAACACTCGTACGCAATGCAAAGACAGCGCCGATGGCACGGCAGAACCACTAGTAGCATGTCATCACTTCGACAAGAAGAATCATGACCAACCTGGATAAGCAAAACGGGTGGCATGCTTAGAGCCAAGTTCGACAGCGGTTCGCCGTGCCCAGTGAAGACGAAGCGATGCAGCTCTTCTTTTATACCCGGTGGCCCTGGTGACGTCACACCTCCAGCGAAGTGGCCGATAGGCGGACAGTCAGGCGCCGGTGCGTCATGCCAAGATGTCACGTTCTTAGTTGATACCGGTGGATTGCCGAAGTTGCAGAGCACGTTGTTGAAACCAGCGAAACCAAGAAGAACCTGGATAAGCAAAACAGGTGGCATGCTTAGAGCCAAGTTCGACAGCGGTTCGCCGTGCCCAGTCAACAACACCATGAAGCAACAGCACCATGAAGAGCATTTTTACTTTCTAATATTTGCCAGGGTTATATATACCTGTTGAAAACCAAAAGTGCCTTTGGCCGACCCAGAAGAAAACGAACATTTCAAGCGATAAGTTCAGCGGCGAAACAAGAACAAGGTTAGAGACGTTCAGGCCCTCAACGCACCGACATCATCACATTTGTACAGGTCTTGCATATATGCGCACACATACAAACAGATGCCAGACCACAAATAAAGCGAAGACAGAACCCCTCAAGGAAGATTCTGTCTACGACCATAGACACGTTTACTTTCATGATCGAAATCGTGCTCAGATGAAAACATGCTTACATCGACCTATTTATCTCATTGATTTTCATAGGCTTTATTATCAGTAAGAAGCCACGGGGTCCTTGCTTATATAAACCCTAGGTTCCTAGGAGCCCCAGGCTTTTAGAAGATTGTGTTTCGTTTGCTGATGGAAATGAGAAATATATAACTTGTAAAAGAAGTATCAAGCCTCACGGATGGTGACAGGGGGGGGGGGGAATGAGAAAGCGATTGTTGGAAAAGTGTGGTGGCACGCCTGCACTGCTTTTGAACTTGTAGGGGTGGCCTTTCAACGGCACGCGGGACGAAATAGTGCTTCGCTTGGGTCCTAACCCTTTATGAGCTAACACCTTCCTGTCGGCGCCTCAGCTGAGGGTGCCGCGAAGGTTTTTCGTTGGCGTCGCCGCCACTGGGAAGCTGCCCTCCAAAGCTCAGAGCACAATGACCGGCTCTGGGCTGTCTGGCAGGCCTAGAATGCCGCCTGAGTCCAGCGACTACGAACCGCCACCTAATTTGCCGAGCTTAAATAGACGACCCATTGGCTTCAGTGAAGTCATTTATTTCTCTAAAGCACGTAAAAGGTGACAAGGAAACCTTTGTTTTCAAAGCAGCTGTCATGATTACTCGGCGTGATGCAAATTGCGTTAGCGTGCTGTGCATATATTTATATTTGGCAAAAATCAATCGTATGATGAAACGCAAACGGTAAATGTAGTGTAGGCAAGGGGCCTTTGTTTGTTTTCCCCTTTTGACGTATGGCTTTTTTACAATGTAAACAGTGCACAAAATGAAACTCAATTGTGCCTTGTCTCGTTTACGTCTGTTCATCTCTGCGGCTTTGTCATCAGTATTGTCTTAAAACAGTGCACATGCGAAAATATACCGTGAACAATATAGCCTAAGGCATCGCCTTGTGGACGGCACCAAAGTCAATCTATTAATTTGCCGCGACGATTTGTTAGTTTCACGTAATTGCGTCTTGGGGAATGAAAATCCTGTTCATGTATTTTGTTTTTTTATTTAGTAATGAAGCGGTATGGGCCTTGGGACAATAGAAGAAGAAGCACGAGAGCCGGGGCACGAAAGAAGAGAAGGATGAAGTTAAAAAATGAAGCACAATAGATGAGAAATATTCATACCTACCTGGTGGAATCTAGAATAATAGAGCTTATATATGCCGCAAAGCTGCATAGAAAAAAACTGCTTACCAACCAGTGTCCTACTAATAGGAGAAAATATTTATTTGCTAAAGCTACTTTTAAGAGAACCGTTTCATTAGTGAAAGACGATTATGAAGAAAAACTTTAGAGCTATTTATCCAAGAGCGACAACAAGAAAGCTCTATTTAGATTTCTCCGTAATCGTAAAACTATTGCAGCACCTGTAACAATTTACTCAGTTATTTTCTCTCCAAAGGAGTTGGAAGATACATTAACTGAAATTGCATTAGGATTAGAGAAGAGATTCACATCACAAATTCAATTAAAATTTGTAAAACTTTCATTCGGAAATGATTTTTTTTGAAGTAAGCAGGAATGAATTTGCGCACGTCGATCGTATTCTGCAGAACACAGGTCCTGGACCTGATGGCATCACTTTAGGCATGTTAAAAATATTATTCGACATCTCCCCTGAAGACCTCTTTAACGTTGTCAACCATTCACTTGAAAATAGTTGGATACCTCCTGACATAAGACTTGCAAAATTATACCGCTTCATAAAAAAACAGGGACTAGGAATGCAGATAAATAACAATGGACCGATCGCTTTAACATTGCATGTAGTTAAGTTAATAGAAAGAATACTTCAAATTAGAATTATGAAGTTCGTAACAGATAATACAATACTCAGTGCATGCCACATTGTATTTAGACCAGGTTTCTCCATATGGTGCGCGCACGTTGATTTAGAGGCTCGTATAAAGCTTGTTTGCCACAGACAACAATATGCGGCCCTAGTAACCCTCGATTTAGCCAAGGCATATGATAGTGTTGAACATGCTATTCTTATCAATGCCCTAAAAGACCTAACGTTGCCGCAGTACAAAACAAAGTGAATTTACGAGTTTTTAAAAGACAGACAATTTTATTGCTCCCAACAAGAGAGAGAGAGAGAGAGAGAGAGAGAGATAAATAGAGAGGAAAGGCAGGGAGGTTAACCAAGCTTGGCTCGGTTGGCTACCCTACACTTGGGGTGGGGGAAAAGGGGAATAATAGAACGAAAAGAGACAGAAAAGAAGAGGAGTAAGAAAGAGAAGCATAAATAGTCAGCTCGAAACTACACAGCACAGTTCTTTCACAAGCGGTCGTGAAGTTTGGTGTTCCTTAAAAAGTACACGAGGGCTTTCGTGGCTTTGCGCGTATGGGAAGCCGTCGGCCAAGGTCCCAGGATCTTCTCTTCTGTAAGCGGCCGTGAATCCAGCTGACAGAGCTTGGCTTCCATAATACGTCGTTCGGTCTGGTATGCTGGGCAATGACATAGAATGTGCTCAAGCGTTTCCTCGCAGGCGCAGATGTTGCATGCCGAATTACTCGCCATTCCAAGGAGACGAGAGTACGAATTCGTAAACGCCACGCCCAACCTCATGCGACACAGTAAAGTTTCAGCGCATCGTGGGAACCCGGATGGCAAACGAAGTTGCAAGTTTGGGTCGATCGAATACAGGTGCGTGTTGGAGAAACCCTGCGTATTCCATTGTAGGAGAGCTATACGGCGATCAAGTGATTGTAGCAGCCTTGCAGCGTCCGTTCTCAAGAGTGGTATGGGCGTGCGCTGGTCTTGGTCATGAGCCAATCGAGCAGCTTCATCTGCGCGGTCATTGCCAACGATTCCGCAATGACTCGGCAACCACTGAAATACAATATTGTGACCTTCCGCGAGCGCTTCGTGGTAGTCGTGCCTTATCTGATATACTGATTGTTCATGTAGCCCGTGCTGCAGAACAAACCGTAGTGACTGTAAGGCTGACCTGGAGTCGCAAAAGATGGCCCATTGGTTAGGTTCCTGGTGAAGAATGTACTTTACTGCACCTTGAAGTGCTGCGAGCTCTGCTGCTGTCGACGTCGTGGTGTGATAAAACTTGTACTGAAGCAACACATTTTCAGATGGAACAACCACTGCTCCTGTGGAGCTGTTGGAATTAGTGGAGCCATCGGTGTAAACATGTATGCGGTCGAAGTACCTTTCGTCCAACAGACGCAAAGTCAGTTGCTTCAGGGCTAGCGTTGACATGCGTGCCTTCTTAAAGATTCCAGGAACTGATAAGCGCACGTCAGGTTGACGAAGACTCCATGGCGCAGTTGCTGGATGCATGGCAAGTTTGAAGCCAGGCGGTAGTATGTCCTGATGTTTTGTCACGATACCGCAGTACGAAGAATGGGGCCTTCGAGCTGTCAAACACGCTAAATGATGTGACGGTAGCCGTGATAAATGCCGAATGTGCGCTCTCAGCGTCTCGACAATGATGTGCGACAATGATGTGCTCCCAACGAGGTGTTTGCACACCGAAGTATAGCAAAACGAGAAGTGTTCCTTAAGGCTCTGTTCTATCGCCAGTGCTATTTGAAATTTTGCTAAGTTCAATACCACCGAGTGATAATATACAAGTATAAGTATATGCAGATAATATTGCGTTTTTTGCATTTGACTGTGATATTCAGTTACTACCTTTGACTTTACAGTTTTATTTGGAAACATCAGAAACCTGGTTTCAGAAAATTCTTAGGAATATGAACGTAACTGAAAGTGCTATAATAGTTTTTTTATTGGACGTACTAGTTACTATTTCTCTTCAGTAGCATTAAGAAATAATTCCCCAAGTTAACTGTACTATATATCTGGGTGTATTGTACGATTAAAAACTGAGCTGGCGTGATCACAATGAACATATTAAAATTAAGACTATATGCGCTGTTGGGATAATAGGTAGGCTTCGACGCCTCCGTTCCAGTCTTGGCAGAGATACGCTGATCATGATTTATCGCATGTACATTGGTCCGATTCCTGAATTCGGATATGTACTATTCTCTGGTGGACCAGCATACAAAACAAACCTCTTGATTCACTTAGAGCGGGAAGCTCTTCCAAGTTGTTTAGTTGTGCCGAAATTCACGGCTAACGCTGTTTTGTATCAAGAAGCTCGGATACCCACTCTTGCTTGCACATTCTGGATTTTAACAGGTAAAACCTATTTAAAATTTTCTTAATCCACTTTAAGAAGGTGTGTGTTTGTGTTCTTTGCCGAACCCGGTATCTTTTTCAATGAGCATACGTCCCGTGTATATAAACCCCAAGTGCTATTTGTTCAAACACTTCTAGATACTAAGTGCTAATATATTCAAAATCACACCATCTGACAAACCAATTGCCCAAGTACAAATATAATTTGACAACATCTTCCCAACGAGTGTAAACAATTGCCCTCTAAATATTTGATTGGCCTAATAGAAGAACACCTGTCTCAATTAGATACTAATATAGTAATTGCAACGAATGCGTATATGAGTGGCGAGAAGGCAGGTGTGGGTATTTTTTCTCTCAACATTCTGGTCATTTTCATTACGCCTCCAGATTGTACACCAATATTTGAAGCAGAACTAGCGGCCGCTATATTAACTCTTTGTAAACTTCATACGACTCATTCGACAGCTGTGATAGTGACTGACTCGTATTCCGTGTGTTCATTTTTATCATCGTCGTCGGTATCAGCAGGACTAGAAACCTTTACATCATTATTACCAGTAAACATTAGTCTAGTGCGAATGATATGGGTGCCAGACCATCGTAGTATATATATAAATGGGATGGCTGAACCACTCGCGCGAACATATCTTGTTCTTCCGATCGCGCCAATCATGCCTTTTACAGCTTATGTAACTGCGGCGAGGTTCAGAAAACCTTCCCTTCTTGAAGACTCATCAAAAATCACAATACTGAATCCAGATTTCTCACACCAGCACTTCGCATGGAATAACAATGGTGTCTCGCGCATAAATTGTAAGTCTATATAACAAAATTACGTTGCCATATACCACCTCTTATTTCAACTTAAACAGGTCTAGTCTGGTGCCATCCCCACTGTGCTCAAGCTGTGATGAACCTGAACATTTCGACCATTTTCTTCTCACATGTCACTGTTTCAAGAATCAAAGGAAAAATTGCTTCGAAATTTTATTTAAAAAACTAGAGACATCACTTACTACTTGTAAAATTTTCTCTTTTGTAATCGCTTCTTCAAGACACAGCGACAAAAACATCTTTGGAGCTCTGCGAATTCCTTCGTAATACAAGAAGATTACCTTGCTGAACCATTGATCAGCTCTTAGTTTTTACCAGGCAATCTACCATTTATTATTTAGCTGTTACGCTGCAATGATTTAACCTTTGGAAGAATTTCATATAAAAATTGCACCTCAGATATTCAACAAGTTCTATTATTTTTTTTCTTCCACCGCCATTCTTTACACCGTGCAAGGTAGTTTCGCAGTGAAAACAAAGTAATCATATTCCGCTAGCCTGGAAAACCTAAAGGTACTGACGTGCATTAACCGAAGGCTTTTTGGTCAATCCCCTTTAGTAGGTGGGAGCCACAAAAGAAAGGATCAAACAAGCAACCAAGATGGACGCCAGTTCCATACTCAGGCTATAATGCTGTTCCGTTCTTTTAAGTAGGAACACTACATGATTTCGGTACAGCCGGCCATCGAAGCCAACATGTGGGTGAAGTTCTTCATTGACGAGACCTCCGCGGACAAGATCATCTTTTCGAAGTACCGAGCTCAAGATGAGACAGTGGTGGACCTACCTCGTCAGCTCTGCTCGGAAGAACTTGTGAACCTGGTTGTGGGAAAGGCGACCATGGACACTACTGAACTAGGACGGAAATGTGCTGTAAAAGTGAAGTTGCGTATTGCGACCTTTCACAACCTAGTTCTTGAACCAGCGTGTCGGAGAGATTCAGGATCACGGCCTTCGGCGGAAGATGTGAGCCTCGTTTTGAAAGCTCTGCAGCTGCAACATGAACAGATCATGCAACAGAACCAAATAATGACATTCCTTATAAGCTCTCTCAATGCTCAGAAACCGGTGCCTACATTCGTAGAGCCTGATGCCTTCGACGGTATGTCTTCCATTCCAGACAGTTGGCTTGAGTTCTACCCATATACCACTGAAAAGAAAAAAAAAAACAGGTAGCTCCTTACGAGAATAAAATAACTAACATGCGCGTTCAATTGAGAGGTGTTGCGCTCAAGCGGTATGAAATATTCATGCAGGAATAGAGTGGTGACTCTTGACGTCATTGGTAAAAGAAACTTTTGGCCGCAATCGGAAGCAACCCAGTACATAGATGAAGTACAGAGATTAATTTCAAGTCCAAGCAAAGCTCTCTTGTCGAGTACTTCGAGAAACGCTGCCTATTAAACCTAGCTCAGCCTTTGCTTCCATTTACGGCCGTGGTAGCCCTAATAATGCAAAGATTGACACACTGAAGTCTTGAAGCGGGTGCAAATACGGTCGCCAAAACTCTAGATAACCTCCTGGAGTGTCTTCAGAACATACCATCGACTTCGAAAACGAGCATAACCGCTAATTCAAGCAGTTGTTTCAGTCGTAGTAAAGCAGACTGGTCAAGCCGCGATCAGCGACAACTGAGCCACCTCGCAAGTAGCACAGACAACTTGACCTGGCGCTCTCTAAAAGGTCGAGTGAATAATATTGACACTGAAGCTTAGGAGGATTCGACAGAAAAAAAACTAATAAAGTGGGATGATCAGTCCCACCCGATGACTCCAAATAAGACTGTTTATTTAAGTTCCTCTAGCCCACATCACATTCCCGTTAAAGTAGGAAACAAGCCGATGATGGCTCTCGTAGACAGCGGTGCATCTGTGTCTATTATAAATGCCAAGATGGTGGATGCACGTCGCGTGCATAGTGGAAGAGTCCTACGGGTACAATGTTATGATGGAAAAGTAGCGTTGCATGATAAGTGGACCTTTGTAAACAGCAAGTTTCAGGGTCAAAAAATTGAGAGCGAAGTGTTAGTGGTAGCGAGGTTGACTTATGACTTTTTGCTATTATGACCAGATATAAAAAAATTAAAGATTAACAAATACTGGGACGATGTGGTTTTAGTCGAGGCCGTAGCAAGGAACGAGAGATATCAACGTAGATAAGATAACCTAAGTGTTAAAATTGTGTGCGTGGAGGATATCGCAGCGACCTACCCTGGACTTGCATGTATAGAAAGCTGTCCTCAGGCGATGAAGTCATACAAGGTTCCTTTTGAGCTCACTGACAAGACCGTCATCCGTAACTTACCTTACAATACATCAAGAGAGCGGAAGATTTCGTTCAAGAAAGAGTTGCAAGAGATGCGAAATGCTCATATTTATTCATTTATTCATTTATTCATATAACCTAAAGGTTCATTTGGGCATCAAATAGGGGGGGGGTACTTACAATAAAGCAGGGTTATGTGCAAAACAGAAATATTTACACAGAACACGAAAAAAATAATAAAAAGGTAAATGCAGAAACAAATTTCGCACCAAAGAAGACATAGTAATGAAGCACTCAGTATGGCATGAAATGATGTGTGCGATAACTGATGTAATATTGGTACTAGACTAAACAATAGAAGGCCACAAAATCTTACGGTTCTACATTCCACATCTCCATTATTATGCGGACAAACGTGTCATGATCACGCACAGTTACGACATCACTTGGTAGTTTTTTTTCAATCATAAATTGCAAGAAACAATTATGAGTCACGAAGGAAGTTAGTGCGGGCAAACATGGGTTGTATTTTGTAAGCATGATCCACACGTGAAAAAATGCGATGAGCTGGTTTATTCTGCGAATGTAAGAAAGATGACTCACTGAAATAAAGCTTGTGGAAATGAGACAGAAGTGGGATAAGCCTACGTATTTCGAGAGTCGGTCATTTCAACGGCGTTTTAATTGCTGTTATGCTATATAGCAGAGAATATTTTCCTGTGATAAAGCGGGCTGCTTTGTTTTGAATGGCCTCAAGTTTATGAATAAGGTATTCCTGGTTTGGATAACAAATTAGGGCAGCGTATTCTATTTTCGAGCGAACTATGGTTGTGTATGCGAGAAGCTTGGTGGATTGGTTAGCCGAGTGCAAATTTCGTTTATTAAATCCTAGACCTCTTAAAGCCTTACAGGCTATTGTCTCAACATGAGCATTTCATGAGAGGTTGTGTGCAAGATGAACTCTCAAGTATTTTTTTGTGTTCACATTTTCCACTAGCCTATTGTTTATCATGTAAGAATGCAGCTCAGAATTCGTAGTTTTTGTAAATTGAATATACTTTGTTTTCGAATCATTAATTACCATTTGCCATTGGCAGCACCATCGGGTGATTTGGTTAATGTCAGACTGCGGCGCACCCGTATCGATATGACTAGTAATTTGTGTTTTTTATTACACAATCGTGTGCAAAAAGTGTGATTGGGGATGCAATTGGATACTTATATCATTAACATAAATGAGGAATGGGATTGGTCCTAGCCCGGTACCTTGCGGAATACCTGATTTTACCTTTACTAATGGAGACAAGGTATTATTAAAAAAAGAACAGACTGACAGCCATCGGACAGGAAATTAGCAACCCAATTACAGATATTAGGGTTGATGTTGAGGGCGCCTAGTTTCATATTTAGACGATTATGGGGAACGTTGTTGAAGGCTTTGGCGAAATCTATAAAGAGAACATTGACGTCTGTTTTAATATGCATCGCTTCGTGAATATCGGGTATTAGTTCGAATAGTTGAGTTTCGCATGAAAGGTCACGCTGGAAACCATGCTGACTTGGTAAGAAGAACTTGCTCGTGGTTAGATATGTCTTAACTGCAGATGATGTAATGTGCTCTAAAGTTTACATGGTTTGCTCGTTAGTGAAATCGGTCTATAGAGACTGAGCATAGAGGGGTCACCTGATTTAAAGATAGGGGTGATGTGGGCAATTTTCCAGGCGTCTGGTATGCTACCACTATTAATAGATCGCTGAAAAAAGAAGCTAGAATGTGAGAAATAACGGGCTTTGTTATTATTAGTGTTTTGGTGCAGATGCCATCCGGGCCGGGTACCGAAGTGTTTGGGAGCCTTTCAATAGCTCGTTGAATACCTTCGTCTGAAATTATTAAATCATTCATGACCACATCTAGAGTCGTGAACTTAAGGCCAGACGGAATGGGATTTTCTTCTGTGAATACTGAACCAAAAAATTTATTTAGCTCCTTTGCAACACACGATGGTGAAAGAAGTACAGCATCCTTGGAAAGAGACACTTGTGATGACGAAGATGGCTTAGTGTTAATTACCTTCCAAAATTTTTTGTGTTTTCCCTTTAGAGCACTGTTATATTATTGTTGAAGAATTTGTCTTTGGCTGCATTGATTTCTGTCTGACATTGCTTGGATTGTTCACGGTAACGCTCCCAATCACTATCGGATCCCGACTGATTGGCTTTCGAGTAATGTCGTTTTTTTATTTAGGCTGCGCTTGACATGCAAGTTAAACCAGGCGCTCTGGGTTGACGTTGTTACTTCAATTTTAGAGATATACTTTTCTTTTAGTTCATTTAGCTGCGTCTGTATGAGATGCCAGCTCTAATTTTTGTGCGCAGCGACAAGGTGCGAGAAAATTCCAAAGAAAAAGACGACAGTTTATTTATAATCATATCAACATTACCACGCGTGTAGTTGTAGATTGTTTTCTTTGGCTTTTCTGGTTTTTTGTTCTCTAAAGTATATTCACAATGAAGCACAATGTGATCACTTATATTCTCTAGAACATTCACAAGTGCATGATCGGGCTCGGTAGTCAATACAAGGTCTAAAATAGCATCACCGCGAGTCGGCAATACAACCCTTTGTGTCAAATTGAACAGGGCTAGTACATCAAGAAGTTCCTGACGGTCAGACCTTCCTGTGCTGCCTTCGGGTGTACACGTCCGCCGGTTTATGCCTGGGTGATTAAATTCACCTGCCAAAAAATATGGGATCTAGGATAACTGCATTGTATGAGGCTGAGCGAATCATTCAGTTTTTCATTGAAGTCGGCTGGCCAGTTTGGCGGACGGTAATATACTCCAATAGTACAGGTTACAAATGACGATAACTGTAGTGCGACCCGTAAAATTTCAATGCTAGCCGCTGTTTCAACTATGTGAGCGCTAAAGCTCTTTTTTTACAGCAACTAACACACCACTGCCCCGAGAGGCCGTTCTACCTTTTCTAAAGACGAGGAAATTATTGGACAGTGATAGCTCAAAGTTAGCCACATCTGGGGACAGCCATGTCTATGTACCAAGTACCATCTCGGCAGAGCAGCCCTCGATAAAAGATCACAGGTGGTCCTGTTTATGAAAAATGCTTCTGAAGTTCGACACAATCAAAGATAAGGTTCTACTTCTGCAATGCTGTTTGGGTCACGTAGTTGGCGCAGGCGCGTCCCGCCTCGAAAGAGGGACTACCGTATTGCTCGAGTTATCATAGGTATAGAGTTTGTTACCCAAGAACAGTTTATCGAACAGCAATCTGTACTTTTCGTTAGGTTTACGTTGAGCACGTGTGAAGTCCCGAAGCCTTTTTCTGATAAGTTGAATTTGTGGTGAGAAATCTTCTACCCTAACGGACGGAGATGCAAGAAGATTTTTGAGTTTGGACGCACTTTGCAAGATGGTGCTATTGTCCTTGAAATGAAAGAATTTCACAATGATTGGACAATTATTACCGGGTGTTTGTTGACCTATTCTGTGTGCACGTTCAATTTCACCAATGTTAAGGCCAAGGTTACGCAAAACGAACTCGCTTATAAGTTTTTCCGTATCGTCCTACTTTTCACCTCCATGTTGAGGCACTCTTTTGAATATCAGATTATTTCGTCTCAGCCGGTTACTCAGATTGTCAACTACAATAGTAGCTTGTTCAAACTGTCTTGAACCAGTATTTTGGAGGTGAGTTTTGACTTATTCAAGGGCGGGGCGAAGTGCCGGCACGTCGAAGCTCTTGAGGTCAGCTTTTACATCATCTAGCGCTGAGGTTGGAGCAGCAACACCTTCCCGAAGGATGTCTATATTTTTGGTTATTTTTTCTAGACTGCATATTCGTCTTTTTACATCTGTGATGCCTGCTTGCATATCCTTCAGCCTACCTGTTACACCCCTTTGAAATTTCTCGTTTGAAGACGCCAACTCCTTCAGGAACGTTAGTAGCTGATCTATCTTATCCGGCCCTGGATTAGCCTCGACATCTCCAGCACAAGCAATGAGATGCGACAGGCAAAACAGGACAACAAAAAGCCTACTACCAACACCCAAAGAACGGCAGATTGTTCTCGGCCGGAACCGCACAGGTTAATGTGTTTGGACGTGTCTACTTAATTCTACGAAACAACCAATTCGAATACGGTATGTGCAAATATCAATACTGACACACCTCGATGGGCGCATGAAGAGGAGGAGGTCGAAGCGGTCTGGCTCACGAGCAGCTCGGTCTCCGTTTTCTGGCTCTGAGCTGTACCGATCTCAACCATTTCCTGTAAATAAACGCGTTTTCATCGTCACAGTTGTGGTGGAAGGTGCTGGGTAAGCCAGCTACTGTCAAGCGAGACCGGAGAGCAGCCGTCTACTAACGACGGAACCGCAAGAGCACGAGCTTCGCCGCAGCCGTCGACTAGCGGGCTTGCCACCACTACCTCAAGATATGAACTTGGACGGAGACATCCAGCAGCCGGTCGCGAGGGCGCCGTCTTTCCACTACCGAGAGCCACGCACATTTACAGGAAAACCTGGCGATGACGTTGAAGAATGGCTCAGCCACTATCAACGGGTGAGCCGAGCCAATGGCTGGAATGCGGCCAGCCAGTTGTCCCACGTGGGTCTATTTCTCGATGGCAGTGCTTTAGTGTGGTTCGAGAATCACGAAGACACCTTGACAACATGGGCCCAGTTTATGGAGGAGATCAAGAAGTGCTTTGGCGACCCTGCGACGAAGAAGAAACGTGCAGAGCAAATGTTGTCGCAGAGAGCTCAAGCTTGTGGTGAGACATGCAGAACCTACATTGAGGAGGTACTGAAACTGTGCAAGTGTGTGGACACCAACATGACGGAAGAGGACAAGGTGGGCCACATTCTCAAAGGAATTGCGGAAGACGTCTACCACTTCCTTATCGGCAAGGAGAGTCTTGAGTCTGTGGCCGATGTGATTGGGCACTGCCGAACGTTTGAGGCCCTGAAGACTCGCCGCATCACTACGAAGTTCGGACGCCTTGCCAATGTTACGACCGTCGCCACTGTCGATGTGTGCCAAGACTCCGTGCCTACCGACCTTTCGTCAACGATTCGCCTCATTGTACGTGAGGAACTTCGTCGTCACCTTTACGCGCCCTTGAACGCCCGAGAACCACCGTGCGATACACCGTCCACAAGTATCAATGCTACGAGTTTCGAGGAGCGCAGCTATCCCAACCGCGGCCCTCAGCTAAGGGCTCCACCACCGACGTCTTCTTATGTAGAGCCGCCTTATGCTCCCCACAGTCGTTACGGCTACAACAGCCATCCACCTCCTTTTGCGTCTCAGTGGGAACAGAGCGCCGCGTACCCTCAACATCCAGCGACGTTCCCTATGTCCCGTGAACGGCCCGTCTGCTACCAGTGCGGTGTTCGTGGACATATCGCCCGATTTTGCCCAATGCGACGTAATCCACGTTCGACATTCCCTCAGAGATCCGCGACGTTTGCACAACGAAGCCAACGGCCTGACTACACCTACTGGCCCCCCAACCCAACTGACGAGCGGCACGCCTACCAGCCGATCAACCGGAGTGATTCGCCCGGATCTGTGCGCAGCTTAACGCCGCCCACCACCCGTCCACCTCGGTCACCATCTCCACGGCGCCGGTCACGAATTTCGTCTCCGCCACCGGGAAACTAGCCAGCGCGGCCGACGGAGGTGAGGTCGCTGGACGTACCGATTTTCATCAAAGAATGCCTCCACCAGTTTCTATGCTTCAGAATAAGGTTCAGGTACTTGTTGACGACGTTCCCACGATGGCATTGATAGATACTGGCGCAAGTGTTTCCGTGATGAGTTTAGTTTTTAAGCAACGACTGGGCCGTAAGGTTATGTTTCACTGGGACAAACCTGCCACATTTCGGGCAGTGAGCGGCGCATTCTTGCGTCCTGTCGGCGTCTGCACTGCGTCTGTTAGTGTTGCCGGTAAAACGTTCAAGGCGGAATTCACAGTACTGGCTCAATCAACGCATGACGTTATACTTGGCATAGACTTTTTGCGAGAGTGTCGTGCGACCGTGGATTGTGGAGCAGGTGAGGTTCTGTTGTCTACTCTCGCCCAGCAGCCTGATTGTGAGAAAGGTAACCTCACTGTAGCTAAAGATGTACTTCTGCCAGCGTGGTCCACGGCCAGCGTACAAGTGACCACTTCGGAAACCAACTCGAGTTTGAATTCATGTGACATAGTGATTGAGCCGTTGCCTGTAGCTTGTCTCAAGAAAAACATCTTTGTACCACGATGCATTGTATCTCTCGCAGACGAGACGGCTCAATTATGGGTGATAAACAGCTCACCCGAGTCGGTTGTACTACCGGCTGGTATGCGCCTTGCCCTGTTCGAAAAGCAGAGCAGCACCTGCATTGGAGCTTTAAGCGATCTTGAAAGGGCGGGTCCGGAAACTTCTGGTATGGAAGCTGAATTTTCAAAAATGGTTAGCAAGTCCATTTCCTCACAGAAGCGCAAAGACCTGGTTGCACTGCTGGCGAGACATGCTAAAGTATTTGATTTTGCACGGAAGGTGCCTAGGGCTCAGATACCGACCACGCGCGCTCGTCACAAGATCGATACTGGCTCTGCTCATCCTCTCCGACAAAAGCCCTATCGCGTGTCCGTGTCCGAACGCAAAGTTATTGCTGAACAAGTTGGCGAGATGCTAGCCACTGGTGTAATTCAAGAATCGTCAAGTCCGTGGGCTGCACCTGTTATTTTGGTAAAGAAAAAAGACGGGTCCTGGAGGTTCTGTGTTGATTATCGGCGTCTCAATTCTATAACCAAGAAGGACGTGTACCCCCTCCCCCGCATTGATGACGTAATTGACTGCCTTCATTCAGCTTCCTACTTTTCTTCGGTAGACTTGCGATCCGGGTATTGGCAGATTCCCATGGATCCAGTTGATAAAGAGAAGACGGCTTTTGTAACGCCAGACGGTCTATTTGAATTTAATGTTATGCCGTTCGGCTTGTGTAATGCTCCGGCAACATTTGAACGCTATATGGATACCGTCTTGAGAGGCCTTAAATGGGAAATTTGTTTATGTTACCTGGACGATGTGGTTATTTTTGGACGAACTTTTGAGGAACATAATCATCGCCTTGACGTTGTTCTAACATGTTTGGAGAAAGCCGCCTTGACACTGAACTCAAAAAAATGTCGTTTCGGTGAACGGCAAACACTGGTTTTAGGACACCTTGTGGACAAAGCTGGTGTTAGGCCGGACCCGCAGAAAGTGGACGCCGTCAGCAAGTTTAAGCAGCCACAGTCTATCCGCGAGCTACGAAGCTTTCTGGGCCTATGCTCTTATTTTCGCCGCTTTGTACCTAATTTTGCTGAAACGGCCCAGCCACTGACTGACTTGCTGCGCAAGGACGTCCCTTTCCACTGGACACCAAATTGTGAGTCAGCGTTTAAGCAACTAAAGTTCGCTCTCACTTCCGGGCCAATACTATGCCACTTCGATCCCTCTGCTTCCACGGAAATCCACACCGATGCCAGTGGAGTTGGTCTCGGCGCGGTGCTTATTCAACGACACAACAATGCTGAACACGTCGTCGCCTATGCAAGCCGGTCCCTGAGCAAGGCAGAGCGTAATTATACGGTTACCGAATTGGAGTGCCTCGCCGTCGTTTTCGCCGTACACAAGTTTCGCCCCTACATCTACGGTCGTCGTTTCTCAGTCATCACCGATCATCACTCTCTTTGCTGGTTGGTGAGCCTACGTGATCCATCTGGTCGACTTGCGCGATGGGCCATACGGTTACAAGAATTTAACTTCACGGTCCGCTACAAGAGCGGTAATCGCCACGCAGACGCTGACTGCCTGTCACGGCTTCCTCTACCAACGACCGAGTGTGAAGCTGATAATTTTGACGATTTTATCACAGCTATCGACTCTCATTTTCCTGACATCGCGGCTTTCCGGACAGCACAGCACGAGGATCATTGCTTAGATCACCTGTTTGCCTCCGCGAATGACCCGGCCAGTTCAAGCTCTTTTGTAGTTCATGACGCCGTCCTTTACAAGAAGAATTATTCTGGCCAAGGCGCCCGTCTGCTTCTGGTAGTTCCACGCACTCTACGTCCCCAAATTTTTCGGTTCTGCCATGACAACGCAACCAGTGGGCATATGGGCTTCGCCAGAACGTTTCATCGCATCCAGCAAAGGTTTTACTGGCCCAAGATGCGACGCGACACAGAAAAATACGTAGCGGGTTGCGAACAGTGTCAACGTCACAAGCGTCCCACGACTACATCACCCGGACTTCTCCATCCCGTACCACCTCCTAGCTCTCCCTTCGAGATTGTTGGTGTCGACCTTCTAGGTCCGTTTCCGCGTTCAGCCAGTGCCAATCGATGGGTCATCGTGTGCGTCGACCACCTGACGCGCTACGCAGAAACTGCGGCTATACCTACTGCAACAGCCTTTCACGTGTCGCAGTTTATGCTTCGGCATATCATTCTCCGTCATGGCCCTCCACGAGTCGTCATTAGCGACCGGGGACGTCAGTTCGTCGCTGACGTCGTTGAAGAGATCCTACGCCTGTCTGCCAGCCAATTCCGCCACGCAACCCCGTATCACCCCCAGACGAATGGCCTCGTAGAGCGGACCAACAGGACGCTAACGAACATGTTGTCAATTTATGTTGATGCCAAGCACAAAAACTGGGACGAAGTACTGCCCTATATCACATACGCCTACAACACCGCGAAACACGAGACGACAGGGTACGCGCCCTTTTTCCTGCTCTACGCCCGCTCCCCTCGCAGTTGTCTCGACACCATTCTGCCTTTTACGTTAGATGTGGAAACATCGGTTGCCGAGTCACTATGCCGCGCTGAAGAAGCCCGTCGCGTCGCACGCCTTCGAACCATTGCATCTCAACAGCGCTCCAAGACCCGGTACGACGCCCACCATCACTCCGTTGCTTACACAAAGGGTGACCTGGTGTGGTTGTGGACACCTGTCCGCAAACGTGGTTAATGCCAAAAGTTTCTGGCCCGCTACTCCGGACCATTTGTAGTCATTGACCGTCTCAGTGACGTCACATACGTCATCTCCGGCGTCACAAGCAATGGTCGGCGCTCTAGCAAGACACAGCTGACACACGTCGCGCGCCTCAAGCCATATCACCACCAACCTTCCTATTGACTCGCCCAGTGGGCATCGTCTGCGAACGGGGGAATTGACACACCTCGATGGGCGCATGAAGAGGAGGAGGTCGAAGCGGTCTGGCTCACGAGCAGCTCGGTCTCCGTTTTCTGGCTCTGAGCTGTACCGATCTCAACCATTTCCTGTAAATAAACGCGTTTCATCGTCACAATACCCATGTCTATTTACACAGTGATCACTCGGTGGGAATTCCGATCAAAAAGCATAAGGTTTAGTTGGTTACAAGAATCAAACTCACATAAAAGAAGCGAGCAGACTTCGTTAGCATCAGATGCCTGGCCGCAAATCTCACTGGCTGATAGCTAACGCGGCCTTTTAGAGGCAAGAGGTTTGAGGGCGCTCCAGTAGGTGATAGAAGCACCGCTAAGATGATGACGATGAGCGGTGTCGACCGTCTGCGCAGGAGAAGTTGTCGGGACCTTGACACGGGCCGGAAGCAGCAAGTGTAGGCTGTTCACTGTATAATCACCTGGTAGTGTCAGTATCACCAGAACCGTGATTTTTCCTCGAAGATTCTGGTGCCTAAAAGAAGCGAGAAGACTTCGTTAGCATCAGATGCCGGGCCGCAAATCCAGTACGACCATATTGTCACGTGCTCGTCAAAAAAAGACAATGACAGTTGTGCATGTGCCATGAAGTAAAATGAAATGGATTAAAAAGAAGAACTCTCTTGCGCGTTCTATTAGAAGAACCTGCCTGCTTCCGGTGTCTCAGTTTTTGGGGCAAGACCTCTGTTTTTACGTCGTGCCACTGGTGGAGGTGCTGGAGCCTACAACCTGATGCAGGACAGTCTTGCTCAGACCCGTTCACCTAGTTCAGAGACTCAGCCCCTCGTCACGACTCCAGTGCCCCAATTCAGTTAGCGCCTACTAGGCCTAAGTTCAGAGTCCACACCTGTTCCGCCTCTTTCCAGCATGACAGCGCCTACGACATCCACGGTTATACCGCCATCGCAGGCCGCTCTTCCCTCGCAGGTAATTCTTGAACATCCTCGCGTTGTTGAAGTTTTCCGTGGGGAAGAGTACGAGGATGTCGAGGATTGGCTCGAACAGTTCGAACGCGTCGCTGCGTCTAACCACTGGAGCAAACAGCACAAACTTGGCCGTGCATATTTCGCACTGGAAGATAGCGCTCGCACGTGGTATGAGAACCGCGAGGCTACATTCCAATCTTGAGAAGACTTCCGTCGAAAGCTCCTCGCTACATTTTTGAACTCGGACCGACGGGATCGCGCACAGCAAGTGTTTGAGGCACGCGTGCAAAAGCCCAATGAAACAGCCGCCATGTACGCAGAGAATAAGATCCGTCTGTTTTGACGAGCTGACCCTGACATGTCCGAGGCGAAGAAGGTGCGTCACCTAATGTAGGGTGTTAAGGAACAAGTGTTTGCGGGCCTCGTACGAAATCCACCTACAACAGTAGATGAATTCATAAGAGAGGCGACAGTCGTCGAGCGTGCACTGCAACAACGACACCGACACTTTGACTGCCTGCAGAAACACACGGCAGTAAGTGCTGCAGCTCAGAACACTGCCGTATGCGAAAGTTCCCTGCAACAAATGATTAGGGGAATACTGCGTGAGGAACTTCGGGCCCTCTGCGTTCCCCCTGCCCAACCGCCAGTCACATCTGTTGCCGAAATCGTCCGCCAGGAGTTAAGGCAAGCCAATACAACACCCACGCCAAGTCCTGAGTCACATTCAGCGAGCTACGCTGATGTGGTCCGTCGCCCTCCACCGACATTTATGGCGACGCCCTTCCAGCCACGACCCGCTTCCGTACCTGCGGCAACAGGATTCTACGAGACGACTACCAGTTCGCCGAACTGACTTGTGGCGCATGGCCAACCGTCAACCTATTTGCTACCGCTGCGGAAAACCCGGTCAAATTGCCCGCTATTGCCATCACGGCGATTCTGGGTTCGGGAACTTTTCTCGTCCCGCTTCTTTCCGCTCAGAAGACCGTCGTACCCACGATGCCGATCAACTATCGCCTGCTCAAGAAACCCCACCGCGTCGCTGGTGATCTCCATCACCTGCGCGTCACCGTGACTTCCCTCAGAGCTACGCGGACGTCACCAGAGGCCGTTCGCCTAGCCCGCGCCGGGGAAACTAACTGATGCGACCTCGGGGGCAAGGTTGCCAATCGTCGACACAATGAAAAGTTCTCCCAATCATCGCAAGAAGGCATGACGACAAGGATGATGAATACGACGACGAATAATAATGATGATGACGTTGTACGTGCCGATCTGAGCGTTCTCATTGACGGACATCACGTTACAGCACTGGTCGACACTGGCGCCGACTTCTCAATCATGCGACAAGAGCTGGCCGTCCGTCTTAGAAAGGTCAAGACACCGTGGACAGGGCCGCACATAAGGAGTGCTGGTTGTCAGCTGATGACACCCACGGGTATATGCACCACCAGATTTTGCATTGGGGATTCTAGCTTCGTGGCCACTTTCGTCTTGTTGCCAGACTGCTGTAAAGAGTTAATTTTGGGCATGGATTTTCTTCAAAATCATGGCGCTGTTATAAACATCCCTCAACGCGTGGTGACGTTTTGCGCACATCCTTATGCCGACAACAGCAGTGAAGAACCACGCGGCCGTTTGCGAATAGCTGACAATGTGACACTCCCACCGAGATCCTGCTACCTTATGTCGGTGTCCAGTGGGTGTCCTTGCTATAAAGATGTGATAGCGGAGCACATAGTCACTCTTTTGTTCATGCAAGGCATTCCCATCGCGAGGGGCGTCCTGGCGCTTACTGGTGGACAGGCAGAAGTGCTCCTCACAAACTTCAGCAATGAGCGCCGTCAAATCAAGAAGGGTACTGCAATTGCCTACTACGACGATGTAGACCAAGCCGGGGATTGTTTTACCTTGCAACCAGATGACGCGGCTGTCCCCACCTTGACAACTTTGTCGGTGGACATCTGCTCTACGCTACCGCCCTCTGATAGGAAGCGCCTGCTTGAACTTATACACCAATTCTAAGACTGCTTTTCGCGTACGTCAAAGGTCCAGCAAACACCATTGACCAAGCACCGCATCATTACTGAACCCAACACGCGACCGATTCGGCAAAACCCCTATCATGTGTCTCCGTAAGAGCGCGAGGAGACTCAGAAGCAAGTACGCAAGATGCTCGCAGATAACGTCATACAACCTTCGAAAAGTCCTTGGGCGTCCCCCGTGGTTTTGGTCAAGAAAAAAGACGGAAACTTGCGCTTCTGTATTGATTATTGCAAGTTCAACCAAGTCACGAAGAAAGACGTCTATCCACTGCCCCGCATAGACGATTCACTCGATCGGCTGCGTCATGCGCGCTATTTCTCTTCAATGGACCTCCGAAGCGGCTACTGGCAGATAGAAGTCGACGAGAGAGATCGTGAAAAAACGGCCTTCGTGACGCCCGATGGCCTATACGAAGTTAAGGTGCTTCCTTTTGGGTTGTGCTTGGCGCCAGCCACTTTTCAGCGTCTCATGGACACCTACTATCAGGCCTGAAGTGGCAAACATGCTTGGTCTATCTGGACGATGTTATTGTATTCTCAGCAAGACTCGAGGAACATCTCAGCCGTTTATTCACCGTCCTCCAGGTCATACGTTCGGCCAGCCTTACTTTAAAACCGGAAAAATGTCATTTTGGTTTTAACGAACTCAACTTCCTAGGCCATGTCGTCAGTCACGAGGGTGTTCAACCTGACCCGGCCAAAATAGACGCCGTAGCGCAATTTCTTGCACCACGCGACAAAAAGGCCGTGAGACGCTTTTTAGGGTTGGGTGCCTAATACCGGCGATTTATCGAGAACTTTTCGTCTATTGTGGCGCCATTGACACGACTCACACGTGAGGACGTCCCCTTTTTTGGGGGTGAAGAACAGCAAATGACGTTCAATGAACTACGACAACGCCTGCAAACACTTCCAGTCCTCGCGCACTTTGACCAGGAAGCCCCTACAGCACTTCACACTGACGCCAGCAATGTAGGTCTGGGTGCCGTTCTGGTGCAGTGGCAAGACGGCTGTAAAAGAGTAATCGCCTACACCAGCAGAACTCTTTCTCGTACGGAGGAGAACTACTCGACCACCGAGAAGGAGTGTCTCGCCTCGTGTGGGCGGTCATCAAATTTCGTCCATATTTGTACGGCCGCTCCTTTAAGGTTGTTAGCGACCATCACTCTTTGTGCTGGATCACCAACCTTAAAGATCTATCTGGCCGTTTGGTGCTCTGGAGCCTAAGATTTCAAGAGTTCGACATTACTATCGTCTATAAATCTGGGAAGCGGCACACCGACGCCGACTGTCTCTCACGGTCGCCAGTGCAGACTGTCGCTCGTGATGACGAAAACATTGACGCGGCATTCTTGGGAGTTGTCAACACGGCCACTATTGCACGGGAGCAGCGCAGTGACCCCGAGCTGTTACCACTCATTGAATATTTAGAAGAACGACGTAAGGATGTGCCGCGGTTTTTTGCCAGAGGACTGCCATCTTTTTGCTTGCGAAACGATGTTCTCTATAAGAAAAACTTCTCACCAACCGGCAACCCGCACTTACTCGTTGTGCCTGCCTCTCTTCGAAAAGAAATTATGGAAGCGTGCCATGATGAAGCAACTTCTGGTCATCTAGGCTACACGCGAACATTGTGCCGACTACGATGCAAGTACTGCTGGGCAAAGTTACCCGCTGATGTTAACCATCACGTGCGAATTTGCACCGACTGCCAAAGACGCAAAGCACCTCCTAGCAAGCCAGCTGGTCTTTTACATCCACTCAAAGCACCAGCGAAGCCGTTCACACAAATTGGAATGGATGTCCTGGGCCCCTTTCCAACTTCCACAACAGGGAACAGATGGATAATCGTGGCCACCGATTACCTCTCCCGTTATGTGGAGACTAAACCTATGCAGCGTGGCACAGCAGCAGAGTCCGCTCAGTTCTTCATTGAAAACATCATCCTTCGGCATGGTGCTCCGACAGCAGCAATCACAGACAGAGGACCTGCCTTCACCGCAGAGCTTTTAGAGTCGGTTCTCAGACTAAGCGGTACAGCTCACCGGAGAACAACTGCTTACCATCCGCAGACAAACGGACGGACGGAGCGCCTCAATAGGACCCTCACAATCATGATCAGCATGTACGTTGACACGGAACATAAAAACTGGGATCAGATATCCTCGTACGTGACCTTTGCCTATAATACCACTCGACAAGAAACCACTGGAATGACGCCGTTCAGTCTGATCTATGGTCGCTAAGTCACGATAACGTTGGACGCCATGTTGCCGCATGAGTTTGATGACATCCATGTGGACGCCGAAGAGTTCACTCAGCGCACCGAGGAAGCCAGACAGCTCGCGCGTGTGCGCATCTGTCATCAACAGCATCAAGATGCAAAACGGTACAACCCTCGACACAAGTTCATTAGCTACACACCAGGCGACAAGGTCTGGGTCTGGATTCCAATACGTCGACGTGGACTGCCGGAAAAACTGCTAAGGTGATACTTTGGCCCATACAGCGCCACGCGATGCTTGGACGACGTGAACTATGAAGTTGTTCCCGACACTGACTGTAGTTCTAAGCGTCAAAATCATTTACCCAAAGTCGTACACATCATGCGTATAAAACCGTATTCATTCAGTTGATGCGACCACTTCATACCCTCGTAGTGCGCCTAAGTTGCGCATCGGGACGATGCCTTTTTTGGAGGGAGGAAAATATCAAGTGCTTGTCAAAAAGAAAGACAATGACAGTTGTGCATGTGCCACGAAGTAGAATGAAATGGATGAAAAAGAAGAACTCTCTTGCGCGTTCTATTAAAAGAACCTACCTGCTTCTGGTGTCTCAGTTTCTGGGGCAAGACCTCTGTTTGGACGTCGTGACAATATCATACGACCATCGGTATCACCCTTCGCTTCTCCCATAACGATCGCACCAAAAGAAGACGGAACTTTCAGATTATGCACCGAATACAGGGTTCTTAATTGTCAGACAGAACTCATACCATTTCCCATGCTGAAGATCGACACAGTTATAAATGAGACAGTTGGATGCCGTGATTTTTCTCGCATCAATTTGTGCAAAGGCTTCTGGCACATCCCACTAACCTAAGAAACAAAAATGTACACAGCATTTATCACGCCATTTGATCTCTACGAGTATAACCGGCTTTTTTTCGGTTGAAAAAACTTGCCAGCGTGGTTCCAGAAGATCATAAACGACGTGCTAAAGCCATTCTTGGGGATTTTCTGTAATGTTTACATAGACGACATAATAGCCTTCTGCAAAACAGAGGCTGAGCATGAGGACCATCTGTATGAGGTGTTAAACGCCTTAAGCGTATAACATCTCAAGGTTAATTTTAAAAAGAGTGCATTCTTTCAGCAAAAGGTGGTGTTTCTTGTACAAGTCTTTGAAGGGAACACCAAATGCACGAAACAAAAGTCTGTCGTGAAGATCTCCCACCTGAAGAAACCATATGACCTTCATTCACTGCGTGTGTTTTCGGGATTGACAGGCCATTTCCAATCTTTCATAAAGGACTTTGCTGTCAAAACTAGATGTCTCACACGTTTAACACAGAACGACGTTCCCTTTGACTGGAGTGACTATTGTGAGAGAGTGTAATGTGACTTGGTGCAGAGAATTTCTTCTGACCTTGTCCTACGCCTATCAGACTTAACTTTACGCTTTGAATCGAACACTGACACCTCACATTATGTGACTGGTGCAGTGTTGTATCAAAATTGTATTCAAGCATCCAGCCAAAAAAAGCGACACGTAGTAGGTTACTACAGTTACACGTTCAAGCCATCTAAAATTTTTACGCTCCTGCGGAAAAGGAAGCCCTGGCGGTTCTGAAGGCCATTGAGTACTGCCGTACGCACCTGGAATGTACAAAGTTCACTTCCTTCACCAATCACCAGGCCCTCACTCATCTCTTAAATATGACCCAAACAAAAGGGCGCATTGCTAGATGGCTGAATTACTTGCAGCAATTTGACTTTACCATCTCGCACCGACCAGGACCACCTTTAACCAATGCAGAAGCTCTATCAAGGTTGACAGTACGAAATAACACAGAAATATCCGAAGAAACCAATGAAGTGAAGCTTTGGAAAGGCTCAGAACAACTGATTTTTACTGAAGGTCGGTATCACGTCTCACCAACAGTTGTTTCCAGAGTTTTTTGTTTGTACCACGATAGCCTGGAATCTGGAGGACACGACGGGTTTTGGCGCACCTACATTAAATAGGTCAAGACATTTACTTGACCTCGCAAGAAGAGTCAGTCAGTGCGTTCGTTCTGCCATGTGTGTCAAGTGCAGAAAGTCAAGTATAAACAGCCTACAGATGTTATGATACTACCTTGCCACTCGAGCGTGCCTTTCTAAGCAGTTCACCTAAATTTCGTTGAACGAAATAAGAAACAGGAAGGAGTCAAGAAAACGCAAGCTTTTCTTCTGGCCATAGTTAAATGCACGAGGATGGTTGCGGAACGAGCAGGAAAAGAAGATGCAACTAGCGTCATAACCCTCCTCAAAAGAGACATGTTTAGGACTATGTGGCAAATCGTATGTGAAAATGGCGCTGCGTTTAAAAGCGAAAAGCTAGTAAGATGGGCTCGGGATCACAATATATCGATCAAGTTCTGTGCTCCATACCTTCTCGCAGCGAATGGCCTGCCAGAACGTGCCATACGGGACGTAAAAGAGTACATCAAAATGTACAATAATATTCCTGGTGGATAGAAATGTTCTTTGGAAGCCGCCGTGAACATCATAATCAATCCTATGCAAGTGACTTGGTATGCAGTACAAAGTACGCTTCTTTAGGAAGAAACCCTATTCTGTAGGCAGACCGTGAGTTGGGACTCTTGTAAAACATTAGGATCGTCGAGAAGAGGCAAGAAAAATCACAGGAGAAGAGAAACCGAAAACGAATGAAGAATAGCTCGACAAGAGGCATCGAGCAGACATGCTAGACACTGATTGATATGTGGGGTTTAACGTCCCAAAACCACTATATGATTATGAGAGACGCCGTAGTGGAGGGCTCCGGAAGTTTAGACCACCTGCGACATGCTAGACACTCAAGTCACCAACCTCGTACTAGTGAAGAAAGGAATAGGAGATGACAGCGCCAAACTTTACTTTCCTTACTCTGTGGCCAAGAGAGCCACCCAGAATAGAATTTTTAAGACTGTCTGGTACACTAGTAAATGTGGATTAATTGAATGTGCTTCAACTGTAAATGTCTTCAAATATTACCCTAGGGGGGTAATTAAAAGAAACTGGGAAGGGCGGAGTGGTATGAGCCTTGGGACAGGAGAAGAAGCACAAAAGCCGGGGCAGGAAAGAAGGTTGAAGTTAAAAAATAAAGCATATTAAGATGAACGCCAGTTCCATACCCAGGCAATAATGCTGTTTCGTTCTTTTAGGTAGGGCTAATA